>JASPKZ010004176.1:600000-985733 GCA_030220185.1 Diploptera punctata | reverse complement strand
AAGTTCGTTTCCGTGCTGTGTGGATCCTCTTTAACATAATTAGAATCATGAATTTCCTCAATTTAAGAACCTATACAAAAACGCATTCAATTCGGTTTTATAATAAATGGTTCTTGTAAATAAATAAAATCGCAGTACCGCAATTGGATAAAAAGCCTCGAAGTTCGTCTTGCGTGGGTTTCCTCTTAACATAATTAAGAATCATGAATTCACAGCAAAGTTACGAAACTATCAAAAAACGCATTCAATTCCGGTTTAATAACTTGGTTCTCTTGTAAAATAATTATAAAATCGCAGTACCGCAATTGTATAAAAACGCCTCGAAGTACGTTTCTTGCTGTTTGATTCCTCTTAAACATAATAAGAATCATGAATTTACCTCAAAGTTACGAAACTATCACAAAAACGCATTCAATTTCCGGTTATCATAACTTGGTTCTCTGTAAAATATTATAAAATCGCAGTCCGCAATTGTATAAAAAACGCCTCGAAGTTCGGTCTTGCTGTTTGATTCCTCTTTAACATAATTAAGAATCATGAATTTACCTCGAAGTTACGAAACTATCAAAAATCGCATTCAATTCAGGTTATAATAACTTGGTTCTCCTGAAAATAATTATAAAATCGCATTACCGCAATTGTATAAAAACGCCTCGAAGTTCGTTTCTTGCTGTTTGATTCCTCTTTAACATAATTAAGAATCATGAATTTACCTCAAAGGTACGAAACTATCAAAAAACGCATTCAATTCCGGTTATAATAACTTCGGTTGTCTTGTAAAATAATTATCAAAATCGCAGTACCCGCCTTTGTATAAAAACGCCTCCAAGTTCGTTTCTTGCTGTTTGATTCTTCTTTAACATAATTAAGAATCATGAATTAACCTCAAAGTTACGAAAAACTATCAAAAAACGCATTCAATTCCGGTTATAATAACTTGGTTCTCTTGTAAAATAATTATAAAATCACAGTACCGCCATTGTATAAAAACGCCTCCAAGTTCGTTTCTTGCTGTTTGATTCCTCTTTAACATAATTAAGAATCATGAATTTACCTCAAAGTTACGAAACTATCAAAAAACGCATTCAATTCCGGTTATAATAACTTGGTTGTCTTGTAAAATAATTATAAAATCGCAGTACCGCCATTGTATAAAAACGCCTCCAAGTTCGTTTCTTGCTGTTTGATTCCTCTTTAACATAATTAAGAATCATGAATTTACCTGAAAATTACGAAACTATCAAAAAACGCATTCAATTCCGGTTATAACTTGTTACTCTTGTAAAATAATTATAAATTCACAGTACCGCCATTGTATAAAAACGCCTCCAAGTTCGTTTCTAGCTGTGTGATTCCTCTTTAACAAAATTAAGAATCATGAATTTACCTCAAAGTTACGAAACTATCAAAAAACGCATTCAATTCCGTTTATAATAACTTGGTTCTCTTGTAAAATAATTATAAAATCACAGTACCGCCATTGTATAAAAACGCCTCCAAGTTCGTTTCTTGCCGTTTGATTCCTCTTTAACATAATTAAGAATCATGAATTTACCTCAAAGTTACGAAACTATCAAAAAACGCATTCAATTCCGGTTATAATAACTTGGTTCTCATGTAAAATAATTATAAAATCACAGTACTACGCCATTGTATAAAAACGCCTCCAAGTTCGTTTCTTGCCGTTTGATTCCTCTTTAACATAATTAAGAATCATGAATTTACCTCAAAGTTACGAAACTATCAAAAAACGCATTCAATTCCGGTTATAATAACTTGGTTCTCTTGTAAAATAATTATAAAATCGCAGTACCGCCATTGTATAAAAACGCCTCGAAGTTCGTTTCTTGCTGTTTGATTCCTCTTTAACATAATTAAGAATCATGAATTTACCTCAAAGTTACGAAACTATCAAAAAACGCATTCAATTCCGGTTATAATAACTTGGTTCTCCTGTAAAATAATTATAAAATCGCAGTACCGCCATTGTATAAAAACGCCTCCAAGTTCGTTTCTTGCTGTTTGATTCCTCTTTAACATAATTAAGAATCATGAATTTACCTCAAAGTTACGAAACTATGAAAAAACGCATTCAATTCCGGTTATAATAACTTGGTTCTCCTGTAAAATAATTATAAAATCGCAGTACCGCCATTGTATAAAAACGCCTCGAAGTTCGTTTCTTGCTGTTTGATTCCTCTTTAACATAATTAAGAATCATGAATTAACCTCAAAGTTACGAAACTATCAAAAAACGCATTCAATTCCGGTTATAATAACTTGGTTCTCCTGTAAAATAATTATAAAATCGCAGTACCGCAATTGTATAAAAACGCCTCGAAGTTCGTTTCTTGCTGTTTGTTTCCTCTTTAACATAATTAAGAATCATGAATTTACCTCAAAGTTACGAAACTATGAAAAAACGCATTCAGTTCCGGTTATAAGAACTTGGTCTCTTGTAAAATAATTATAAAATCGCAGTACCGCCATTGTATAAAAACGCCTCGAAGTTCGTTTCTTGCTGTTTGATTCCTCTTTAACATAATTAAGAATCATGAATTTACCTCAAAGTTACGAAACTATCAAAAAACGCATTCAATTCCGGTTATAATAACTTGGTTCTCCTGTAAAATAATTATAAAATCGCAGTACCGCAATTGTATAAAAACGCCTCGAAGTTCGTTTCTTGCTGTTTGATTCCTCTTTAACATAATTAAGAATCATGAATTTACCTCAAAGTTACGAAACTATCAAAAAACGCATTCAATTCCGGTTATAATAACTTGGTTCTCTTGTAAAATAATTATAAAATCGCAGTACCGCCATTGTATAAAAACGCCTCCAAGTTCGTTTCTTGCTGTTTGATTCCTCTTTAACATAATTAAGAATCATGAATTTACCTCAAAGTTACGAAACTATCAAAAAACGCATTCAATTCCGGTTATAATAACTTGGTTGTCTTGTAAAATAATTATAAAATCGCAGTACCGCCATTGTATAAAAACGCCTCCAAGTTCGTTTCTTGCTGTTTGATTCCTCTTTAACATAATTAAGAATCATGAATTAACCTCAAAGTTAAGAAACTATCAAAAAACGCATTCAATTCCGGTTATAATAACTTGGTTCTCTTGTAAAATAATTATAAAATCGCAGTACCGCCATTGTATAAAAACGCCTCGAAGTTCGTTTCTTGCTGTTTGATTCCTCTTTAACATAATTAAGAATCATGAATTTACCTCAAAGTTACGAAACTATCAAAAAACGCATTCAATTCCGGTTATAATAACTTGGTTCTCTTGTAAAATAATTATAAAATCGCAGTACCGCCATTGTATAAAAACGCCTCCAAGTTCGTTTCTTGCTGTTTGATTCCTCTTTAACATAATTAAGAATCATGAATTTACCTCAAAGTTACGAAACTATCAAAAAAACGCATTCAATTCCGGTTATAATAACTTGGTTCTCTTGTAAAATAATTATAAAATCGCAGTACCGCCATTGTATAAAAACGCCTCGAAGTTCGTTTCTTGCTGTTTGATTCCTCTTTAACATAATTAAGAATCATGAATTTACCTCAAAGTTACGAAACTATCAAAAAACGCATTCAATTCCGGTTATAATAACTTGGTTCTCTTGTAAAATAATTATAAAATCGCACTACCGCCATTGTATAAAAACGCCTCCAAGTTCGTTTCTTGCTGTTTGATTCCTCTTTAACATAATTAAGAATCATGAATTTACCTCAAAGTTACGAAACTATCAAAAACGCATTCAATTCCGGTTATAATAACTTGGTTCTCTTGTAAAATAATTATAAAATCGCAGTACCGCCATTGTATAAAAACGCCTCCAAGTTCGTTTCTTGCTGTTTGATTCCTCTTTAACATAATTAAGAATCATGAATTTACCTCAAAGTTACGAAACTATCAAAAAGCGCATTCAATTCCGGTTATAATAACTTGGTTCTCTTGTAAAATAATTATAAAATCGCAGTACCGCCATTGTATAAAAACGCCTCCAAGTTCGTTTCTTGCTGTTTGATTCCTCTTTAACATAATTAAGAATCATGAATTTACCTCAAAGTTACGAAACTATGAAAAAACGCATTCAATTCCGGTTATAATAACTTGGTTCTCTTGTAAAATAATTATAAAATCGCAGTACCGCCATTGTATAAAAACGCCTCGAAGTTCGTTTCTTGCTGTTTGATTCCTCTTTAACATAATTAAGAATCATGAATTTACCTCAAAGTTACGAAACTATCAAAAAACGCATTCAATTCCGGTTATAATAACTTGGTTCTCTTGTAAAATAATTATAAAATCGCAGTACCGCCATTGTATAAAAACGCCTCCAAGTTCGTTTCTTGCTGTTTGATTCCTCTTTAACATAATTAAGAATCATGAATTTACCTCAAAGTTACGAAACTATCAAAAAACGCATTCAATTCCGGTTATAATAACTTGGTTCTCTTGTAAAATAATTATAAAATCGCAGTACCGCCATTGTATAAAAACGCCTCGAAGTTCGTTTCTTGCTGTTTGATTCCTCTTTAACATAATTAAGAATCATGAATTTACCTCAAAGTTACGAAACTATCAAAAAACGCATTCAATTCCGGTTATAATAACTTGGTTCTCTTGTAAAATAATTATAAATCGCAGTACCGCCATTGTATAAAAACGCCTCGAAGTTCGTTTCTTGCTGTTTGATTCCTCTTTAACATAATTAAGAATCATGAATTAACCTCAAAGTTACGAAACTATCAAAAAACGCATTCAATTCCGGTTATAATAACTTGGTTCTCTTGTAAAATAATTATAAAATCACAGTACCGCCATTGTATAAAAACGCCTCCAAGTTCGTTTCTTGCTGTTTGATTCCTCTTTAACATAATTAAGAATCATGAATTTACCTCAAAGTTACGAAACTATCAAAAAACGCATTCAATTCCGGTTATAATAACTTGGTTCTCTTGTAAAATAATTATAAAATCGCAGTACCGCCATTGTATAAAAACGCCTCCAAGTTCGTTTCTTGCTGTTTGATTCCTCTTTAACATAATTAAGAATCATGAATTTACCTCAAAGTTACGAAACTATCAAAAAACGCATTCAATTCCGGTTATAATAACTTGGTTCTCTTGTAAAATAATTATAAAATCACAGTACCGCCATTGTATAAAAACGCCTCCAAGTTCGTTTCTTGCTGTTTGATTCCTCTTTAACATAATTAAGAATCATGAATTTACCTCAAAGTTACGAAACTATCAAAAAACGCATTCAATTCCGGTTATAATAACTTGGTTCTCTTGTAAAATAATTATAAAATCGCAGTACCGCCATTGTATAAAACGCCTCCAAGTTCGTTTCTTGCTGTTTGATTCCTCTTTAACATAATTAAGAATCATGAATTTACCTCAAAGTTACGAAACTATCAAAAAACGCATTCAATTCCGGTTATAATAACTTGGTTCTCTTGTAAAATAATTATAAAATCGCAGTACCGCCATTGTATAAAAACGCCTCCAAGTTCGTTTCTTGCTGTTTGATTCCTCTTTAACATAATTAAGAATCATGAATTTACCTCAAAGTTACGAAACTATCAAAAAACGCATTCAATTCCGGTTATAATAACTTGGTTCTCTTGTAAAATAATTATAAAATCACAGTACCGCCATTGTATAAAAACGCCTCCAAGTTCGTTTCTTGCCGTTTGATTCCTCTTTAACATAATTAAGAATCATGAATTTACCTCAAAGTTACGAAACTATCAAAAAACGCATTCAATTCCGGTTATAATAACTTGGTTCTCTTGTAAAATAATTATAAAATCGCAGTACCGCCATTGTATAAAAACGCCTCGAAGTTCGTTTCTTGCTGTTTGATTCCTCTTTAACATAATTAAGAATCATGAATTTACCTCAAAGTTACGAAACTATGAAAAAACGCATTCAAATCCGGTTATAAGAACTGGGTTCTCTTGTAAAATAATTAGAAAATCGCAGTACCGCCATTGTATAAAAACTCCAGCAAGTTCGTTTCTTGCTGTTTGATTCCTCTTTAACATAATTAAGAATCATGAATTAACCTCAAAGTTACGAAACTATCAAAAAACGCATTCAATTCCGGTTATAATAACTTGGTTCTCTTGTAAAATAATATAAATCGCAGTACCGCCATTGTATAAAAACGTCTCGAAGTTCGTTTCTTGCTGTTTAATTCCTCTTTAAAATAATTAAGAATCATGAATTAACCTCAAAGTTACGAAACTAAAAAAACGCATTCAATCCGGTTATAATAACTTGGTTCCCTTGTAAAATAGTTAAAAAATCACAGTACCGCCATTGTATAAGAACTCGAGCAAGTTCGTTTTTGCTGTTAAGATTGCACTTTAAAATAATTAAAAATCATAAATTAAGCTCAATGTTATGAAACTATGAAAAAACGCATCCAATTCTGGTTATAACAACTTGGTTCTCTTGTCAAATAATTATAAATTCGCAGTACCGCCATTGTATAAAAACTCCAGCAAGTTCGTTTTTGCTGTTAAGATTGCACGTTAATAAAATAAGTAAAAATCATAAATTTACCTCAATGTTATGAAACTATGAAAAAACGCATTCAATTCCGGTTATAACAACTTGGTTCTCTTGTCAAATAATTATAAATTGGCAGTACCGCCATTGTATAAAAACTCCAGCAAGTTCGTTTTTGCTGTTAAGATTGCACTTTAAAATAATTAAAAATCATAAATTAACCTCAATGTTATGATACTATGAGGAAACGCATTCAATTCCGGTTATAACAACTTGGTTCTCTTGTCAAATAATTATATATTCGCAGTACCGCCATTGTATAAAAACTCCAGCAAGTTCGTTTTTGCTGTTAAAATTGCACTTTAAAATAATTAAAAATCATAAATTAACCTCAATGTTATGAAACTGTGAAAAAACGCATTCAATTCCGGTTATAACAACTTGGTTCTCTTGTCAAATAATTATAAATTCGCAGTACCGCCATTGTATAAAAACTTCAGCAAGTTCGTTTTTGCTGTTAAGATTGCACTTTAAAATAATTAAAAATCATAAATTAAACTCAATGTTATGAAACTATGAAAAAACGCATTCAATCCCGGTTATAACAACTTGGTTCTCTTGTCAAATAATTATAAATTCGCAGTACCGCCATTGTATAAAAACTCCAGCAAGTTCGTTTTTGCTGTTAAGATTGCACGTTAATAAAATAATTAAAAATCATAAATTAACCTCAATGTTATGAAACTATGAAAAAACGCATTCAATTCCGGTTATAACAACTTGGTTCTCTTGTCAAATAATTATAAATTGGCAGTACCGCCATTGTATAAAAACTCCAGCAAGTTCGTTTTTGCTGTTAAGATTGCACTTTAAAATAATTAAAAATCATAAATTAACCTCAATGTTATGAAACTGCGAAAAAACGCATTCAATTCCGGTTATAACAACTTGGTTCTCTTGTCAAATAATTATAAATTCGCAGTACCGCCATTGTATAAAAACTCCAGCAAGTTCGTTTTTGCTGTTAAGATTCCACTTTAAAATAATTAAAAATCATAAATTAAACTCAATGTTATGAAACTATGAAAAAACGCATTCAATTCCGGTTATAACAACTTGGTTCTCTTGTCAAATAATTATAAATTCGCAGTACCGCCATTGTATAAAAACTCCAGCGAGTTCGTTTTTGCTGTTAAGATTGCACTTTAAAATAATTAAAAATCATAAATTAACCTCAATGTTATGAAACTATGAAAAAACGCATTCAATTCCGGTTATAACAACTTGGTTCTCTTGACAAATAATTATAAATTCGCAGTACCGCCGTTGTATAAAAACTTCAGCAATTTCGTTTTTGCTGTTAAGATTGCACTTTAAAATAATTAAAAATCATAAATTAACCTCAATGTTATGAAACTATAAAAAAACGCATTCAATTCCGGTTATAACAACTTGGTTTTCTTGTCAAATAATTATAAATTCGCAGTACCGCCAATGTATAAAAACTCCAGCGAGTTCGTTTTTGCTGTTAAGATTGCACTTTAAAATAATTAAAAATCATAAAGTAACCTCAGTGTTATGAAACTATGAAAAAAACGCATTCAATTCCGGTTATAACAACTTGGTTCTCTTGTCAAATAATTATAAATTCGCAGTACCGCCATTATATAAAAACTCCAGCAAGTTCGTTTTTGCTGTTAAGATTGCACTTTAAAATAATTAAAAATCATAAATTAACCTCAATGTTATGAAACTATGAAAAAACGCATTCAATTCCGGTTATAACAACTTGGTTCTCTTGTCAAATAATTATAAATTCGCAGTATCGCGATTGTATGAAAACTCCAGCGAGTTCGTTTTTGCTGTTAAGATTGCACTTTAAAATAATTAAAAATCATAAATTAACCTCAATGTTATGAAACTATGAAAAAACGCATTCAATTCCGGTTATAACAACTTGGTTCTCTTGTAAAGTAATTATAAGTTCGCAGTATCGCGATTGTATAACTCCTCCAAGTTCGTTTCTTGCTCTTCGATTCCACTTTAACGTAATTTAAAATCCATAAATTAACATCATAGTTACGAAACTATTAAAATCGCATTCAATTCCAGTTATAACAACTTGGTTCTCTTGTAAAATAATTATAAAATCACAGTCCTGGATTTTATACAAACGGCTTAAAATTCGGTTTCTGGTGATCGATTCTACATTAATGTTTGAAAAAACAACTGAAATTAATCCAAAGTTACCATATTATAGACATATTATAAAAGCAGATTCGTGTCTGATAATATGTTTCGATCTGTGTTTAAATAATTTAACAATATTAATATATTATAAAGTCACTCTCAAATTATGTTATTACGGCTTGATTGGACATTAAAATATTAAAAATTCAAGAGTTCGTACCTGCAAATATTAATTCACTGCTTCACAAGATCTTCTAAGAGGTTTAGTCTGCCATTTTAAAAATATATAGTTCTAAAGTAATTTTTACAATTGTTACTTAAATGCAGACTCCATCCATGCTACAAACCTTTTTGTTTTAATTTTCTTACCGATAGATTTCTTCTAACTTTTTCCCCTCTTATCTGTCTTAAAAGAGGCATTTGATTTGCACGTCAACTATATTTTAATCTCATCACCGATTTGTTTCTTCATCACTTTTTATTTATTTCTAAAATTAAGAAAAAATATATCGATCAATCTAACTTTTGCAGTAAGTACCCTGTTCATTGTTTGCATTAATTTTACAATTTCATTTTGATAACATAATCCGTAAGCTACAAAATTAAATTCTGAAGGATAACCATGGATACATTCCTTTTTCGTTTTCACGACGACAACAAAAGGAAAAACGAGAATTGACTCTATGGTTGAAAAACCATTATTTTAGAAACATTATTTTTGGCAGTATCCTATCTTGTTAACATCTTATATATATATATATATATATATATATATATATATACAAGGAATGATTCCTGCCGCCGGGTAAATTTTACCTGTACTTGAAATTTTCTCTCGGCCTGACTGCACACCCATTATGCGAAATAGAGATACTGTAACTGTCTTAGGAATAACCACTGCACTGTAAAATTTTAAATTAATTTGAGTTCTGAGACCGATCTTTCACAGGTAGCTTTCTGTATGTACGGAATAATGATGGCCAAAACGCATGTTTCATTGTCAATAAACGAAAAAAGTGAATGCGATTGAAGATTAAAAAAAATTGTGCCCCAAATAATGACAAAATTTAAATGTGGAAAGACTCAAGTTCATGAGATTTTAAAACACACAGAAAAAATAATTAATTAATGGATGCAAGAAAATGGTCAAAACAAGAGAAAAAAGAAGAAAGGAAAGGAAATAAAGAAATCAAGGAAATATTGTGGGAGTGTTTTACAAGTTTACGATAAAAAAAATCTCCAAAGTCAAGCTCAAACTGTTTCTAAATCCTTAGGTAATAACGATTTCAAGGCATCTTCAGGTTGACTGGACAGTTTTAAAAGACGATACAATATAGTGTGGAATAAAATTTCCGGGGAATCAAAGGATGGGGAAACCGGAACTGTATACTTTAATTTTAGGATATGCGCCTATGAGACATTTTTAACGCTGACGAATCGGCAATGCTTTTTGGCGCATCGCTCGTACATACTATACTTCACTTTTGAACGGCAGCCGAACTACAATTAATTCAAGGCATGTAAAAAAGACATATACGGTACTCCATAATCTATGATTATTAATGCTTGTTTTCTATAATGCGGAACAAAATGATCCCATACGATTCCGTTTTGAGCTAGTTTTACTGTATATATATATATATAATATATATATATATATATATATATATATGGGAGGAACTACAATAACTTAAACAAGAATGTGGCAAAGAAAAACGAACCCCAGCAGAATAAGGAAATAAACATACTACTATGGAACATAGAGGGAATAAGAAACGCACTACCCTACATACCAAAGAAGACAATAGACAATACGGACGTCATGATACTCACAGAGACCTTCCTTACCGATGACATAGAATTACAAGGTTACTACGCCATACATGCACTAGCAACCCCGAAGGAGGGAAGACCAGCAGGGGGAGTCACATGTTTCATAAAAGGGAGAACAGGAAATATTGAAGGAATTACCAAGGAGGAAAACATGATCATAGTACAAACCTCCACAGTAACAATAATAGGAATATACATACAACCAAGTGCTCCCATCGAAAACATAATAGATAAAATATCAACAGCCATCGAACAAACAAAAACAGATAAGAATGTAATACTCGCCGGAGACTTTAACTGCAGGCTCGATAAGGAAACTGCCAAAACACACATTCTGCTAGAGACTCTAGAAGAGGAAGAGTTCAAAATAGCGAATAAAAAGGAGACCCCAACTTATTTCGCACAGAACGGACACAGCACGATCGATCTAGTATTCTTTAAAGGAGAAAATCTAAAACTAATCAAACAAAACGGGCTATGGAACTCCGCAGCGGCACCCATACGGAAACACATCCCGATAATGACAAGTTTCCATATGAAAATACCACAAACGAGGAAAGAAGTGAATGGACCAAATATATACACCAGGCAAATACAACTGGAAGTAATAAAACTCAACGAAGAAAACATCGAGAAAGAAAGGGATATAATAGAAGAAGGCAAACTCGAAGAAGCCCTAGAAATCTCCACCGAAGTGATGAAGAAAGCTATAAAAGTTAGAAAAGCTATAAAAGTTCGACCAAGAATGCTACAAGGAAAGGAAAGAAACATTGCATGCACTACACATAGCAAAAACCTACTAACGACAGGAAGATCTAACCAAGTACGCAAAAAGAGAAGGAACTACAAAGGAATACTAAAATGGAAAAGAGAAGAATATACAGAAAGACAAGGAAGAAAGCTAGCGGAGGACGCAAAATCAAATCCGTTTATAGCATTGAAAAAGAGAATCTCACCCACAACAGGAGAAATTCACATACAAAAATGGGAAAGCCACTTCTCAGACCTACTGAATAAGCAGGACTTGAACCGAGCATATGACTTGGACAAAGCGAAACTCACACAGATCCAAGAACCGATAACATCACAAGAACTCAGAAAGGCAATAAATGGAGGGAATAACAAAAAATCTGCAGGCCCAGACAACATCTACATGGAACACCTCAAAGAATCGCTCGACAACTTAGAGAAACTATGGAAAGACTTATGAACAAATGCATACAGAAAGGAGAAATACCAGAGAGATGGAACACAGCGACCCTAAAGATACTATATAAAGGAAAAGGAGACAGAGCATCACCTGATTCATTCAGAGGAGTAGCGCTAGAAAACGCCTCCTTTAAAGTGTTCACAAAGATCCTCAATGAAAGACTCCTAGAAGCGACCAAGGGACACATCCCGGAAATCCAATTTGGATTTACGAAAGGCAGAAGCACTGTACAAGCAGTGAAATATCTAATGGACCAAATAGAAGACGCCCTAAGACATACAAGAGGGAAGTACCATGCAGTATTCGTCGATTTCAAGAAGGCTTTTGACTCAATAAACAGACAAAAGCTCATTGAGAAACTGAAACAGATGATCGGAAAGGGAGACCCACTAGTGAGAATAATCGAAGCCTGCCTACAGAGAAACATAGTCCAAGTAAACAACAATGTTGAAATTTCGGAAGATATCGTACAGACGAACGGAGTTCTGCAAGGAGATCCCATGAGCCCCACACTGTTTAACATCTATACAGCAGACGTGAACACCATAATCGAGGAAAACTCAAAAGCAAAACTAATCTTATATGCAGACGATATGGTGATAGGAGCAACAGAAAAGGAGGACATACAAAAAGCAAAAAAAAAAAAAAAAAAAGATTAGAGATCTGGGCACAGGAGAACAACGTGCAGATAAATGAAGAGAAAACAGTCCAGATGACATTTAGAAAAGGGGGAAAATCAACATCAAAAGACAACATAACACTACTCAATCAACCACTACAAAAAGTGGGAAAATGCAAATATTTAGTATTCACTCTACAGACAACAGCAACGTCCTTCGGAATACACATCCAAGAAAGAGCAGCGGCAGCCATCCGAACATCATACAATATCCCGAATCTGGCCAACTTATCGACAGGTACAGCAATGCAGTTATTCAAAACGACAGTGGCACCAGTTATAACATATGGGATAGAGATAATTTGGGAAAAACTTAAGATCGAAGATCCGATAAGAATAGAAAAAGTCAAAGCAATGTTCATGAAACGGATCCTGAGAATAGGAAAAACAGCGTCATCTCGTTTTGCTTACGAACTCATGAGAGAGACCTACTTCATAGAGGACATAAGAACCCAATTCTATCTACAATCCACAGAACCATACCAGAAATTCATAAACATCAGAAATAGGAAGAAGAAGGAAATAGACATAGATTTCTACACCACAACTGCCATGCTGGACGACAGATGGACCAGAGAGTGCAACCCCCAGAGACACGTCACAACACGACTCGCAGTGCATGGATTTCATAACAAGGTGTGTATAAACAAGAAGTTCCACGAGCCGACCGAAGAATGCAGGTGTGTGTTGTGTGGACAAAGATGTAGGAAATACCACATCATAACATGTGCGAAAAGAACAAAAACTATTACAGACTACAGTAAAGACTAAACCACCACTAATGCTCAACCTGAGTGCACATTTCTTCTTCTTACGCGAGAAATGCCTTGAAAATTGAAGAAGTAGAGGAAATATTAATCTAAAATCACCATATTTACAAAATATCTAAAAATTGTAACCGATAAAAAATACAACCCATAATAAATTAAATTGAGAAATGAAATAAAAAATGTAATTTTATATTTGTTTCCGGCATATTCATAGTTTAAGCAGTCATGATAGAGATAACATGATGACCAAAGAACGCTTTAAAGTAGAACAAAATCTTATCAGAATTTATCTCTATGAAAATATATGAAACAAATTATTACTACTGTTATTATCATTATTATTAAGAATATTTAATTAAAATTATAAAGATAAATTACTGGTGCAAAATGAAGGATACAAATGGGGAATATGTACACCCTGTATACAGACTTGAATATTTTGATATAACTTAGTATTTGAACCCGGTGTTGCGCTGTTCAGTTTTATTACTGACCACGACTATTTAAGTAAACATTTGTACATGTTTAATACATTGTAACTTTGTTGTATTATTAGGCAGAAAAAAAATGGTACCCTCAGGGGTCCTCATCTAGGGGATATGTGGATGGCGACCACAAGGTGCCCAAGCTGAGCAAAACATTTCTTCCACTTACTTGTGTTTTGCACTCTTTTAACTTTACTATCTAACCTCTCTTGGTTAACTCTTGTATTTTCGACCCCGACGCTATTAGGACATCCGAGGGCTAGGGAGTCTTTCCTTTCTTCCATTTCTTATTTCCTTTATTTTCTTTTCTTCTCCAGAAAAGCCTGACCGAGGCTATAAGATGGCAGCCCCATCACTGGTCTTGCCTTCCTTTGGCCAGCAACCAATCCAAGGGACTATTGTTATGCTTTCAAGTCTTGTACGAGAATTTCCCGGAAGGATCAAACTAATGACGACCAAAGCATGAAAAAGGACAACTCTTGGAAGAAAAAAAAATATTTTGCTTTTTAGCACATGGAATGTACAAGGCATTAGCTATAAAGATGATCAATTAGATGATATATTGTGCAAAAAGGGGATTTCATTAGCTGTAATATCAGAAACAAAAAATAAATTACAAGGCACCAAAGAAACTCAAAATTATATTCAGTTTTATAGTGGTGTAAAAAAACATATTCGTGCACAAGCAGGAGTAGCCGTTATGATTCATAAACGATTTAGAAATTCAATACATAGCTATACTTTTTGGAATGAAAGAATAATTCAAATCCGAATAAAATTATCTCTAGGATACTTAACAGTGATAGGTATATATGCACCTGTAGAAGGAGATGAAGAAGAAAATGAAAAAAATTATCATGACTTCCAGAAAGTTATCTGCACAATTAATAATAATGATATGATTATAATTTTGGGTGATTTAAATGCCAGAATTGGTAATACTAAATGTGATACATACATAGGACCATATGGAGAGCAAACCTGTAATAGAAATGGCTTACGGTTAATTGATTTTGTCATGTTTAATTAATTCACAATAATGAACTCAGTATTTAACCACAAGGATAGTCACAAATATACATGGGAAGCCAGGGGTCTTAAATCAATAATCGACTATGCTATATGTAATAAAAATTAGCATCTAAAGTTCTTGATACAGGAGTTTACAGAGGACCTGAAATCGAATCAGACCATTACTTACTTGTTTGTCCAATTCGTATGCCACCGAGATGGAAAAATAAAAATAAAATTAATAAAATAAAATTTGAAAATGTGGACCATACTTATAAAGAAAGTCTTTTCCGAGATCCCACTATTACCTGGCTATACAAATGCAGATTAGATAGTCTAGTTCAAGAAACACCGGTTGGCGAAAATATTGAAGAAGAATGGCTTGCTCTTCAAAGTATTTTGACACAAGCAGCAAATGAAAGCCTGCGTATCAAATCTAAATGGAATCGAAAAAAAGGACTACGGATATGGGATGAAAACATCAAAAAAGTAATTGATGATAAACGTGAAGCATACAAACAAATTCTTGTCTCCAAAAAAAGATGAAGATAAAGTAGAGTATTATAGGAAGAGAGCCATAGCTAAAATTGAAGTTCGCAAAAAACATAGACAAAGCTGGGAACAATTTGTATCATTATTGGAAAATGATATCACTAGGCCTCAACCAAAATTTTTTAAAGTTTTAAAAAAATTAAATAATGATTCAAAAGAAAATGCACATTTAAATTGCGTATCTAAAGAATCTTACTAGTTTCATCATTTATGGACACAGAAGGATGATTTATCACAAATAATCTCTAATAACACTGCTCTGGAACAAATTTCTATAGATGAATGAACTGATGTTGTTAAATCATTAAAAAGTAACAACGCTCCCGGAGAAGACAACATTAATCAAGAATTATTTAAATTTTCAACAAAAAAAAATTTTGGACAGATTTCTTATTCTCCTTAATATGATATAGGAAGGACAAGAACCACCACAAAGCTGGAACAAATCCATTGTAATACCAATCTTCAAAAAAAGGAAGTCGCCAAATCAAAGATAACTATCGTGGAATTAGCTTTTTGAACTCTGGATATAAAATGTAAGCTAATATAGTTAAGAATATTTTTTTAAAAAAATATGAAAATATAATTGGAGAAGAGCAGAATGGATTCAGAAAGGGTAGATCTTGTACAGATGGATTCTTCACTCCAAAACTATTATTAGAAAAGCACAAGGAATTCAATATAGAAACTCATATCGCCTTCGTTGACTTCATAAAGACTTTTGACAAAGTAGACAGAAATATATTACTACAAATTTTAGCTGATGATAACGTTCCACAACAATATATTACTAACATCTTCAACATCTATAAAGATAATGAAATCTCTGTTAAACAAGATGGCAAATTATCTTCTTGGGAAAAGATCAACACCGGAGTAAGACAGGGATGTGGACTTTCACTGGTGCTTTTCATTATATATATGAATAAATTAATAAATGAATGGAGGAAAACACAACGAGGATATATACCCATCAATAGGAACCTCAAACTTGATGCTATTCTTTTTGCAGACGATTTAGCTCTTCTGGCACTTTCCGAAAATGATTTGCAACGATCAATTTATAATTTACAAAAAATAGGTGCCAAATTTAATATGGAAATATCAATTAATAAAACTAAAATTATGGCATTTCATGGGAAGGACCCCATACAAAGTAAAATCTGCCTCCAGAATACAATTTTAGAGAGATCTAATCAATTTAAATATCTTGGATATTATCTCGCTATCTGGGATGAAAAGGATATCCCTGAAAAAAATTACTAGTTATAATAAAAGTTTGGGAATTATTAATCAAGTTATGAAACCATCCCTTGTACAAAAAAACACCAGATTACGTTTATATAACACTTTGGCTAGACCAGTGTTGACCTATGGTAGTGAAGCATGGACACTAAAAAGACAACATGAAAGCAGAATAACGGCTTGTGAAATGAGATTCATGCGCAGAACAGCGGGTTACACCAGATGGGATCGGAAAAGGAACACCGATATCTTAAAAGAATTGAAGACTACGCCAGTTTTGGAATATATTAAACAGTACCAACTAAATTGGAAACACCATCTAGAAAGAATGAGTTCAAATCGGATCCCCAAAGCTGTTTATAATTATATACCAAGAGGACGAAGATCTCCTGGCCGTCGTATGAAACGCTGGAGGGAAAATTTTCTATAGGATCGTAACAGGCCTTGGCCTAATACTTGGAAGGAAGAAGAAGAAAAAAAAATGGTTCTGGAAAATTTGATGCATCGTGAAGAGCTAAAATGATCATGATCATCAACAATCACGGATTAAGCCCATGTGGCTTGTTCCGGTCTCATAGATTCTCATTCAAAGTTGGATCCATCTCTTCTTCGGTCTACCAACATTCCTGCGTCATTTTGGTTTGTATTTAAGTATAATTTTGGGAATGCGATCATCTTCCATTCTTTGAACATGTTCTTTCCATTTTTTTTAGATTATTTTATTCTATCTAAGAGTTTAAAGATATTTAGCTCATTTCTAATATCTTCACTTCTTCTCTTATCTAGAAGTTTGCAACCAGCCACACTTCTCAGAAATCTCATTTCAGCTGCTTCTATGATCTTCTCTTCTCTTTTAGTTAAAACCCAAAATTCACTACCATACAATAGCTAAAATTATATGTCAACTAATTTTATAACTCACCACCGATGTATTTCTTCATCACTTTTTATCTATTTCTGAAATTAAGAAAAAATATATATCGAACAATCTAACTTTAACAGTCAGTACATACAGTGTTCATTGTTAGCGTTAATTTTATAATTTCATTTTGATAACATAATCCGCAAGCTACAAAAATATTATTCTGAAGGAGAACAGTGGATAACATCCCTTTATTGTTTCCACGACGACAACAGAAGGAAAAATGAGAATTCACTGTAAAGTAAAGTGATCCCACAACAGACCCGGAGGCCCTTGGGGTAGTAGGAGTTTAAGGCTCCCACTTTTTCTAGACAATCGGCACTTTATGTCAGCCGGGTTGTCAGCCCTGTGTGACGGCCGCCATTACCCCCAGAACAAGCGTCTGTACTCATTTCCGTTAGAGGCTGAGTCGACCCCAGGGCCATAGTGCCGCCAGGGGGGTTAGGGTCAGTTTAAAATTCCTGACCCCAACGGGACTTGAACCCTCGACCCTCCGGATTGTAGCTCAGTGCCTTAACCACTACGCTAGGCGTGCCCCCGAGAATTCACTGTATGGTTGAAAAACCATTGTTTTAGAAACATTATTTTTGGCAGTAACTTCTTTAAAGGTCATCTCCGTCAGATAACATATGAATAAACCATTACGAGTTAACATCTGATATATAGGTGCGTGTAGGCAAACAGTTTTCAGACACTTTTGAAATCCAGAATGGGTTGAAGCAAGGAGATGCACTATCTCCTCTACTATTTAATTTTGTACTAGAGCATGCCATTAAATCTTAGAGAATGAGGAAGGCTTACAACTGAATGGTATTAATAAGCTGTTAGTTTATGCTGATGATGTAGTATTACTGGCCGATAGCGAGGAGATACTAAAGGCCAACACGCACACACTACAGAGTAACACTAAGAAATTAGGACTGGAAGTAAATATCAGTAAAACTAAATATATGGGCACACGTAGAAATTCAGTATATAATGGAAATGGACAGCTAAGGATAAGTGAGGGAAATTTTGAGGAAGTGGCTGAATTCAAATATCTAGGAACAATAATCACAAATAGGAATGAGATGCACAAACAAATTAAACATAGGCTCAATTCTGGAAATGCGTGCTATTATGCATTGCAGAGACTCTTGATATACCAACTCCTTTCAAAAAAGTTAAGCTGAAAATATATAAAACTATTATTCTACCAGTTATATTATATGGGTGCGAAACATGGACTCTTACTTTAAGGGAGGAAATGAGATTACGAGTATTTGAGAATAAAGTTCTTAGGAAAATTTTTGGACCAAAGAGAGATGAACAGACAGGTGAATGGAGAAGACTACATAACAATGAACTACATGGTCTTTATAGGAAGCCAGATATAATAAGAACAGTTAAGTCTCGTAGACTGCGATGGGCAGGACACGTTGCGCATATGAGGAATGAAAGACGTGCATGGAAACTTCTTGTAGGAAAGCCAGAAGGAAAACGCCGAGTTGGTAGACCAAGAATGAGGTGGGTGAACAACATTAACTATGATTTGAAGGAAGTAGATTATACAGGGAATGATTGAAAAGCATTGGCTCAGGATAGGGATGTATGGAGAGCTTATGTCCGCGCGGCCATGAACCTTAAGGGTTCGATAGTGCCAGTGAGTAAGTAAGTGTATGTATATATATATATATATATATATATATATATATATTGCGACCAGGTGACCTTTTATGACATATCTGGCTTTTTCCCCTGGCATTTGTGGAATTGTAATCCATTTCTTATGTTTGGGCACCTGGACGAGGGAGTTACGTGACCGCGATGATATGATGGGTGATAAATAATAATGAAGCGCCAGGATATTTCTTAAGTTAAATTTCAGACCAGGGACTAGCATAGGAATAATTCCATGTAAGTAAAATTCCATATGGTCTGTCTAGGTATCGAACCCCGACCTTATGAACTGTAGTCAGAAACGCTGACCACTAGCCCATGAGGCTGGTCATATCGGATATATTGAAGTTAGAAAATTTGCCTTCTGATGATGTAATGTGGTTTCCTTTTGAAGAAATATTTTGGTTTGAGTTACAGTTGTATCATATAGGTACCTTTATGGATTGTATGCCACAAGTGTGTGCAAATAAATTGAAATGAAAACTAAAACGCTTAAAAATTATTGTAGCTGTTTGTGAATAATTACTTTAGGGGGGAAAAATATTAAAAATGCTAGAAAAATTGAACGAGAAGTTGACGTAATGATAATCTAAAATTACCATATTATATTGTAATTATTCGTTTTAGATACCCAGTGCGTCTGAAAATGAAGAAGGTCTTTAATAAACTTGGTGGTTGCTAGAGAAAATGATTAATTTCGGATTTCCGGTAAACCCCCACTTCTATTTGTCGTATTTTACTCATTTTTTAATAAAACCTGCATAGAATATATTGGGTTTCGTTGTGAAACATCGAAAATTTCGACCGCTAGAACGATTATGAAATTTTCGTTTCAGATTAACTCCTACACCTAACGGCTTTAGTACAAAATATAGCATAAAAACCCATGAAAAATGCATATATATATATATATATATATGCCAACTTTGAAAGTTATCTGTGAAAAACGTTCGGAGATTTAAGATTTTCAATTAACAAACATTAAATTTTTATTTATATAGTTTAATTCTGAAATTATCGCTGTTAAAAAAAAAAGTATTTAGTAAACATAATCTACTCTTAAGGCTCATAACTAAAGTTTTTTCCCTGTATTTTGGTACTTATAAAGAGAAGAGACTAGCAATAATTATTCTTTAAAATTATAAATTATTTTATGGAAATTAAGTGGAATGGGACGCTGCTTTCACAGTAAGATATGTTAAATTCATTGATTTTTTTTTTGCAATCTACAGTTGTTAGTTTATACCTGACGTGCGCTGCTACGTCAAATAAATGAAATATGTGTTTTTATTTTTAGTTGGATAAGTCAAAATAATTTTTATAAAGATCTGTTGAACGGTTTAAATAAATTAAACTAATGTATCTTATATGAATATACTGCCAATTTAAGTTAAATAAATTGTACGTCTGGCGGTTGCTAAACTTTAAATTTCAGATTCCAGGTAAACTCCAACTTCTAATTGTCGGATTTCGCTGATTTTGGGCCAATAGCTACCTCGATTTATTTTGATAGAATATACTGAGTGTCATTCTGAAACGTGGGAAGTTAGGAACGCTGGAGTGATTTTTAAAGATTCGTTTCAGGTGAACTGCTACACCTAATGGTTCTAGATAATAATGTATATAGCGATTAAACACTCTCCGTATCTGAAAACAATGTATCAAAATTTCAGGTCAGTCATCCAACTACTTTTCGAGTTTCGCGAGCACAAACATAAGCTGGCTGAATTTTGATAGGCTATATGAAGATGTTTTAATATCCAAAGAACTATAAATATAACTATATATATATATATATAATATATATATGGTATGATAAGAAAAATAAATGCCTGGACGGGATTCGAACCCGGATCTCTGAGTCTGTACCTCAGCGTGATATCCATTACACTACCAGGCGAATCCAATTCAAACACTTATTTTTCTTATATATGTATTATACTCTCCATTATTACTAGATGTCGCGAGAACACTGTCTTCACTGCCATCTAGTAGCTGACTATAACAAGTAAGCAAATTAAAGAGAATATTTATTTTACTTTATAGCAGTGACGCTTTATAATATATATATAAACTAACTCACTGACGCTATCGAAATCGTAGGATCATGGCCGCACAGACATTTTAATGTTTTCCAATCATCCCATGTATAGTGTGTACTTCCTTCAAATCATGAATAATGTTATTCTCCCACCTCATTATTGGTCTATCAACTGGGCGTTTTCCCTCTGGTTTTCCCTTACAAGAAGCTTCCATGCACCGCGTTTAGTCCCCATTCGTGCCATATATATTATATATATATATATATATATATATATATATATATATAAAGCGTCACTGCTATAAAGTAAAATAAATATTCTCTTTAATTTGCTTACTTGTTATAGTCAGCTACTAGATGGCGGTGAAGACAGTGTTCTCGCGACATCTAGTAATAATGGAGAGTATAATACATATATAAGAAAAATAAGTGTTTGAATTGGATTCGCCTGGTAATGTAATGGATATCACGCTGAGGTACAGACTCAGAGATCCGGGTTCGAATCCCGTCCAGGCATTTATTTTTCTTATCATACCATATATATATATATATATATATATATATATATATATATATATAATGTATACAGGATGAAAATTATTTAAAGACAAACTCTGGGAGGTTGTAGGGGACACCAAAACTAATATTTTTTTCCCTAATGTAATTTTTTCCTATGAGGATTATTTAAACCGGTAGAGGGCATATTACTCTCTTCAGTTGACATGACTGCAACTGCTGTTGATGGTAGGAATTGTTTTGTCCACCAGTGTAGTAGTGAATTGTATCTGTTCACTAATGGAGCGATACACCTGGAGAGAGTACACTGATATGGTTGGTGCGTGGCGCACCACAGCGGACGAGCTGCACAGCGGGTTTATCATAAGTAATGCCACGAGTGATTTCCAATTTATCTAGACAATCTGGAAATCGAGAGTGACATTTGTTAGGACTATTTAACGAATAAAATCATTATTTAAATACAGTTATTTTAAAATATGTATATATTTAATGTAAACGGCGATTTTTTAAAACAAATGAGAAACGATTGGTACGCTTCATTTGCTTCTTTTGTTCGTCACTGCAACCAGATCATATTATTTATTGCCAAAGGAACGCAATATTGTAAGAATGCACTCTAGTGGAGAAAAAATTAAACACATCAAACTGTATATTAATTCATTTCTGATGTCCTATGATGTAAATATGACAATTATATATATCTGGGAAAAAATACATTTAAGAAAGTGCAAACAGTGGTTTCTTTTTTTGGTGGTATAATCAATTGCTACAAATGTTTTTATGTTAACTCCCGCATGCGGTATGTGTTGACATTCATGCACTATATATACAATCTGGTAACCGGATTTTGTTAGTGAGTCAGTCACTGCAAAATAATGATATGACCTATTCAGAATGTTAAAAAGGAGGTGCTTTCTTTATTATGATAAACTTTAGTTGGTAAATTCTAGGCGAAACACGACTGTGATTGGTTGTAAATAAAAAATCACTGTAAGGTGATTGGTCATTGACTCCCATTTCGGGCATGAGTTAAATAGTCAGCAACAATATCCTAATCGCCGTATCCCGCATCATACGACTTTTACTGCTGTGTACCAACGTCTGCGTGAGACCGGGTCATTTAGCAGGTTACCTGGACAGGGACGCCGTCGCACAGTAAGAACGCTGCGATTTGAGGAAACTGTCCTGCAGCATATGGAGTGAGATCCTTCAATCAGTACTCGTGCAATTGCGCGTACATTGGGACGAATCAGACGAATGTAAGAAACGTCCTTCATGAGCAATTCTTACATCCATTTCACTTAAAGCGTGCCCACAGCCTGGAACCAGTTGATTATGTACCCAGAGCACAGTTTTCGCAGGGGTACCTGGAACAGTGTCAAATGCATCCTACATTTCCATCCTCTGTGTTCTTTACAGATGAAGCAACGTTCGGGCGTGATGGAGTCTTCAACTTGCATGTTTGGAGTGAGGTTAACCCACATGCCACAGTTACTCACGCACATAAAGTGCGGTTCTTCGTTAATGTGTGGGCCGGTGTTGTTGGGGACTGTTTAATTGGGCCATATCTCCTACCTAGGCCATTAAATGGCAGGCACTATTATAATTTTCTCGCCAGAGCATTGCCAGAAATGCTGGAAGATGTCCCGCTCCCTACAAGACAACGCATATGGTTCCAACATGACGGGGCGCCGGCACATCCCAGTCGTCGTGTGCGTCGATTCTTGAACCAACGGTTTCCAGAAAAGTGGATTGGCAGAGGTGGTCCTGTACCATGACCTGCTCGATCCCCAGATATGACCCATTTGGATTTTTTTGTGTGGGGAGAGATGCGCAACCTTGTTTACACAACTCCTGTTGCATCAGAACAGGATCTGGTTGCGCGGATAGTAGAAGCAGCGGAGCAATTAACGATACTCCTGGAGTTTTTGCCCGTGTTATACCGAACATGATCCGCCGGTGTAACCTTTGTTTACATGTCAATGGAGGCATTTTTGAACCTCTACTGTAATTTAGGTAATTGCGTTGTGTGTTAATGTGTTGTCTCTTGGTAACAAAAATGCAAAAGTGTTTTTTGGTTTAATTACTTTGCCGCCAGAGCAATCTTCCTCTACCGGTTTAAATAATCCTCATAGGAAAAAATTATATTAAGGAAAAATATTTATTTTGGTGTCCCCTACAACCTCCCAGAGTTTGTCGGTTTAAATAATTTTCACCCTGTATATATATATATATATATATATATATATAATTAAATGTTTAACATTGAGCAATGCAAGCTTAATATGGTATGATATGAAAAATAAATGCCTGGACGGGATTCGAACCCGGATCTCTGAGTCTGTACCTCAGTGTGATATCCATTACACCACCAGGCGAATCCAATCCAAACGCTTATTTTTCTTATATATGTATTATATTCTCCATTATTACTAGATGTCGCGAGAACTCGGTCTTCTTATTTTTCTTATCATACCATATTAAGCTTGCATTGCTCAATGATAAACATTTAATTATAACATCGATAAAGCGTCACTGCTAAAAAGTAAAAATATTCTCTTTAATTTGCTTACTTGTTATAGTCAGCTACTAGATGGCAGTGAAGACCGAGTTCTCGCGACATCTAGTAATAATGGAGAATATAATAGATATATAAGAAAAATAAGCGTTTGGATTGGATTCGCCTGGTGGTGTAATGGATATCACACTGAGGTACAGACTTAGAGATCCGGGTTCGAATCCCGTCCAGGCATTTATTTTTCTTATCATACTCTATATATATAGCTATAAAGTTGCAGTGTGTATATATATATATATATATATATATATATATATATATATATATAGCTATAACAGTAACTCACTTTAAATTTGATCTATTCGTTTTTCTTTTTCCTGAATAATCTGTAGAACATTTAATTGCTCAAAAATATTTCACTTAAACTTTCTCTTAACATTAACATTTTATGAAGCATGAACGTGCCATTAGTCATCAGAAAATGTTCGTAATCAATCGTTGCTATGTTATTGGCGATACAACCCAGTAATACATTAAATTTTAATTTTAAATTTGTCCCTTATAAAACAGTCGTCCTCAGCTATAATAACTTCTGTTATAAACATCAACACCCTATTGAAATTCTTGGCCTTTCAAAGACATGCTTGATCCTCATGAATTCTTATGGCACTTAAATTATTTCTATATTTCATACCTAGGGCTTTGGTTGTTGGGTGTGTTCTCATTTAGCATATTTTTACACGCTTTATATTAGCTTGACCTGTATCTATCTATCTATCTATCTGTCTGTCTGTCTGTATATCTATATCTATATGTATATCTATATATATCTATCTATCTTATCTATCTAATCTATCTATCTATCTATCTATCTATCTATCTATCTATCTATCTATATATATATATGATATGAAAAGAAAAAATATATATTTATATATCTATCTATCTATATATAACTGAATCTTTTAACGCGATTTTCACCCAGTTAAAATCATTGGATCGACTTGAAACGTTGATTGTTACTTTATGTTATAATTATTTTAATTTCTACATTTCAGTTTGTTATGTTGTTCCCTCCTAAGTTAAAAATAATATACTTTCTTATTTTGTTTTGTAATGTAGGTACCGGGACGTTTATGTATTAGTTAGGCCTATATATTGATTTTGTGAAGTTTTTCAATTTACTGTATTTTATGTGCATATAAATTATGAAGTCTCTGTATCTTTATATTGTGATATTTTCATTTATTTATTGTGGCCTATTGTTAACTTTCTGAGTGCGTTATGTTTATTTTTTTAAAATGTCTTCTTCGCATCTCTAGGAGACATCATGTATTATACAATACAATGATTTGTGTCTATATATGTTTTGTTTGCACTTTGTGTTGTTTCAATTCAATTCCTAATAATACAGCTTCAAGATTTTAACATTTGTTTATTTAAGTGTGCAAAGTTACCGTACTTATTCTATTTTCATCATAATGAGACACATTTAAATGTATGGTATAAAGCAATGTCTTTAATTTTATAAACAATGCCTTTTATTTTGGCGTTTCTGTAATCGTGTTATCATATCTAAATGTTATTTTATAACTTTTCATTTCGTAATTTTTAATCTGGAATTTAAGTGTCATTAAACAATAATTAAATAAAAATAATGTCGGTTTCCTACAGAAAATCTATGAAGCGAATGTCTTGTATTATTTTACGTAACATTTCACTGTTATACTTATGAATTCGTGAGGTTTCTCAGTTTATTCTATTTTATGTGCATTTGTTATGAAATCTTTTTTTTTTTTTAATTTTAATACTTTTTAAAAATTTAAAACGTTTAATTTTAGGCCGACTGAGAACATTCTACCGTAATTCAGTAATTTCTAAAGTACTTGCTTAATTTCATTTGAAGGTGTTTAGTTTATGACACGTTAAGTTGAAGATAGAAAAGACATTCTACTTTAAAATATTATCAATTTGAAGACAGCATCTTACATCCTGCAATCAGGATGTTGCCCGGGAATCTACCTATTCCAATCTTCCTGGCATGAAAGACGAAAATTAATGTTTTTATGTTTAGTTGAATAAGGAAAAAGAAAAATAATTATAAATTTATATCGTAATTATTTTTATATACCTCGTGCTGATTACTCATCATTGACCGGAAATCTACTTATCCCGTTCTTTTTAGCATAAATAAGCTGAAAGGCAAAAATTAATGTGTTTTTATGTTTAGTTGAATAAGTAAGAGGGGAAAAAATCGTAATTATTTTCAGATACCCCGTGCTGATTAACCGGCATTGCCCGGGGGATCTACTTTTCTCGATCCTCTAGGCATAAATGAGCTGAAAGGTGAAAATTAATGTGTTTTTTATGTTTAGTTGAATAAGTAATGGAAACACTTATATCCTAATTATTTTTAGATACCCCGTGCGCATTAACCAGCGTTGCCCGGGAATCTACTTATCCCGATCTTCTTGGGCATAAATGAGCTGAAAGACGAAAATTAGGCCTAATGTGTTTTTATGTTTAAGTAAAAGAGAAATATTTATATCGTAATTATTTTTGGATACCCCCTGCTGATTATCCGACTTTGCTCGGAAATCTACTTATCCCGATCTTCTTGGCATAAAGCTGAGAGAAAAAAATCGTTATTGCGAGTTATCCGTCGTTCGTTGCTACGCTTGCCCAGGAATCTACTTCCCAATCTTCATGGCATCAATGAAAGACAAAAATGGTTATTGTGAGGTTTCCTAAAACATAAACATATGTTTACGCGGACATTTTTTCTAGAGTTTTTTTTTAGATGTTCAATTCTGTGTACATTAATTTTGTATATTTGTTTTGGTTTAGGCAGCGTAAGCAATTTAAGCGTCCAAAAGCTACTTTTTACACGTTTTTCACTACAAAAGGTGATTTTGAAGGGTGTAGAAGTTGAGTATCACAACTCTCTTATAGCCTATGTTCATCCCGGGAATCTCCTGAACATTTTCCAAAAAGCCCCATTATAATCGAATGAACGATATGGCAGCGCATAAAATACGAACAAACATTTTTTTATGTATTTGATATAAAATCATTTTTATACCGATCATGAAAGAAAAATCAATGGGTTTGAAGCGTGGCCGTGTTGGAATTCTGTGTTACTTACTTAGTCACTGGCACTATCGAACCCGTAGGTTCATGGCCGCGCAGACAAGCTCTCCATACATCCCTATCCTGAGCTAATGCTTTCCAATCATTCCCTGTATAATCTACTTCCCACAAATCATAGTTAATATTATTCTCCCACCTCATTCTTGATCTACCAACTGGGCGTTTTCCCTCTGGCTTTCCTACGAAAAGCTTCCATGCAAGTCTTTCATTCCGCATACGTGCAACATGCCCTGCCCATCGCAGTCTACGAGACTTAACTGTTCTTATTATACCTGGCTTCCTATAAAGACCATGTAGTTTATTGTTAATTAGTATTCTCCCTTCATCTGTCTGTTCATCTCTCTTTGGTCGAAAAAATTTCCTAAGTACTTTATTCTCAAATACTTGTAATCTCCTTTCCTCCCTTAAAGTAAGAGTCCATGTTTCGCATCCATATAATATAACTGGTAGAATAATAGTTTTATATATTTTCAGTTTAACGATTTTTGAAAGGAGTTGGGACATCAAGAGTCTCTGTAATGCATAATAGCACGCATTTCCAGAATTGAGCCTATGTTTAATTTCTTTGTGCATCTCATTTCTATTTGTGATTATTGTTCCTAGGTATTTGAATTCAGCCACTTCCTCAAAATTTCTCTTATTGTCATTAGCTGTCCATTTCCATTATATAATGTATTTCTACGTGTGACCATATATTTTGTTTTACTGATATTTACTTCCAGTCCTAATTTCTTTGGAATTCTGTGTTACAGTGTAAATTATAAAAGTAACTTTTGGTAACTGCAACCATTTTATTCAGTCGCACGAGAATGGTTATGTCGCAATGTTTCTCATTTAGCTATGAGAAAAAACAATTTTATTTGTGGTCTAGTTGTACTCCGATTAGTAGACAACGTACCTTTTTGAATTGGCTATGCGAAAGGCCATCTGCTTTGTTTCCTTTGTTTACATAATGCCCTACTTTAACAACAGAATATTGTATGTCTTAGTTATAAAAACAACCATCTCGAATATAAGGATGAATCTACAGTACCGACCTACAGTACTGCCCTCGCACGGCACAAGCGGTAAATATTCAGTTGGTAATCGAGATTGTTCATGTGAAGTATGAGTACAACGAAACAAAAGTTCGATTTCTAAGAAGTCTGTTGCTGAGTCAGGAAGACATTTTTCGTCACATTAAAAGGTAGGAACTCTACAAATTACTCGTTTAAGAACAATAATAATTATTGCAGAAAGTAATGCGAACTTCTGTATTCAAAATGTTCCAGATCCAGAATATGGAACATTAAAAATGTATTACAAATTAAAAAATAATGTTCTATATAGGCCTACTGGTATATAATTGAAATTACACAATAATTCATATAACAATATATAAACATATTTACTTGAACATATAAAAAGTGTATTTACCATTTTAGAAGTATTGTTTTGTTCATAAAATGTATAGGACTTAAGTTAATGGATATTAAACAAAATAATACCCCTAATATTTTGATTTCTCTTTTCTCTTAATAATTCTGTATCATATTGTGAATTAAAGTCATAGGATAATTTATACAACTATAGACCGAATGGTATTAATAAGCTGTTAGTTTATGCTGATAATGTAGTATTATTGGCCGATAGCGAGGAGATACTAAAGGACAACACGCACACACTATTGAGTAACACTAACAAATTAGGACTGCAAGTAAATATCAGTAAAACTAAATATATGGTTACACTTAGAAATACAGTATATAATGAAAATGGACGGCTAATGACAAATGAGGAAAATTTTGAGGAAGTGGCTGAATTCAAATACCTAGGAACAATAATCACAAATAGGAATGAGATGCACAAATAGGAATGAGATGCACAAAGGCTCAATTCTGGAAACGCGTGCTATTATGCATTGCAGAGACTTTTGATGTCCCAATTACTTTCAAAAAACGTTAAGCTGAAAATATATAAAACTATTATTCTACCAGTTATATTATATGGGTGCGAAACATGGACTGTTACTTTAAGGGAGGAAAGGAGATTACGAGTATTTGAGAATAAAGTTCTTAGGAAAATTTTTGGACCAAAGAGAGATGAACAGACAGGTGAATGGAGAAGACTACATAACAATGAACTACATGGTCTTTATATGAAGCCAGATATAATAAGAACAGTTATGTCTCGTAGACTGCGATGGGCAGGACATGTTGCGCGTATGGGGAATGAAAGACGTGCATGGAAACTTCTTGTAGGAAAGCCAGAAGGAAAACGCCCAGTTGGTAGACCAAGAATGAGGTGTGAGAACAACATTAACTATGATTTGAGGGAAGTAGATTATACAGGGAATGATTGGAAAGCATTAGCTCAGGATAGGGATGAATGGAGAGCTTATGTCCTAGCGGCCATGAACCTACGGGTTCGATAGTGCCAGTAAGTAAGTAATAGGCCAGATATAATAAGAACAGTTAAGTCTCGTAGACTGTGATGGGCAGGACATTTTGCGCGTATGGGGAATGAATGACATGCATGGAAGCTTCTTGTAGGAAAGCCAGAGACAAAACGCCCAGTTAGTAGACCAAGAATGAGGTGGGAGAATAGCATTAACTACGATTTGAAAGAAGTAGATTATACAGGGAATGATTGGAAACATTAGCTCAGGATAGGGATGTATGGGGAGCTTATGTCCGCGCGGCCATGAACCTACGGGTTCGATAGTACCAGTGAGTTCGTTAGTTCGTTAGTTAGTTAGAGGATCATTATTTGTTTTCGCAACCTCTCCTCAAAGTGATTTTGGGGATTCTACGCCAACAATATAGGCATACATTCAAATATTAAAAAAAAAGGAAAAACACAATTTATTGTTGCAGTATGTGAATAATTGCCTGACCGAAATATACAAGTTGATTTTTTTTTCCAAAGAAAAGTGAAAAGTGTCTTAAAATAAAGTGAGAACCCGAGCTCAAAGTAACGTAAAATGAGCATATTTGCAATGAAAATGTGTATTAGCAGTGTAGCCAACTTATCACTGGCACCCGCTAACATACAAATGAACACTTTGTCCAACTAGCACTAACTTGTGTTGCTGACTACAGTTCATGAGGTCCCGGGTTCGATTCCCGGTCAAGCCATAGGAATTTTTCCTTAAAGGGAATTATTCTTGTGGTTTCCCATGGTCTGGAATTTAGGTTAAGAATTCTCCTGGTGCTTCAATATCATTTATCGCCGATCACACCATCGGGGTAACGTAACTCCGCCTTCCAGATACCCCAACCAAAGAAATGGATTACAATTCCGCCAATGCCAGAAAAGAAACCAAAAAATGTCATAAAAGACAACCTCCATATATATATATATATTAACTTGCCCACTAATGTAGGTAGACTCTTGGGATAGAATCTTCTTAAGTGTGAGCAAACATGTTGGCAATTGCCTCTAGTGGGAACATGTGTTATCACATTGGCCAACACATCGCTAAACGTAACTTATTCTCCGATCGAATATTCACGGTAGCATTGAATAGCCGTGATTTTTTAGACGTGTTAGATAAGAATTTTTGGAGGAGGAAGAAGTATACTCAAACAGACATAAAGTTATTGGATCTAATAATAATAATAATAATAATACTTTATTTATTCTGGCAGAGTTAAGGCCATAAGGCCCTCTCTTCCACTCAACCAGATCTAGCATCGCTATAGACTATATGCATACGTAAAGAAGGATTGTGTGCCTACTTTTCATCTAGTCTGCTATTAGTTCAACATAATGAATGCAAAAAGACATGCGTCCACTGAGAATGCTGCACCATGTAGCCAATAGTCGATTTAATTATTCATTTACGATTATAAAACCTTGATCGACACTTCTCTTCTTTATCACTAAGAGCTCAATGTAAATACAGGGCAGCAACTGTATCGAAGAACAATATTATAATATGGAGAATAGAGGGGTTGCTGATCCCCCATCGGGCGCCTCCCCAGGTGGTGGATAGGAGAATGCCTCCTAAATATAGGTGGTACCGGGGAAATGAAATACCCGGGGTGAACCAAAATCAGCATAGAGTCTGTTCCAGATTGGACGGCTATAATGGGCAGGTAGAGCTCAGAGTCGAAGAGAAGGCAATCGACCTAAGGGAAGGCACCCTAAAAACAAAGCTGAAGCAAGTTGGGAGGCTGTAAGGTGGCAATCCCACCACCCAACTATATCTGCGCAGCCCTTGTAAGGCGGCCAGATTAATCTTTTATTACTAAAAAGCGAAGGAGAAAGCCTGACGGAAACACTGATGATGGACCAGGCAAGAAAAGGACAACGTTAAAGAATAATTTACTATTGGCAACATGGAATATAAGAGGGTTAAATAATAAACAGACAGAAGTTTTATGTGAAATGAAAAAGAAAAAGACAAATATAATGCTCTTAACAGAAACAAAGAAAAAGTTGAAAGGGACACAGGATATAGAAGTTCACCTACTTGTATATCATGGTGTAGAGAGACAACAACGTGCATCAGCTGGAGTAGCTATAATGATAGACCCCATTTGGAGGAAGAAAATACATAGCCATACTTTTATATCAGAAAGAATAATTATTGTCAGGTTTAAAATACAAAGAGGATATATGACAATAATAGGTATATATGCACCAGAACAAGGGAAAAAAGAAAAAAAATTGAAACATTTTATAAAGAACTTCAAAAAGTAGTGAATAAAATAAATAAAAATGATTATATAGTTATTGGAGGTGATTTTAATGGAAGAATAGGGTGCCATCCTATACCTGATATAATTGGTACACAAGGAGAAACAATAGAAAATGATAGTGGAAAAGAACTTTAACAATTTGCAATATTTAATGGATACAGAACTACTAATACCTATTTTAGAAAGAAAGAAATACATAAGTACACCTGGTCGGCTAGAGGATTAAGATCAATTATTGATTATTTCTTGGTAAATAGAAAATTGATACCCTGGGTCACAGATGTAAGAGTATATAGAGGTTTCGATGTAGGAACAGATCATTTTCTCTTGACATGTAATATAAAATTATTAGAAAAATGGAGGAAACCAACAACAAGAAAATTTTACAATGAAGAAACATATAAAGTGAATTTATTACAAGAAGAAAGTACAAGAAAGTTGTATGCAAATAGATTATCTCTATATATTACAGCGAGAAATAAATAATAATATAGAAGAAGAATGGAGCAACATCGATTGGGCTCTAAAGAAAGCAGCATATGAAGTTCTAGGATTAAGAAGGAAAAATTGTAAGAAGAGAGGATTAAGAATATGGAATGACGAAATTAAAACAGTTATAGAGTAAAAGAAGAAAGCATATTTACAATATTTACAAAAGAAAACTGAAGAAACAAAAGAAATATATTATAACAAAAGAAAGGAAGCAAAGAACATTTTTAGGAAATCCCACCAAGACAGTTGGGAACGATATGTATCTAATCTAGAACATGATCTACATGGACGACAATGGACTGCTTATAGAACAATTAAACATTTAAATAAATCAGGAAAAGAAGCTGCATATATACCTACATCAATATCAGAACAACATTGGATAGAATATTTCGGAGACCTGTGGTACAACGAGAATGAAAACGAAGAAGAACCAAAATGTGAGAATTTGAAAGTAGATAAAATACAAATGGAATAACTGGAAGAATCGCTTAAATTAACAAATAATAGAAAAGCTAGCGTACCAAATGACATCAATTCAGAACTAATTAAATATGCAGATATATTCTTTAAATTAAGATTCTTGAATTTTTTTAATATGTGTTGGGAGAATCATAATATACCAGCAACGTGGAGGCAAGGTATAGTAAAACCAATTTACAAGAAAAGAGAAAGAAACCAACCATCTAATTACAGAGGCATTACCCTCCTAAATAGTGGATATAAAATCTATGCTAGAATAATAACAAAACGAATACAACGAATTACTGAAGTAACACTAGCAGAAGAACAAAACGGGTTCCGAAAAGGAAGATCTTGTACCGATGGAGTATTTGCCCTGAATCAGATAATAAACAAAAGACAAGAAAAAAACCTAGAAACACATCTGTTATTATAGACTTAGATAAAGCATTTGATCGAGTAAACAGGGAAATATTGTGGAATATCCTAAACGAAAAAGGCCACCCTACTCAGATTATAGAAACTGTTAAGAGATTGTACTATGGAACAAATAGTTGTATTGACCCACAGCTGACTAAAAATAAGACATTTTTTCAAATAAACCAAGGAGTACGACAAGGGTGTTCACTCTCACCTATATTATTTAATATTTATATGGACGATATCCTAAAAGAATGGAAGAAGGTTTTAACTAATGAAGGAATATTAATTGACAATAAAGATAAAATAAATGCTTTAATATTCGCTGACGATGTTGTACTTTTAGCAGAATCTGAAAATGAGCTCCAAATGTTAGCATATAAATTTAAATTAAGAGCCAATAGATATAATTGTAAAATATCAATAAATAAGTCAAAAGTAATGGCATTTATTGGCAAATATGGAATTAGATTAAAAATTGTACTGGATAACAAAATAATACAAGTATCACATTTCCAATATCCATCCATAGTGATTCTGCCCGAAGGCAGGTCCTTCACTGCAATCATAACATTTTCATGCTATGCTTGCAGCTTTACTAGGGAATTGTGTAGGTGTGGTAGCTTCCCGTTGCTTTCCACACCGGTGAAGGATGATAATGATAATGGTAAGGATGATAATGATAGGGATGATGGCCACATGATTTCGGGGACCGTTTGGGCCTTAAAGTTTTCCTGCATTTGTCTTACAGGTGAGGAAAAACCCCGATAAAACCTCACCCAGAAAACTGCCCCGATCGGGGATCGAACCCGGGCCCGCTGCGTGACAAGGCAGCACGCTACCTCGAGACCACAGCGGTGGACATTTCCAATATTTAGGATGTGATATAACTTATAGAGAAAATAAAGATATAGAAAATAAAGTAAATAAATTTCAGGCTATTTGTGGAACCATAAAAACAACCTTAGGTCGGAAAACAAGGAAAGATACGAAACTTAAATTATATAAAACAATGACTGTTCCTTTGTTGTTGTATGGAAGTGAAAATTGGATAATGAAATCAAGGGATAAAAGCAGGATACAGACTGCGGAATTGCTGTTTTTACGTAATGTGAAAGGATGCACAAGAGCGGATAGAATAAGGAATGAAACTATACGAGAAGAATTAAATATATATATATATATATATAATTGAAGATAAAACAGCGAAAATAATAAGAAATGGACAGAACACTTAATGAGAATGAACAACGAAAGAATACCAAAAGAACCTTCCTGTATAATCCCAGAGGAACAAGAGATGTTGGCCGACCACGTAGAAGATGGACTCCACTTTTAACTTCGCCGGAACAGGCTGCATAGCCTTAAACCTTGTAATAGAAGAAGAGAATAGAGACATTGCACTGTGGAAATATTAGAGGAAAGCTGGATTTTTGCATGAGCCTTCCTTTTGTGGTTCTAAACAATATCCCAGAAGTCCCCATCAATACAAGTGCCGCTAAAAATGTTACTCGGGGTCAAGGTTCACGATAAACTGTTTTTCGCGAAAATCTCGTTAACGGCCACTTTTATCGAAAAAAGTAGTGGTTATCGAAATTGTAGCTTAGGAAATTGCTTACAAAAACATAGTATTACTTTTATATTCGTGAAAGTTTTCGAGAGAGTTTGATTCCAAAGTTATAATGCTTATGTTTTTCATAAAACAGGCTCCTTTCCGCACCACTTTCCATGTAGAGTACAAGATGCGTTTTTGTAAGTGGAGTCTCCAGTAGGCATAATACGCGTGTTTGAAAACTTTTAATTTATTAAGACTATTTAACTCATGTCGCAAATGGTACTCAATGACCAATCACGTTTCAATGAATTCTGTTTTACACCAATGACAGTCGTGTTTCACCTCGCTCTTTATCGATTTCTCTTTATCAGCTCCTGCTTTTGTGATAAAGAAAGCTCCTCCTTTTTTAATATTCTGAACAGGTTAGACCATTATTTTTCTCCAACAAATAGGCCTACATTGGATATAGCAAATAATGAATAGATTCAGTGATTTTACCGAGTTGTTTATTCAAAATATTAATGATTAACCTATAATGTTGATTATAAAAGTTTGATGTGTTTCATTATTTCTCCACTAGAGTGCATTCTTACAATATTGTAATCCTATTTAGCAATAAATAATATCGAGTTGCAGTGAATATACATAACCTCACATTTCTAATTTGTTTTCAAACATCGCCGTTTACATTAACTATATAAATATTTTAAAACACCGGTAACTATATTCAAATGATTATTTGTTAGTAAAGCTTAATTTTATTCGTTAAATAGTCCTAGCAAATGCCACTCTTGATTTCCAAATTCTTTAGTTGAATTCACTCCTCACTTCGTGACTCGTGAATTTATCGATAATTTGGAAATCACTCGTGGCATTACTTATGATAAATATGCAAATAAACAAGTAAATGAGGTAAATAAAAAAGAACAAATTATGAATTTTCATATGAAAAATTGTTATTTATAAACACATTATAATTAATTATTTTTGTTTATTTAATAATAATTATGGTTCTTCTTCATATTCCATTTCAATCTCTATCTCCATCTCCTCGACACCTTCTTTTATTCTTCCTCTTCCTCTGTTTTTTAGATTTCCATAGTTTGTCAAAAAACACGATTGATCCATGGCTTCAGTAGGCTCGTCATTATTAACGTCATTAAACATATTGGGCGATACAACAATTCCAATTACCCCAAACTGGTGGACAGTATAACCATTTTTTTCTGCAACCGCAGTTCAAGTTGATGCAATTACAAAAAAAAATATGTTTAATAGAATATCAGGAGCGGGTAGAATGAGAGTTTTAACTTGCTTCAAAGTTTTATCCTGTAATGTCTATCCCAGTCTAGAGGGTTAAGCTCGTTGCCAAGCCATAATTGCACTTTGTAGTAGAAACGTTACAAATGTTGCGTAAACATTAAATATCTGTGACTATGTAACTCCAAATGGGAGTCAGTGACCAATCACATTTCAATGATTTTTTATTTACAACCAATCACAGTCGGGTTTCGCCTCGAATTTATCAACTGGAGTTTATCATATTAAAGAAAGCTCCTCGTCTTTAACATTCTGAATAGGCCAGAGCATTATTTTACAGTGGCTGACCCTCTAAGAAATTCGGCTACCAGATTGTATATATATTATGGTGCATGGAAGTCAGCAAATACCGCGTGTGGGAGATAATATAAAAACATTTGTAGCAATTGATTATACCACAAAAAAAAACACTGTTTGCAGTTTCTTAAACGAATTATTTTCCAAGAAATGACGTTGCAGAAAAATATAATTAACATATTTACATCATAGGACATCATAAATTAATTAATACCTATAATGTTGGTTATAAATTTCTCCAATAGGGTGCATTCTTACAATATTGCGATCCTTTGGCAATAAATAATACGATCTGGTTGCAGCGATGAACAAAAGAAGCAAATGAAGCTTACCAATCATTTCTCATTTGCTTTCAAACATCGCCGTTTACATTAAATATATAAATATTTTAAAATAACCATAATTAAATAATGATTTGTGAGTAAGGGTCGGCTTCATCAACAGAGGTAACTGCATTATGCCAGTTTAAGCATACACGGAGAAACTGGCGTAATACAGTTATCTCTGTTTGTGAAATTGACCCTAAAGACCATAATTTTATTCGTTAAATAATCCTAACAAATGCCACTTTTGATTTCCAAATTCTCTAGATAAATTGGAAATCACTCGTGGCATTACTTATGATTATAAATAACTTATCAATAGACACTTCTTTCACTGGTGCTTTATACATAGCCAGGAAAAAAAACTGATACCATTATTAAAATATACGTTGGGAAAACATTATGTTGCAGGTTTATAAAAAATGTCGTTTATTTACTAAAGTATGACACACATTGAGGAGTGCGTGCTGCACGTTACAATTTTTTGGACCGAATTTTCTCGAAAACCGATAGTCTTACGAAAAAAAAGAGTAAACTACGTTTTTGTAGGCAATTTACTAAACTATAAATTTGATAATTCTTCTCCTTTTTCTTGTAAGCCGTTGTTTCCCTCAACGAGATTTACACAGAGCGGGTGCTCTGTGGAGATTTAGGCGCTTTCTCCCTACAGGGAAAAAATTGCACCATACTAATTTAGTTACACTTGTTTTCATATAGATGTATTTGGAGTGGCCCATGGTCAGCGTTCCGCCTCATACTGACATCTAGAAAATCAAGGTAGTACTAGGACTGGAAAATTCGGTAAATTTTGCATAGAGACCTTTTTATTCAGGCTTAAGGATATTTTACGAGCCTGAAAATCTTCAGACTCGTGACCCAGCCTTAAAGTCCCTCCATCCTAAAAAAATCCATCGATTCCGGCCGAGTTTGAACCCGCGACCCTCGGGACCACAGGCAAGGAGCATAACCACTACGTTTTTTGAGGTAATTTACTAAGCAACAAATTTGATAATTACTATTTTTTAAATAAAAGTTGCCGCTAACGAGATTTTCACAAAACAAAAAACCGATTTTTGAGACCTTTGATCTCGAGTAACATTTTTTAGGGGCGCACGTATCGATGGGGACTTTTGGGATTTTGTTTAGAACCACAAAAAGAAGGTTCATGCAAAAATTCGGCTTTCCGGGATTTTTTTCCGAGTTTTTTTTTTTTATTCCCTGAACTATAGCTGAGATCTACCAGAAACCATAAATATAATCATCACTTTTGCTGATACTTAAATCACCAGTTTCTCTTTACATTCTCAAACAGTTTTGATGTCTCTGAGTGTACAATACACAATTAACCAGAGTTGTAAAACTTTTTATGCGTGTTTTGGGCCATTGTCCTGGTAGAACAAAAATCAATTTAAAATTTATCAGTAATACCAATTACGATACTCTGATTTAAATTTTACCTCAATATTCAGACATGCAGATATTTGCCACAGTTTTTTCCTATGCCTTTAGTAGCTTGAAAATATGCATATTATAGAGACATATGATATAGTATATAGGCTACATATACAGTATTATTAGACACTCCATCTTTCATAGCTTATTTTTATTTCTCCGTTTCAGATAATTAGGATATTCTTTTAAAATGTTCATGGCAATTTTTCAATGCGATAATTAGCGAAGCAACCGTAGGAATTCAATAAATATGATTTGGAAAGAAGATCGGTTGCGGGGCAGGTAAGCTATGTACAAAAAATTCATAAAAGTGCCAAAACATTGTTTTTTTTTTCACTTTTCAACTATGAAGAAAAATACTTAAGAAAAAAATAGCACGTTATAGCGCTCAAAAAAAGATGAAAAAACTGAGTCACCGACAAATAAAATTGGTTTACAACTTTTTGCGAAAAAGAAAAAAAAAGAAAAAAAACGAAAAAGTGTTAATTTCCACCATTATATTAATAGGCCCGAAATCGTTGTAGTGACTTTTTCGGGGTTTAAATTGTAGCCTTTTATGATGCCTATATATCATAAAAAATGTTACCTATATGCAAATACGGAGTATACAACTTTCTGGACAATGTAGAAACGCGTGTCTCTGTAATGTACCATCTATATGGCCAATAATAGTCCCACAGCAAATGTTCTTTCTGTTCATGAAGGATTGTTCTACAACCTTCACACAATCAAAACATACCTACAAGACAAACGCCTAAAAAACCATAAAATCGGGCTATCTCAATCTCAAGCACCATCGTAGGCAGTGGCGGCTCGTAGCTTTGAAGTTCGGCGAAGAACTAGTAAAAAAAATATTTGTACACATGCTTATCTTAATTATTATTAAATTAGCTCACTTCATATATGTCAGATTGATCCTTCGGACCTTTAAGGCTGCAAAACTTCTCGGTGATACCTTAATGGAATGGGTGTGTCTTCGTTAACTTCAGTAGAAGTTCTGAGTTGTAAAATTCTCCAAAGAAGAAAGTTTCTCTTCTGAAATTGCATTCCTCAGGTATGTTTCTTTACGCTTCAGACAAGAAAAGCTTCTTTCCACAGATAATGTTGTAGACGGAGAGGAGCAAATCCATGGAAATTCCTCAAACCTAACCGTTTGAAACTAAGATTGTAGCGTTTAACTGAATGTTTAACTTCTTTTATTCCACATATTTGTAGAGGTTCAGCAGGACGTCCGCAATTTTAAACTTCTTTCTATCTTCATCTTTCGAACGTGAAAAGGGTGTTTCCAATAAAACACACATTATATCTAAGGAGGATTCATATTTAAACCACCACAACAATAGCCGAATAGCGCTTTACGAATTACGAAAGAAATTCGTATATAAAGCCTTGAAGCAAATGACTTTGCTACTTCACTTAGAAGATTTTGTAACGCTAGACCTCAGAGGGTGACGTCACGATTGTAAATGCAACCAGCGAGCCAATCTCCGCTCTGGAGGTCAAGCAGCTGGAAAATAAAAATACTGTATCACTGGCCGTAGGCCAGAATGACAGCTAGCGGTGCGGGCGTTCTGGGTCACAACTATGAGTCCCGCCTCGTTCAATAATACAGGCCAACATTTGTGTTAAGTAAAGCAAAGTTTAATAATAATTTTGGTAAAAATAATGTGAAGTTGCACTTCACCTACTTCCCCTGAATAACCGCCTCTGTCAGGTAGATCTTGAATTGAAGTGTTCCACTGTTTCTGTGATGTCCTGTGTAACATGGCGGTCATTAAATATTTTCACTATGTATCGTTTAACGGTGGTATGACAAGTGTACTATTTGAGTTTGGAGAAATATAGTGCCTTGACTAAGGCATCTGCCTATTCATTTCTGAAGATATGGTAAAGTCCTGGTATTTTTAAAGATTTTTTTTTGTGGCTCTGTAGGGGCATATCATTCTTTTGCGATTATTGGTCATTTTTATTGATTCCTGATGAATTGCTCAAACAAGCAATCAATTGTACTACATGTTTGTAGTCAATAGTATCACTGCCTGTTTGAATTTGTCTAATTGCAGAGTTGTGTGTACAATAAAATAGTCTGTCACCATTTTACGGAATCATAGCATTACCTTTTCTTCTAAGAAATCAAATTTTTAGTTTAACTATTGTAAATTTTATGTTAAATTTTCGTTTATATATATTGTACTGTCATTCGGTAGACCCGAACAGCACCAGTAAATTGATAGTGAAAATTTAGTTACTTAGAAACAGATTTATATAAAATATCCTCCTAACTCCTCTCAGCCGGATAATAGTTGTTAAGGCAACTTCATGTTACATTATTATCTTTCTCTACGTAACAATAGAATGTTAATAAATAAATCAAAACCTAGAAACGGTTAATTATGAATGTGCTTCATTAGAACGACTAATCATTTCAAGAGAATTAAAGAGGACTAAAGAAGGTATGTAATCTAATGTGGGGATAACAACCTTTAATTCCGGTGACGTATGACTGCATAATTGGGCGAGACTAATAAAATCATTATTTCATCCATCCATAGTAATTCTGCCCGAGGCAGGTCTTTCACTGCAATCATAGCATTTTCATGCTATGTTTTGCAGCTTTACTAGGGAATTGTAGGTGTGGTAGCTTCCCGTTGCTTTCCACACCAGTGAAAGATGATGATGATGATAATGATAAAGATGATGATAAGGATGATGATGATGGCCATATGGTTTCGGGGACCGTTTGGGCCTTAACGTTTTCCTGACATTTGTCTTACAGGTAAGGAAAAACCCCGATAAAAACCTCACCCAGAAAAACTGTCCCGACCGGGGATCGAACCCGGGCCTGCTGTGTGACAAGGCAGCACACTACCTCGAGACCACAGCGGTGGACTTAAATCATTATTATTAATATTATTATTATTGTAATATAAAATCGGCGGATAAATATCGGTCTCGACTAGAGACACTCCAGCAGAGCAGGATGGTAGGCTGAATAGTCCGTGGAGGTTCTCGTTTTATGGAGTGGAGTAAACTTTCTTCCACAGAGGTGAGTTAAACATGTCACTGATGTTATTTTTACGTTCGTGGCGTTGGGTTGTGTGATTAGCACATGTTAGGTGTTAGTTTGAGTATCTTGCAGATGTCACATGGTCAGTGATCTTGTGGTCATCTCAGCACATTAACTCGTGGAAAACAGTGGCAGACGGACACTGCTGGGCCACGGATAATTTCCCGAATTCCCACAGGCGGAGGAGTTTATATGGCTGGTTGAGCTATAGCCGAGTTAGAATAAACTTTGACTTAATGCTGAACCAGCCATTGCCTAAAACAAACATTTAACCGGACATGTTAAGCTCAACAGATGTAGTGCTATTAATTGGGAATAGTTATTGTCAACGAAGACAAAAATATTCCCCATAATATCGCTTACCGGTATTTTTATAGACGGTTGGAAATAGGTGACCGGAAGGGACCAAATGAAATTAGTTCTTGCTTGTGGGATTAAAAAAATTCTGAAGTAACATTGAAATCATTGGATTCCGGCAATGAAATAGCCGATTTTCTGGCCAAGGAAGGTAGCAAAATTGTTTCAAACCAAACTTCTAGTCCAGTTTCCTTTCACTCTATCAAAATAATTATCTCAAATAAATATATCATTAAACTTAGAGAAGTATACACCACCAAAACATCTGGAAAGGAATGGGAAAATCTACAAGCTTATGACATTACTACATTACAAAGAAAATCTGCAGTAGCAATATTCAGACTGCTACCGGGACATGACTGCCTGAATAAACACCTACCCAGACTTGGCATTACAGATTCACCTAAATGCCCTTTTGTAATTTAAATGAAGATATGGAAATAAACCATCTCCTCCGTTGTCCAGCTTTTGTAGAAGAGACCAGCCTTTCTGCTAAATATTGGAGTGCAAGAGAGCGAATGATTTCATTATCAAGTGCTCGACATTAGATACCAACCAACCAATCAACCAACATTAAAATCACTTGTTTAGCCTATATTGTGAAAGTAGTGCATAACAAAATAAGAACTATTGTATTATTTCCATGTTGTATTGCATTGCCCATGGATATGGATTGAAGATAGAATGATTTTCACCAATGAAAGGCCACGCTTTATATAATAATTGGTTTCAAGATTAAAAGATCCAAAATTCAGTATTCTCTTCTTCTTGTTTTTTTTAGTTGCTCTCTTAGTTCAGAAATAGTTCGTTCTTATCTTCCCTGTAAAATTTAACTTTTTGACATAATACGATTTGCAATGATCTCAATTGTGAATGGACCAAACCATATTTAGTCCAAAACGTTTACTCCAATATTGGATAATCTTATTTTGAAACAATTTCACTCTTTATATAATTTAATTCAGGATATAAAGATCGAAGATTCAACATTCTACTTTTTTTTTGAGTAGCTGTCACAGTTTAAGAGTAGTTTGTTTTTTTTTTTCTTGTAAAATTTTACTTTTTGGACATGATACAATTTTCAACATTGTTCAACAATGTTCTTCATATATTTGTATTTTATATCACACAGATTGTACGAATTCATAAGGTCTATTAAATTATAAATTTATTTTCATTTGTATTGACTTACGCTTTCACGGCCGGAGTTATTATGATGATCTTGAAGTAGATTTCCAGGCTGTGGACCATGGTCTTGAGGCTTGAAGTTCCTCGCCGTTTCGCCAGAGACTGGTTTCGGCATCCTCAAGGGTTGTCTTGAGACTGCCTCAAGACAACCCTTGAGGATGCTGGATGAAGTCTCTGGCAAAATGTCGGGGAGTCTCAAGACAACCCTTGAGGATGCCGGACGAAGTCTCTGGCGAAACTTCGGAGAACTTCAAGCCTCGAGACCACGTCCTTACAGCCCGGAAATCTACTTCAAGGTCATCATTATTTTCATTTGGTTATTTGTAGTAGCTTAGAATGCTATGGTTACATTATAACTTTTGTAACCATGATTGTCTAAATTTTATAAATTCAAAATTCGACCTATGTTTTTAATTCGTTGATGAACTTGCCATCAATTAACTAGTCTGCTCCTGAAAATATATCAACCTTTAGGAACGAAATGTTTATTTAACTATATGCAACATGGATGCTATACATACAAGGGAACTGTCTATCATTGCATTCCAAAATCTACCTTGAAATTCCACGCAGAGAAGTGTTGTGATGTACCAAAGTCATTATAAAAAAATTATCTGTTTTTTTAACTGTAAGACACTAAAATCAAGCACCAAATGTCTCATTTATACTCTAGGGAAATAATATAACTCGTAACTCAGTAGATTGGATGACCCTCACTACTTGCTGTCTGCGCAGCATCTTGCCTCACTCCACTCTCTTCTTACTCAAGCAGGGAGTCCATCTGCTCCGTACAATGGGTTGCCATGCTGGATTTTGGCTTCGATATGTGCATTGCAGTTAAAAATGGCAACAAAGTACTTAGGAAAATTTTTGGACCAAAGAGAGATGAAGAGACAGGTGAATGGAGAAGACTACATAACAATGAACTGCATGGTCTTTATAGGAAGCCCGATATAATAAGAACAGTTAAGTCTCATAGACTGCAATGGGCAGGACATGTTGCACGTATGGGGAATGAAAGACTTGCATGGAAGCTTCTTGTAGGAAAGCCAGAGGGAAAACTCCCAGTTGGTAGACCAAGAATAAGGTGGGAGAATAACATTAACTATGATTTAAAGGAAGTATATTATACAGGGAATGATTGGAAGGCATTAGCTCAGGATAGGGATGTATAGAGAGCTTATGTCCGCGCGGCCGTGAACCTACGGGTTCGATAGTGCCAGTGAGTAAGTAAGTAGGTAAACTTTTTAGGCACAGCCTTTGTATTATCGCCTCACTATGATGGTTGGCCGTTAATATAAAAGCGGGTGCCGCGCGACAATGCTTGACAATGGTTAACATGCAGAATTATTATAGTGGCGATAGTTGGCATCTTTGTATTTAATTATATATAACAGTTGCGGGGAAACAAAGCGAGCCGCTGGACAACCATCATAGTGAGGTTATAATACATCATAATGTTTGTCTGGAAGAAATTTCAAGGTAGGTTTTGGCATGCAATGGCTTACAGTTCCCTTGTTAGTAAGTGAACTGTGAACTAAATAAAATACGAATATAAATTAACTATTTTATTTTCACACTGCATATTCTTCTCATGATACACTGATTTACTAAGAATTCTATGTAGTCCTGAAATAGATCTTCTCATTACTGGAAACTTCATTATTAATACGAGTTTTTTTTTTATTCTATGGAGATTTGGCGATAATTCTGAAAAAAGAATAAATCAATATTGATAAAAAATACTTTTAATATCCTGACATGAATATTAGTAGAATTAGACAAACTTGACTTATTATAGATAACTTATAATTATATGAATTGTATTTGAAGAGAAAAACTATACGCTCAGACTGGGGTTTGAACCCAGAACCTTTGGCTTTCTAGGCCAATCCTCTACCACTGAGCTACCTGAGAAACTTCTCTTATACATTGTTAATTCCTGATCACCGAATGCTACGAGCATTTGCTCGATCACGCAAATGGCGTCTTCTTGTTTTAAGAAGACATTTATTGGGAATTTAAACACTACTTTATAAAGCCATCAATAGAAGCCCTACTGCCTTTATAAAGTAGTGTTTAAATTCCCAATAAATGTCTTCTTAAAACAAGAAGCCGCTATTTACGTGATCAAGCAAATGCTCGTAGCATTCGGTGATCAGGAATTAACAATGTATAAGAGAAAAAAAATGGGTTTAGATTGGAGTTTCTCAGGTAGCTCAGTGGTAGAGCATTGGCCTAGAAAGCCAAAGGTCCTGGGTTCAAACCCCAGTCTGAGTGTATAATTTTTCTCTTCAAATATAATTTATCCTTCAGTGAAAAGTGTTAAATCATAGATTAAGGAGTTGATGAGTTACTGAAAATGGCAAGTTGTATGAACTGTTATGCACAACCTACTGTCTTAGACATCTCTCCTATTCGTGTACATGAAACCTGAGAAAAAGTATAAAAATGAAGCAAGCAGTTAACTTTTTTTCGTGTATTATCTGCTAATGCAAAATTAATACTAAAATAAGATAAACAATATCACTTAAGTGACGAGTTTTATGGAATGTCATGTTACATTATTATTAAGTTGTACAGTTATATTTTTTATTTTCCAACTTACATCCTCAGCAATTTGACTCAGCTGTTCTGAAATTGTATGTCCCATTTTCTGAACCATTTTCCAAAAGTGGCCACCTCTCCTTTTTAATAAAAGGTATGGGTGACCAAATTCCTGAAACAAGCATAAATATTACATCACAGAAAATTGAACATAATTATAATAAGTTATATAAAATAAATCATTTTTTTTTATTTAATAACAATTCTATTAGGAAGTAATACTATGAAGAAAATTATATTATACAGTGTGTTTCAGAATAAGTATTGCAGACTTCTGGGGGTTGTATGGGGGGACTTAGTAGATAATGTTTTGATGAGGAACCCATGTCCGGAAACATACCATTTCGATATAAAATAAGTTTGAAGATTGAAACACTCCATACTCCAAGCGCGACAGGGCTAGAAGGCCCTTGCCAATCTGCCAGCTACTGGCCTCACGTCCACATGTGTTAATCACAGAGGTAGACGATCATCGAGCCAGTGTAGGCGTGACATGTGGTCAGCATGTCGGGTTCTCCAGTCATTATAGCTGGTCTTCTCAACCTGGAGTCGCTACTTATTGTAGCTACCCAAATGCCTCACGATGCTGGGTGGGCACCGATCCCATACCTGCCGAAATTCCATGAGAAAATTTCCTCCTCCATGGGGACTCAAACCAGCGCAAGTTCCATAGCTCTGCGCCAAGGCTTCTTGCCTTAACCACTCGGCTACGGCGCGGAAGATTGAAACACAATGGGCTCATATCGTGTGTCTTATGTTGCAGAATAAATGTTACAGACTTCTAGGGGTTGTACTACATTGGTCGAGTCGGGCGAAGATCTTCTTGCACGAATTGTGGAGGCAGCAGAAATTAAGCACACACCAGGTCTTGCGGGGCGTGCGTATGAAAACATGCGTCGCAGGTACACTTTGTGCAGTGAACAACAGGGTCGCCACATGGAACCACACTTGTAGTACAACCCCTAGAAGTGTAATACTTATTCTGAAACACAAGACACACAATATTGGCCCATTGTGTTTCGATCTTCAAATCTATTTTACATCGAAAAGGTACGGTTTTTAGACATGGGGTCCTTATCAAAACTTTATCTATTAAATCCCCTCTACAACCCATAGAAGTCTGTAACACTTATTCTGAAACACACTGTATATAATTGATTCAATTGTATAATATTAGATGGTATCTATTTAGTAGTTCTTGCAATATAAGCCCTTGCAAAATTAGTATTCTACATAATGGGCTATATTTATCTATAATCACTTAAAAAATATCTTAAAGAAATACCTACACTATGTAACTTTAAGAAAGCCCTGTATTCCTTTCCAGTTGATCATGTTTTGCATAAAGCTTGAAATCTTGGGTTCAAATTCCATTTTAGGCACAAAATTTTCTCTTTAGTTGTAATAACTAGTTGCAAACTAAGACATTACATGGCATAATTTGGAACAAAAATATTACAAAGAAAACTAAAATGAAAATTTATAAGAGCATAATACAGAATATTTTGTCATATGGAAGTGAAACTTGGTCTTTGACGGATTTACAAAAGAATAAAATTAAAACAGTTGAGTTTGATTATCTTAGAAGAAGCCTTCAAAAAACAAGACAGGATAAAATAAATGAATTCCTTTGAAAAGAAATGAATGTCACTTCATCTGTTGTTAAGAGGATTGAAATCATGCCCTTAAATCAAACCCTTATGGCCATGTACAAAGAATGGAAAATGAAAGATGGCCAAAAAATATATACCAATGGTCACCTCCTGGAAGAAATAAACGTGGCAGACCAAGATGGAAATGTAAAACTTATGTCAGAACTATAACGGATGACAGGAATTTGGAAGTAGATTGGAATAATAGAAATAAATGGAAACTGAAGACGGCAAACCTATAACTAACTAACTCACTGGCACTATCGAACTCGTAGGCTAAGGGCCGTCCCTATTCTGAACTAATGTTTTCCAATCATCCCCTGTATAATCTATTTCCCTCAAATCATAGTTAATATTATTCTCCCATCTCATTCTTGGTCTACCAACTGGGCATTTTCCCTCTGGTTTTCCTACAAGAAGCTTCCATGCACGTGTTTCATTCCCCATTCGTGCAACATGTCCTGCCCATCGCAGTATACGAGACTTAACTGTTCTCATTATAGCTGGCTTCCTATAAAGACTATGTAGTTCACTGTTATTTAGTCTTCTCCATTCACCTGTCTGTCCTATACGTGGGGGAAAGCCGAAGAAAAAGTTGTAATAACTATTGTATGCATATAGCAAGCCTGAGTATATTAGTTTAAATATTACGTTAGTCTTAATTTGTTGTAAAATGTTATTTAAACTTTATTATAATAAACTAGCAGACCAGTCAGATGTGGTCTTGCCCGAACGTTCAATTCCTGTTTCATGGTCGGGCAATAAAAATATAAGTTAGTTTAATATTTAATAAGTTCGTAAGAAAACTCCTCACTGCCATCTGTTGTGGCCCAAGAAGCGTGCATTATGACATCTGAACCCATCCTCCACCCCTTGGGATACCTCGGTCACTTCGACCATACTCCCAAGTCTCAGACTTGTCCTCCCTTATCTACTTCACGAACACATATTCAAGTTCACGGGCAATAAAACTAACACTCCGGGAGAGAGTGTTGGGGTCGCAACTTCGTGGAAATTGCTGAACTGCATAGTACGTCAGGACGCTCAACTCTGACGACCCCACATTGGTTCACGGGCTCCATGTGCCTGGCAGGGAGGACTGCTTTGCTTGGGAGCATTGCAGATCCACCGACCATCCCCCTGTTCTACCTCCAGGGACGCATCCTGCAGCCGTTGTGAGACCGGCTAGGGCTTTCATTCCATCACGCCCCGCAGTGTGAGATTCTAGAACATCCAGGTACTCATCTCCTGGCGACCTCACAGTTAGTCCACGAGCCCGTAGGCTGAGCCGGGAATCAGCGAAGTTGCTCCCGCGCTACCCTGATCCGAACTGTGCCCTAGTGTGCCTTCCATGGACGCGTCCTGTCACCGTTGTGGGCCAGCACGGAGCCCGCAGGCCCCAACAGGTAAGCATATAGTACGACAGGGTGCTCATCTCCTGCCGATCCCACTAATGGTTCACGAGTCCATTGCACTTAGGCCTATTAGGGAGGAGTGACTACCAGATCCACCGACCATTCCCCTGTGCACCACCCAGGGACGTGTTCTGTTGCTGAAGTGGGTCCAGCCTGAGCGTTAGTACATCAGGTCGCTCAACTCTCCTGACGTCCTCACAGATTGTCGTCGAGTCAGTTTACGATCACAGCGGAGTCAGCGCCAATCCTACCAACAAAAACTGGGCCTTCTCCGTGTTAACGCGCACTCTGACCTGGTCAGTAGTTCCGCTAGCATATTTTCCTTCGCAAAACTAGGACTCCTCGTGCCGCTGCTGAGACCAGCACACTGAGCAATGTAGGCAGCCAGGGTGCTCATCGCCACTGGTGCCCCCAGAGATGGGTCTCGGGTTCATTGAACCAAGAGATTGGCGCTTCCGATCGCCAATCCCCCACCACGTCGCCACCGTGGTCGCGGATCCTACTGTGGGTACAGGATGGTGAGCTCATAATACAACAGGGCGCTCGTCTCCTGTTGACCCCACTTATGGTCCGTGAGTCCATTGGACTTGGCAGGGAGGACTGACTAGCAGATCCACCGACCTTTTTCCCCACTACACCACCGAGGGGACGCGTTCTGCTGCCGAGGTGGGCGCAGCACCAGCAAAATAATACGCCAGGTCGCTCGAATCCTGACGACCTCACAAATGGCCCGCGGGTCCGGCCTGGACCTAGCCGGGAGGAATGCAAGCAGACCACCAGTCGTTCCCCTATGCGCCACCCGGGGACGCGCTCTGTTACTATTACGAACACAGCGTGGGGCCCGAGAAGCGGACCTTTCAGGGTAGTGCATTATGACATCACATTGTTCTCGTGCTGAATATGTCGGTAATGCAGATGACTATAATCTGACATTAAAAAATTCTATGACATAAAAAATATCCTATAACACGATTGCAGCGCCACCTACCGGGTCCTATTGTGAATCTAAACCATCCAGGGACCTACTCAAACACACACAAAAAATTTCATCAAAATCGGTCCAGTCGTTAGGGCAATTTTTAATTTTGGATTTCAAGTAAACCTCCACTTCTAATTGTCTGATTTCCCTCATTATTTGATAATACCTACCTCGGTTTATTTTAACCTCGGTATAGGCTATACTGAGTTTCGTTATGAAACATCGGAAATTGGATCGCTAGAGCAATTCTTAAATTTTCACTTCCTGTGAACTCCTTCACATAATGGTTTTAGAGGGTCCAATTGTGAATCTAATCCATTCAGAGACCGACTCACACACACACACACACACACAATTTAATGCAAACCAGTGCAGTCGTTTAGGCAGTTTTTAATTTTGGATTTCAAGTAAACATCCACATTTATCAATTTCGCTCATTTTTTGACAATACCTACCTCGATTTATTTTAATAGGATATACTGAGTTTCGTTGTGAAACATCGAAAAATGTTACTGCTAGAGCGATTTTTCAATTTTCACTTCAGGTGATGGGTTTAGATGATCCAAATGTGAATCTAAACCATTGAGGGATCCAATCAGACACACACATTTCATCAAAATCGGTCCAGTCATTTAGGAGGAGTTCACACATACAGAAGAATTATATATATATATATATATATATGTGTGGAATGATAAGAAAAATAAATGCCTGGACGGGATTCGAACCCGGATCTCTGAGTCTGTACCTCAGCGTGATATCCATTACACTACCAGGCGAATCCAATTCAAACACTTATTTTTCTTATATATGTATTATACTCTCCATTATTACTAGATGTCGCGAGAACTCGGTCTTCACCGCCATCTAGCAGCTGACTATATCAAGTAAGCAAATTAAAGAGAATATTTTTACCTAATAGCAGTGATGCTTTATAGATGTTATAATTAAATGTTTAACATTGAGCAATGCAAGCTTAATATGGAATGATAAGAAAAATAAATGCCTGGACGGGATTTATTTTTCTTATCATTCCATATTAAGCTTGCATTGCTCAATGTTAAACATTTAATTATAACATATATATATATATAGTAGTTCATGTCATACACATACATGGAAAGCATATCTAATGCATTCTTAAAATATTTGTGTACAACAACGAGCAGACACCCTTATGCTTGCTATAAAGTGAAAACAAAATGGAATTGTAATTGTATGTTATATGTGGAACGAATTTGAAAATTTAACTAATTTTTTCAGCCTGGGTTTCAGTTCAGTTCAGTAAAGTTTGGTTAAATGAGGCTTTAACATATATCATGAAAATATGTCCCTCTACCCTGTAGTGTTTACCAGTATTAGTGGATCTGTCTCTTTTCTAGTTTGGTAGTATTGATACTGAATAGTGTCTAGTGGACGGCATGACTGGACATAAACCATTACTGTTTTACCAGTTAGGTTTTATTTCAGTACCATTAAATATTTTAATATTGTTACTCACCATAACTGCTCCTGAATCAATGACTATAATTTTATCTGAGTCTATAACTGTATTGAGTCTGTGTGCTATAGTCAAAACAGTGCAGGCAAAAAACTTATGTCTTATTGTTCTCTGTATCAAGATGTCTGTTCTGAAAGTACAGTAAATCAAAGCTTAGTAAGTTGCAAGTTTCAAGAAAAAAAGTAATTATGGACTAATATTACATTTTTGTCATATGCACTTGAAATAATAAATATTTATTAACCCATTCGCTTCAGTTTTAAATTTTCAATGCATTTCCCCAGAAATCGGATTGGGTTACGTAAATTTTGTTGTCTATTTTCAGACATTCAAAACAAACAAAATATAACGGTATTTCAGCTCACAATAAGGGTGAAGGCCAAAACACATTCCTCTACTATTCATAATTTTTAACAAAATATTACCCTGCCAAGGGATACACAAAATATTGCAAAATATGTGACAGCAGAGTTAAGCGAGTGTACCTCGTATTCTGAGTTGAAGGTCATTTAAATGCCGTCGAGTCTACCTTGTCTTTTGAGACTAGTGGGTTAAGAAGAATATCATGTTACTTTCTAATCCAATTTTATAATGAACTTGGAATGTTTAATCTTTGTATAGGACCAAAGCTTTGTCAAGGAGATTGGAGAATGATGTCCAAGGTACAATAAAGCACTTTTCAAACTGTAAGACTCACCTGATATTATCATAGATATCAGAATGGGCAGGAAATGCCCAGAGAATGGAAAATGAGGAAATAGTGAAGGTCAATGGAAAGTAGGAACAAGGATAGAAGAAAAGTTGGTAGATCAAAATTGAGATGGATAGATGGAATTAAAGATAATGTTAAACTCCTAGGGTTTAAGAATCGGTTGCAGGTTTTCAGCGAAAGGAAAGTCTGGAAATATGTTTTGAAAGAGGCTGAAGTCTGCTTTGGACTGTTGATGTTGATGATGATTAAATGTTTTTGTCATTAAATTATTATACAGCATTTTGTAAAACGCTTAGAGAGGAAACATTGAAAACAGTAAAAATGTCCTATAAATTTTATGTCCTAAAATTACCCAAGATGAATTCTGCTACATTTATTTTAATTTGGAAGATTCAGTTTTGCACTCTGAAGGTTTAATATATTTTGCTATATATTTTGAAATCCCTTGATATGGCTTCCATTTTTTAACTTTTGCAAATAGGAAAATAATTTGGCTTGCCCTTTGCCTTATCTTCTGCACTATTATCTTTAGTTAATTTTGAGTATCTGCATTTTTAGGATTTTTTGTCAAAATGGTTAATTATTAAATTTATATTTATAGTTAAATATGGGAAATAACAATATGAGCTTCTTATTAATGAAGAATGCTTCTTTTTTTATATCTTACCTCATAGTTTATGTTTTATTAAACACAGGAACTGCAGTTTTCAAGAGGAAACATCCCTCCCATTTTCAACTGATATTATGAATCGTAATGTTGGTTGAAAATGGGAGGGATGTTTCCTCTTGAAAACTGCAGTTCCTGTGTTTCAGAAAACATAAACTATGAGGCAAGATATAAAAAATGACTCATTCTTGATCCCTGGAAATTGTGAAAAATGCAACACAGTTTTTATACTAGGGCATTCAGTAAGTAATGACAACACTGTTGTAAATCAGCGATCCTAGTGGTGACCATTGTAATCTTGTAGTATGTTGTTGAACAGTATTTGTTGTATAAATCTGTAATATTGAAAGTCTCGAAATAGCAATATTTTGTGACTACATTCACTGTTTCTCACATTTAGTAATACCGCCCTAAAAATATTTTCAGTAGAATTTTTTTTAGAAGGTGGAATTGGGGAGCACTTGAACACCCACAAAATTAACAGATAGGAGCCCTTGTGACTATACCTTATTTACAAAGATAATTTTATGAAGCACTTGATTTCAATCAAGAGTTGATATCCAGTAAGCTCTAAATTAATCAGACGAGAGAGATATCCAGAAATGGTGCTGCTACTGAGAGCATCATCTTCCAAGGATTTGGCAACATAAAGTTGATTGGCAGTTTGTAATGTCAAAAGTAACCTAAATTAATATTTTGTGCTGTTATAGCTATGTTGCCATTACGTATCGAATGCCCTAGTTTTTTTTTAATTATTGAAGAGTATATAAGACTAACATTTTCAACATCTATAAAGATAATGAAATCTCTGTTAAACAAGATGGCAAACTATCTTCTTGGCAAAAATATATATATATATATATATATATATATATATATATATATATATGAATAGAATAATAAACGAATGGAGGAAAACACAACGGGGATATATACCCATCAATAGGAACCTAAATTCGATGCTATTCTTTTTGCAGACGATTTAGCGCTTCTGGCACTTTCCGAAAATGATTTGCAATGATCAATTTATAATTTACAAAAAATAGCTGCCAAATTTAATATGGAAATATCAATTAACAAAACTAAAATTATGGCATTTCATGGGAAGGACCCCATACAAAGTAAAATCTATCTCCAGAATAAAATTCTAGAGAGATCTAATCAATTTAAATATCTTGGATATTATCTCTCTATCTGGGGTGAAAAGGATATCCGTGAAAAAATTACTAGTTATAATAAAAGTTTTGGAATTATTAATGAAGTTATGAAACAATCCCTTGTACAACAAAGCACCAGATTACGTTTATATAACACTTTGGCTAGACCAGTGTTGACTTATGGTAGTGAAGCATGGACACTAAATAGACAACATGAAAGCAGAATAACGGCTTGTGAAATGAGATTCATACGCAGAACAGCGGGTTACACCAGATGGGATCGGAAAAGGAACACCGATATCTTAAAAGAATTAAAGACTACGCCAATTTTGGAATATATTAAACAGTACCAACTAAATTGGAAACACCATCTTCAAAGAATGAGTTCAAATCGGATCCCCAAAGTTGTTTATAATTATATACAAAGAGGACGAAGATCACTGTGTCGTCCTATGAAACGCTGGAGGGGAAATTTTCTATAGGATCGTAACAGGCCTTGGCCTAATACTTGGAAGGAAGAAGAAGAAGAAGAGTGCATATGTGAATGGATCCTCAAAATAGTTTGAAATTCATTTATTTCCCGTCTAATGTAATATAAAGGTTAAAACATAACTCTAGCAACAAAGTTTAACAGGAAGTTCAGGGATATTCGTTGAGCGTTTTGATATAAGGAACCCATACTCCTTGAATTGTTACAGTTGATGTGATAGACATGTGACATGTCATTTGATGTATGATGAATCTGATAGATTGCAAAGAAAAAATCAACTAATCATCACCTAAAGTAGATATTATAAAAAATCATGAACTACAGAAATTTCACATAATGAAACAAACCGAGGACAAACTACAGGCTGTCCACATAGTCCTGCTATCAAAACAATGTAACTTAGCTCGTAAACTATTTTCGATAGAGACATGCGGTTTTTTGGAACGTATTCTACGTCTCTCAAAGTTTTGTTTACAATTGTTGCAGATTGTGATTTAAACGACAATGACGAAACCACAAGAAAATACCCAATGTGTATGGTGGTATGCTGAGTCTGGTAAATCACCAGTAACTGTTCAGCGAAATTTCCGCCGGCAATATGGAAGAGATTCTCCATCCAAATCATCCATAATTAGATGGGCCAAAAATTTCTAGCAACTGGCAATTCAATGGACTTGCCACGGAGTGGACGGCCAGGTGTGAACCACGAAACTATCAACAATGTGCAACTTGCATTTCAATGCAGACCTCAAAAATCGATTCGTCGTGCTTCACAGGAACTGCATTTACCAAAATTAACCATTCATAAAGTCCTCGATAAACGGCTACATCTTCAGGCCTATAAAGTGCAAATTATGCAAACGTTGCTGCCAACTGACTTCCCTCGGTGTGCGGAATTTGCTGAACGCAATTGACGAAGACGAGTGCCTGCAGAGGGTGATGTTCTCTGATGAAGCGAAGTTATTTGTGTCTGGACATGTTAACCACCATAACGTTCGGATATGGGGGTACTGGTGATTTACCAGACTCAGCATACCATTATACACATTGGGTTTTTCCTGTGGTGTCGTCATTGTTGTTTAAATTACAATCTGCAACAAATGTAAACAAAACTTTGAGAGACATAGAATATGTTGCAAAAAAACTGCATGTCTCTATCTCAAATAGTTTACGAGCCACGTTACATTGTTTTGGTTACAGGCCTTTGTGGACACCCTGTACTTGTTTGTTAAACATTGTACTATGCACTGTTCAATATTTTATGTACTGTTTCTTTGTTTAAAACAGCTGTTCAAAATATCGACTCTCATGATTCGGTTTACTGGTAGTTTTGGTCTTTATAGAGATAGTTTGATTAGCTACTGGTAATTTGGTCGTTACAGAGGTAATTTCATCGGTTTCGGGGTAGTTTGGTCGGATCGGTTGGATTTTTTAGGTTATATTTCTGGGTTAGGTTAGGTATCAATTAGTTCAGGTTCGGTTAGGATAGGATAGGTTTAGATCGGATAGGTCAAGGTTAGGTTAAGGTTAGGTTAGGTATCAATTAGGTCAGGTATCGGTGAGGTAGGTTCGGTTAGGTTAGGATAGGATAGGATAGGATAGGATAGGTTAGGTTTAGTTCGGTTAGATCAAGGTTAGGTTGGGTTAGGTCCAAGTTAGGATAGTGTTATGTCTAGGTTAGGTTGAGTTAGGTCAGGTTTAGTTCTGGGTTTGGGTTCGGGTTCAGTTTAAGTTCAGGTTCGGGTTCAGTTTCAATTCAGTTTGGGTTTCAGTTTGGGTTTCAGTTTTGAGTTCAGTTTTGGTTTCGGGTTTTGGTTTTAGGTTGGGTTCGGATTTGGATTCAGGTTAGGCATGGTTGGGTTAGGTTAAGGTTAGATTCGTGTTAGGTTCAGTTTAGGGTAGTGTAGGTTCAGTATACGTTCAATGTAGTCTCAGTGTAGATTTAGTTTAGGTACAATTTAGGTTGCGGTTAGGTTAAGGTTAGGTTTAGACTAGGTTCAGGTTTAGGTTCAGGTTATATTCAGTCTAGGTTCAGGATAGGTTCAAATTAGGTTATGGTTAGGTAGGGGCTAGGTTCAGGATAGCTTGATGCTAGGTTCACATTAGATTCAGGCTAGATTCACGTTAGATTCAGGTTAGATTAAGGTTCAGGTTAGGTTCAAATTAGGTTAAGGTTTAGTTATGTTCGGTGTCTGGTCAGTATAGGTAAAATTCGGTTAGGTTGGGTCAGTATAGTTCAGTATAGTACAGGTCAATTCAGGTCATTTAAAAGTCCAAACAGCTATTTTCTTCACGTTTTTCACTACAAAGGGTGATTTTTAAAGCTGGAGTTGAGTATCATAACTCTCTTATAGCCTATGTTCATCCTGGGAATCTCCTGAACATTTTGCAAAAAGTCCCATTAAAATAGGATGAACGTTATGGCAGCGCATAAAATAAGACAAACAAACAAACATTCATTCTTATATATTAGATTTCTGATCCGTTCTGAAGAAGCAGATATATTCAGCAGTTCATTATATCTAACAAAGAAAATATCTTACTCCAAAACTTAAGCTTAAATTTGTGATGTTCAGACTTTGTCATAGATCAGCTGAAATCTTAGCAATCAATCATAAACCTCTTTTTACATGGTTGATGCATCCCTATTTATCATCAGATAACATAGCTTGTTGATAAGTGACTTAATTAATTCCTCTCATAAGCTTTATGTTGAAGTAAAAAGCTAATCTCCAGCATTGACGTTATGTATAATTTAATTTTATGACTGTTCATGAAGAATAATGTAAAAATAAATGTTATGAAACTTACTGAAGATCTAAATTTGCTGTTGCTTCATCTAGTACAAGGATTTTGTTGTTTCTCAGTATTGCACGAGCTAAACATATCAATTGTCTCTGTCCAACACTGAAGTTTTTCCCTCCTTCTGCCACAACCGTGTCCAAACCATTATCTTCAACAAGAATTTCTTTCAATTCCACCTGCACTCAAAAATAACTGTTATTTGTACAACGGCTGTTTTGTAATAAAATTCTTATGCTTATATACAGAGTGTTGCAAAAATACCGACAACGGATGTGAGGTAGTATATTGAGATATGTTGATAATTTTTTAATAAGGTACCTATGTCCACAAATGATGCGTTTTCACACTATGAGCAGCTAACTTCTCAAGAGTTCCGTTAGTTGGATTTCAAGACTCAATACAGTCACAGTCACATCAAGTTTACAAAATATTCACCTCCCATCTCATTGCAGAGCATACATCAGCGGTGTAGTGATTGGCGCACATGTTCAAATATGCCTGCCCTCGTTTGAATTGTCTCTGCAGCAGCACGGATTCAGGCTACAAGTTCCATATGTGACTCAACTGGAGTCTGATAAAGATACTGTTTCATGTCGCCCCACAAAAAGTAGTCGAGAGGGTTAAGATCAGGTGATCTCGGAGGCCATTGGACTGGTCGCCCTCTGCCAGTCCATCGATCTGGATACTTGATATCCTAATGTCTCTTCACATTAGCATCGAAATGAGCTGGGGCTCCGTCGTGTTGCAGCCACATTCCTTTGCGAAGCCACATATCACAGGTTCCGTACCTGTGAGGTATTTTCAAGTAATGAGTCTTCAAATCCTCAAACTAACACTGACTTTGAGACATAATTAACTAGTCATAGTGTGAAAATGCATAATTTCCTGACATTGGTAGCTTATTAAAAAAATGATCAACGTATATCAAAATACTACCTCACCGCCATTGTCGGTGTTTTTTGTCACACTTTGTATATATATATATATTATTCCAAGATTTAATTTAAGGGAGCTTCATCACATTACTATGAAACTGGGTTAATTTCGCCTCTTAAAATAGTTCACTTAATTATTCAAATGTAATTGTTGTGGTCTATTAGCTACCATATTTGCTGCTAGATCTGATAAGGAAACTGCCAAGCACTGCAAGCCGAAACCTACCTTGAAACTTCTTCCAGAGAAGCGTTGTGATGTACCAAGATCATGTAAAACAATCTGCCATTTTTAATTGCAAGGCAGTAAAATCCAACGCCAAATCTCTGATTTAAACTTTAGGAAAATAGTACAACTCCCAAATTGGTAGATTGGATAACCTTCATTACCTGCTGTCCACGCCACATCCTGCCTCATACCACTCTTACTCAAGCATGAATTCCATCTGCTCCGAATAGTGGGTTGCCATTGTTGGATTCTGGCTTCGATTTCTGTGCCTTGCAGTAAAAAAGACAGATAACTTTTTGGACACGGTCTTAGTAGATTGCAATGCTTCTCTGGGAGATATTTCAAAAAAGGTTTCAGCATGCAATGGTTGGCAGTTCCCTTGTTAGATATTGAATGTCATTTTGTTTATAGAATCTTTATAGGGCATGTATTTGTATTTTTTGTCTAAGTATTTGAAACTTAAAAAAATTAAAAGGCTAACCTGAACCTAGCCCCTACCTAACTGTAACCTAATCTGAACCTAATTCAAACCTAACTTGAACCTATCCTGAACCTAGACTGAATATAACCTGAACCTAACCTGAACCTAGTCTAAACCTAACCTGAATCTAACATGAACCTAACCTTAACCTAACTTTAACCTAAACCAAAGAATGAATACAGCCTAAATAGGATAATTAAAACCAATATAAATTAAAAAAATAAGAAGAAAACAAATCATGTATTTATCAAAACAAATGCAAGGATTGTGAGAAAATTTACATAGAAAAAACAAAAATAAATTTGAAAACAAGGGTGAAAGAACGTCTTAGAAATGTTAAAAATGGCGAAGTGGAAATGTCAGCAATAGCTGCTCATGTTTGATCTGAAAAAATCTAATTGATACTAAAGCCAGTCTAATTAAACAATTAGAAAAATTAAAAGAACTCACGGTTTGGAAAAAAAACCAATTAAAAACAAGAAATAAAAACTTATGAACTTTGAATTTCCCGTGGATTCTGAGTTGATCAGGAGGTTTATTGGTCCACCAACAGAGGGAGGAAGAAGCAGTTCTTCTGATCAACATAACATCAGTCAACAAGAAACTACTGAAGATGAAGTATTGAAACTGGTATAGTTAGAAGACTGGATATGAGGTGAGGTATGAAACATTTTAATTTAATCTCATTCTTTCAATATTAAAAAGAATCCATATTATTAAATGTATCTTATTGCTAATACAACTTACATCTTCTAGAGATTTCCATAGTTGAATGTCTGAAAATTCTTCAAATGGATCCAAATTTTTGCGTAATGTCCCAGAAAATAGAATGGGATTTTGAGGTATTATTGAAATTTTTTTTCGTAAGATCTCTAAATCAATTTCCTTTGTATCCACATCATCTATCTTTATTTTTCCTTCAATTGGAGCAAGGCGGAACAATGCTGATAGAAGTGAAGATTTTCCTGCACCAGTTCTGCCAACTATACCAATCTGTTAAAAAAATTATAATATGCATATAATTTGATAATATTTATGTAGCAGTAACTTAGAAACACACAATAATCCAAAGTAGGGTTAATAATTAATGTTAATTGCAATAAGATTATCAAAATCAAAACATTGATTATACTTACTCAGTTTAGTAACTTTTGAAATATTATCCTACGTCTTTTTCATAAATAATTACTACTGCCATTAATTGTCAACAATGTTTCTTTTTATAAATTCAGTTGGATAAAATGTTTCTTCATGATAGTGCATTTTATTGACCTACAGTAACGGTGACCACATTTCGGGGTTGCCAACCTAAATAACTATATTGTTATATTACATATTATAAACCTCATGCAGGAAGTAAAACCACTGCCCTTTATATTTACTACGTACAATGTATATTTAAAAATATATTGAAAAGGTAGTGTTAATATACACTATATGAAACAAATCACTCCATTTTAAATGAACTGAACTTTATTTGTACAATATAAAAAATAAATACATACTTGCTGCCATTTTATGACTGATTGGTGTCATGCCCTGCTGTACTTTCAACTAAGAAACATTGACCACACTGTTAACGTTAGTCAGTTGCTTATAATGAACGCAAATATTAGCAACAAGGATGTTATTATTTTACTATTATTTATTATTTTGAAAACACCATGGCGCAAAAAATAATGTACAATGCACATTCGTGAAGCATTTTACAGAATCTCGGAAATTAAAAACCTCACTATTGCTCGGTTTTTAAACAGATCCTCACTTCTGTAAAAACCACTTCCCAACCTTGCATCGTAATGTACTATTACATCTCACCTCATAAAGTTTTGTTTTCACAATACTGGTTTCAAAGAGAAATTGAACTTTCGAAACATTTAGAGAAGCCTTTGGAATTAACACTTTGGGAAAATATATACATTCAGGAGAAAACAAACATAGATCCATGAATTTTGAAGTTCCCGTGAGCAAAATTTAATCTCCAAGTTCATAAAATTGGCATTAGATGGCAGTTCAGAAGAAAGTGGTAAGGACAAAATTTCAACTTTGACTGAAACCAGAATCGTGAAAACACAGAACTTATGAGGTGAGATTTAAAAATATTTTATCCAATTCAATTTACAAATAGTACATTACCTATTAGTGTTATTTCCCACTGTAACGTTGATAAAAAATGTTTCTTTGTTTATTTTAATTACAGTAAATGCATAAAACAGGGAAGATTTGTTATTCACTGGCATAGTGATTATTGGTACTCTATATTAAAAATTACAAATACCCTATCTTTCCATTCTCTATAACTTCAGCTGTAAATTTATTAATAATCAATTGAGTTGGTGTTTACTTGATGAAAATCCATATTCATTAATTAAATAAAAATAAAACTTATTTTTATTAGATTTTCATATTTATTAAGATATAATTGAGTGACAGCTGTTTCGGTACACTGTACCTTCTTCAGACATGTTAACAAATTATGAATTGTGTTATTACATTACATATCAACTGATCTAAGCAACAATACAACAATAATTTATTTAATTTTTTTAATGAATCACTTTTGTTAAATTAAAAAATTTAAATAAATTATTGTTGTATTGTTGCTTAGATCTGTTAGTATGTACTATAATAACACAATTCATAATTTAACTTCTTCTTCTTCCTTCCAAGTATTAGGCCAAGGCCTGTTACGATCCTATAGAAAATTTCCCCTCCAGCGTTTCATAGGACGACACAGTGATCTTCGTCCTCTTGTATATAATTATAAACAGCTTTGGGGATCCGATTTGAACTCATTCTTTCAAGATGGTGTTTCCAATTTAGTTGGCACTGTTTAATATATTCCAAAATTGGCGTAGTCTTCAATTCTTTTAAGATATCGGTGTTCCTTTTCCGATCCCATCTGGTGTAACCCGCTGTTCTGCGCATGAATCTCATTTCACAAGCCGTTATTCTGCTTTCATGTTGTTTTTTTAGTGTCCATGCTTCACTACCATAGGTCAACACTGGTCTAGCCAAAGTGTTATATAAACGTAATCTGGTGTTTTTTTGTACAAGGGATGGTTTTCATAACTTGATTAATAATTCCTAAACTTTTATTATAATCCTTCCGGGAAATTCTCGTATAAGACTTGAAAGCATAATAATAGTCCCTTCGATTGGTTGCCGGCCTAAGGAAGGCAAGACCAGTGATGGGGCTGCCATCTTATAGCCTCTGGTCAGGCTTTTCTGGAGAAGAAAATAAAATAAAGGAAAGAAGAAATGGAAGAAAGGAAAGACTCCCTAGCCCTCGGATGCCCTAATAGCGTCGGGGTCGAAAAAAGCAAGAGTTAACCAAGAGAGGTTAGATAGTAAAGTTAAAAGAGTGCAGAACACAAGTAAGTGGAAGAAATGTTTTGCTCAGCTTGGGCACCTTGTGGTCGCCATCCACATATCCCCTAGATGAGGACCCCTGAGGGTTCATAATTTAACATGTCATTAATTTCAATGATATTAACTCTTTGTGATTCTATGATTAATATGAATGCTGTAGCATATAAATTCTACTAAGAGCAAGTTAGTTAGGATTGTATTGTATGTCCCTTTCCCCTACACAGAATAGCCAAAAATACAGTAGGCTACTTCAGGATCAATTGTACAGGCTGGAATTATAGTTCTTCTAACCTTGTACCAAATCGAAGATGGTGACTTCATTACTATGTTTAAAATAACTGACATCAATGAAGATTATGTTTACCTTTTCATTTGGTTTAATAGAGACTTTAATACCACGTAACACATAAGGACATTTATCACTGTATCGCAGGTAAACATTTTCAAACTTGATGCCACCTTTCAATGGCCAATCTGTTGGCAGGTTTATATCTGAAAATAAAAAATTGACATATACAGCTGCAATATAACAATTTAGAGGTGAAATTACTCCATAAGGATTGCAATTATACAGTCTAGGGCTAATAAATTTCATAAAAACGATTTTGAAATAAATAATAGTAAAATAAACTAGCTAACTGGTTCTATCAAACCAGCGAAGACATAAGTTCTCCATACATCCCTAACCAGAGCTAATGTTTTCCAATCCATCCCTGTATAATCTGCTTCCCTCAAATCATTGTTAATGTTATTCTCCCACCTCATTCTTGTTTTACCAACTGGGCATTTTCCCCTCTGGTTTTCCTACAGAAGCTTCCATGCATGTATTTCATTCCCCATTCGTGCCACATGTCCTGCCCATCGCAATCTATGAGATTTAACTGTTCTTATTATTTCTGGCTTCCTATAAAGATCATGTACTTCACTGTTATGTAGTCTTCTCCATTCACCTGTCTGTTCATCTCTCTTTGGTCCGAAAATGTTCCTAAGAACTTTATTCTCAAACATTCATAATCTCCTCCTAAAACTTTATTCTCAAATATTCATAATCTCCTCCTAAAACTTTATTCTCAAATACTCGTAATCTTCTTTCCTCCCTTAAAGTAAGAGTCCATGTTTTGCACCCATATAATATAACTCGTAGAATAACAGTTTTATATATTTTCAGTTTAACGTTTTTTTGAAAGGAGTTCGGACGTCAAGAGTCCCTGTAATTCATAATAGAATTGAGCCTATGTTTAATATCTTTGTACATCTTATTCCTATTTGTAATTATTGTTCCTATTGTATTTGAATTCAGCCATTTCTTCAAAATTTCCCTCATTTGTCATTAACTGTTCGTTTCCGTTACCATTATATAATACATTTCTATGTGTGAACGTATATTTAGTTTTATTGATGTTTACTTCCAGTCCAAATTTCTTAGTGTTATTCGTTAGTGTGTGTGTGTGTGTGTGTGTGTGTTGTGTGTGTGTGTGTGTGTGTATGTGTTGGCCCTTAGTATCTCATCGCTATAATAGTAAAATATGTTACATAATTTGAAATAAATAAAAACTTTAGTGGAAAAGTCAGCACTAGCTGCTCATGCTTGGTCCGAAAAACATTTAATTGAATCAAAAGACAGTCTAATTAAACAAATAGACAAATAAAAGGAACTCACGGTTAGGGAAAAGATCCACATTCAGAAAAACAAAGGAAAACTTATGAATTATATTTGAAGAGAAAAATGTTCGCCTAGACCGAGACTCGAACCCGGGACCTTTGGCTTGCCGGGCCAAATGCTCTACCAACTGAGCTACCGAGGCGAGTTACGATATAGACGCAATTTTTTGTCTTATGTACGTTGTAATTATGAACTTCGAAATTCCCGCAAATTTTGACCTGATCCAGAGGTTCATCGGTCCACCAACAGAGGGAAGAAGAAGAGTTTCTTCCGATCGACATAACACCAGTCGCCAAAAAGTTCTGAGGATGAGACAGTTATAGTCTCGAAATCGCGATCTACTTAGTAAATTGATATGAGGAGAGGTAAGAAACATTTAATTTCGCTATAAATTAAGCCTCATAGTGATTAATTCCTATAAAAGTTAAAAATAAAAAGTTTATTAAGGAACAAAATTGTACTTGTCCATAGTAGCCCTAAAACAATACATGTCCCTGGGAAGTGTTAAATATACAACAATATTAGGCTAATCAAATTTCCAGTATGAATTATCAGCATAAAGTGAACATATTTTCAACTCCAAAATATACCATCTGCAAAGAAGACTTCATCATAAATAGTAATCAACCACATATCTCCAGGAAGCTTACACGATGATGGGGGTTGAGGATATTAAAGTAATTGTGAAAAAATGGTCTTGAGAAAACGGACGGCTGCGGTGGGAAGAGGGAATGAATAAGATAGAAGCAGAACACTAATGAAGTAAGAACGAGAGAAGAAGAAGCAGAGAAGAAGGAAGAAAAGAGAGTCATGGAAGACACGAGAAGGAAGAACAAGAAGAAGAAGAAAAAGAAGAAGAAGAACAAGAAGAAGAAGAACAAGAAGAAGAAGAAGAATAGGAAGAAGATGAAGAATAAGAACAAGAAGAAGAAGAAAAGAAGCAAAGAACAAGAAGAAGAAGAACTAGAAAAGAAGAAAAAAGAAAAGAAGAACAAGAAGAAGAAGAAACAAGGATGAGAGAAGAAGAAGAAGAAGAAGAAGAAGGGAAGAAGGAAGAAGTAAGGGAAGAAACAAGAACAAGAAGAAAAAGGACAATGAAGAACAAGAACAAGAAGAACAAGAAAAGAAGGAAAAGAAGCAGAAGAACCAGAACAAGAAGAACAATGAACAAGAAGAACAAGAAGAACAAGAACAAGAAGAACAAGAACAGAAGAACAAGAACAAGAAGAACAAGAAAAGAAGAAAAGAACAGAAGGACAAGGAACAAGAAGAACAAGAACAAGGAAGAACAAGAACAAGCAGAACCAAACAAGAAGAACAAAGAACAAGCGAACAAGAAAAGAAGAACAGAACAAGAAGACAATAACAATAATAAAAAAGAAAAAACAATAACAATAATAAGAATAACAATAATAAGAGCAGAAAAATAAAAAGAATAAAAAATAAAAAGAAGAAAAAGACGAGAAGAACAAGAAGAAGAAGAAAAGAAGAAGAAGACAAGAAGAAGAAGAACAACAAGAAGAAGAAGGAAAAAAGAATAATAAGCAGAACAAGAAGAAGAAGAACAACAAGAAGAAGAACAAACAAGAGAAGAAGAACAAGAAGAATAAGATCAAGAAGCAGAATAAGTAAGAATAATAACAATAATAAGTAATAAACAAACAATAATACTAAAAACAATAATAATAACAAACAATAATAATGAAACAAACAATAAGAATAACAAACAATAATAATAACAACAATAATTAATAACAAACAATAATAATAACAAAAATAATAATAACACAATAATAATAATATACAACAAATAATGAATAACAACAATAATAATAATAACAATAATAATAACAACAATAATAATAACAACAATAATAATAATAAACAATAATAATAATAACAATAATAATAATAACAATAATAATAATAACAATAATAATAACAACAATAATAATAACAATAATAATAATAATAATAATAATAATAATAATTCCATAACACGACAGGCCTAGAAGGCCCTTAGCCCACCAGCCGGCTGCTGGCCTCACATCCACATGTATCAATCACAGAGGTAGATGATCATCTAGTCAGTGTAGGGGTGACATGTGGTCAGCATGTCAAGTCCCTCAGCCGTTATAGCTGGTTTTCTCAACCTGGAACCGCTATTTATTGTAGGTACCCAAATGCCTTTCTATGCTGGGTGGGCACCAGTCCCATACTGGCTGAAATACCATGAGAAAATTTCTTCCCCCATGGAAACACGAACCAGTGCAAGTGCCATAGCTCTGTGTCAAGGTTCCCTGCCTTAACCACTCGGCTACAGTGTGGAACATTTAATATTTAATATTTTTACTAATTCTTCTTTTACTAATTTTTTTAATACTTTGTAGATAATTTTTGGATTGCTTGCTTTTTTTATGACATTTCTGTAGAGGGATTATGGTCAATTGGTATATTCTCATATTTGACCACAACTCCCTTAATAAAATGGTCACAATGAAAAACAACAATTAACAAAATGCTGAAGATGGATAAAAATCTAAAAGGCCTAGGAAGAATAAAAAGTTTGTTAAGGAAGAATGAGTTCATAATTTTTTTAAAGAAAAATTAATGCGTGAACTGGGAATTGAACCCCAGACCTCAGACATCAAATATATATAATTTATTTAAAAAAGAAACCTCAATGGTGATCTGAAATGATTTAAAAATATTGATTCAAGGAATATTGTTCAATTATATTGGGAAGCTAGTCAACTATTGGGTTAAACCCAGCAGCTTGCTATTTGAAGCTGTTAAAAATAACTAAAATTTTAATTTTGTTATCATTAATTTCCATATATATATGGTCCACTGCTGTGGTCTCGAGGTAGTGTGCTGCCTTGTCACGCAGCGAGCACGGATTCGATCCCGGTCGGGGCAGTTTTTCTGGGTGAGGTTTTTATCGGGGTTTTTCCTCACCTGTAAGACAAATGTCAGGAAAACTTTAAGGCCCAAACGGTCCCCGAAATCATATGGCCATCATCCTTATTATCATCATCATCATCATTCACCGGTGTGGAAAGCAACGGGAAGCTACCACACCTACAATTCCCTAGTAAAGCTGCAAGCATAGCATGAAAATGCTATGATTGCACTGAAGGACCTGCCTTTGGGCAGAATTACTATGGATGAATATGGATATATATATATACACACACTGTATATATGTATCAAAAATAAGCTTCTTAATTACTTACTCACTGGCACTATCGAACCCGTAGGTTCATGGCCGCGCGGACATAAGCTCTCCATACATCCCAATCCCGTGTCAATGCTTTCCAATCATTCCCTGTATAATCTACTTCCCTCAAATCATAGTTAATGTTATTCTCCCACCTCATTCTTGGTCTACCAACTGGGCGTTTTCCCTCTGGCTTTCCTACAAGAAGCTTCCATGCAAGTATTTCATTCCCCATACGTGTAACATGTCCTGCCCACCACAGTCTATGAGATTTAACTGTTCTTATTATATCTGGCTTCCTATAAAGACCATGTAGTTCATTGTTATGTAGTCTTCTCCATTCACCTGTCTGTTCATCTCTCTTTGGTCCAAAAATTTTCCTAAGAACTTTAAAGCTTCACTGGTTTTAAATGTAATGTGGTTCCCATTAAAATCTTCTTGTTAAAGAAGCCGCTAGATGCATAGAGGAATGAAAATTTCATACCTCAGTGTTCGAGAATTCATAATATTATATTATAATAAAGGAGAAAAGTAATATACATTTGATTATAAAGCCTGGTAGCTTAGTGGGTAGTGTACAGAACCAGAGACATCGCATTCAAATCCCGATTTAGCCGTATACTTTTCTCTTAAAAAAAAATATATATATGATGAGTAACACTAAGGAATTAGGGCTGGAAGTAAATATCAATAAAACTAAATATATGGTCACACGTAGAAATGAATTATATAATGGAAATGGACAGCTAATGACAAATGAGGGAAATTTTGAGGAAGTGGCTGAATTCAAATACCTAGGAACAATAATCACAAATAGGAATGAGATGCACAAAGAAATTAAACATAGGCTCAATTCTGGAAATGCATGCTATTATGCATTGTAGAAACTTTCTATGTCCCAACTCCTTTCAAAAAACGTTAAACTGAAAATATATAAAACTATTATTCTACGAGTTATATTATATGGGTGCGAAATATGGACTCTTACTTTAAGGGAGGAAATGAGATTACGAGTTTTTGAGAATAAAGCTCTTAGGAATTTTTTTGGACAAAAGAGAGATGAACAGACAGGTGAATGGAGAATATTACATAACAATGAACTACATGGTCTTTATAGGAAGCCAGATATAATAAGAACAGTTAAGTCACGTAGACTGCGATGGGCAGGACATGTTGCGCGTATGGGAAATGAAAGAAGTGCATGGAAGCTTCTTGTAGGAAAGCCAGAGGGAAAACGTCCAGTTGGTAGACCAAGAATGATGGGAGAATAACATAAACTATGATTTGAGGGAAATAGATTATACAGGGAATAATTGGAGAGCATTGGATCAAGATAGGGACGTATGGAGAACTTATGTCTGCGTGGCCATGAACCTACGGGTTCGATAGTGCCAGTGAGTAAGTAAGTAAGTAATATGATGATGAATTATTCCTCTTCATTACCATCATATTCTAAAGGCATGTCTTCTCTTTTATCAACTACCCTTTCATTCATTCTTATAGAATAAAAACAATTGTCATGACTTCCATTCTCACATTCATATTTTATAAATATAATATCCCCCTAAAAAAACTCCATGGCATAACAGGGCTAGAAGACCCTTGGCTTACCATTCGGCTGCTGACTTTACATCCACATGTGTTTACCACAGATATACAGATCACCCAGCCACTTCAGGGATGACATGTGGTCAGCATGTTGGGTCCCACAGCCATTATAGCTGGTTTTCTCAACCTGGATCCACTATTTATTGTAACTATACAAATTCCACATGATGCTGGGTGGCCGCAGGTTGAAATTGTAGAGAAAATTCATTCCTCCATAGAAACTTGAGACAGCACATGTCCCACGCTTTGCACTAAAGCATGTTGTCATAAACCGCTCTGGTATGGTGGGGTACAACATCTTTCTAAGATCCAAAATTATCATAAGTAATGACACGAGTGATTTCCAATTTATCTAGAGAATTTGGAAATCAAAATTGGTATTTGTTAGGACTATTTAACATATAAAATTAAGCTGTGTACTCACAAATCATTATTTTAATATAGTTACCGGTGTTTTAAAACATTTATATAGTTAATGTAAACGGCGATGTTTGAAAACAAATTAGAAATGTGAGGTTATGTATATTCACTGCAACTCGATCATATTATTTATTGCCAAATAGGATCGCAATATTGTAAGAATGCACTCTAGTGGAGAAATAATGAAACACATCAAACTATTATAATCAACATTATAGGTTAATCATTTATATTTTGAATAAACAACTCAGTAAAATCACTGAATGTATTCATTATTTGCTATATTCAATGTATTTGTTGGAGAAAAATATTGGTCTAACCTGTTCAGAATATTAAAAATGGAGGAGCTTTCTTTATCGCAAAAGCAGGAGCTGATAAAGATAAATTGATAAAGAGCTAGGTGAAACACGACTGTCATTGGTTTAAAACAGAATTCATTGAAACGTGATTGGTCATAGACTACCATTTGCGACATGAGTTAAATAGTCCCTGTTAATTACTTTTACAAAATATGTACATGGTGCATTATGTACTGACTTTAATACTTACGTAAAAATGTGGGATAATTTTTATCTTTGGCCTTAAGTAGCTGTTAATCTGGGCATAAACAGCATCAATGAACTTAAATCACTTGATTATAAAATCGATGTCTGAATCATGACCATAAAACTTTTGCAACCCATAAGAACTATTAGAACTGAAAATCCCTGCTGCAAATTGCAAATCTAAAGCCTGAAAATAACCATGGTTTTATAATTATTTCCATGGATTTTCAGTTTTTTATATTTGATGTGGATAAGCAATAGTTAAAGAATATTTACTGCAATTATTAAAAACTATCACTTACTACAGTCTATATTTATACAAAATGAAGAAACTGAAGTCAATTGAAATCTAATCACACATAAGTTTATGTTACATTTGATATTGAAAAAAGGCACATAAAAGTTGATTATTGCCAGAACAGTGTGGAAAATTGATATGATGGTTCATAGATGTTTGTTACACAAATCAAACTGTAACTATCAGTGGCGTGCATTCAACCCAACTACCCCAGCACTGCTGGGGTAATTAGTATTTTATACGCTTTATATTCGCTTGACCTGCATCTATCTATCTATGTGATGGAATCTTTCAATGCGATTTTCACCCACTTAAAATCATTGGATCGACTTGAAACTTTGTATACTTGTAAAGGACCCGTGACAATACAATAATTTCATTTTTTTCTAAAATCCTGGCCAGAATCATCAGAAAATAAAAAAAAGTGTCTTTGTATCTATGTAACGGAATCTTTGAACACGATTTTCACCCACTTAGAAACATTGGATCGACTTGAAACTTTGTATACTTGTAAAGGACCCATCACAATACAATAATTTCATATTTGTTTCTAAAATCCTGGCCAGAATCATCAGAAAATAAAAAAAAGTATCTTTGTATCTATGTAATGGAATCTTTGAACACGATTTTCACCCACTTAGAAACATTGGATCGACTTGAAACTTTGTATACCTGTAAGGGACCCGTGACAATACAATAATTTCATATTTTGTTTCTAAAATCCTGGCCAGAATCATCAGAAAACCAAAAAAGAAATTAAATTGGTATAATAGGTTGCGGACTTGTCGACTTTTTAGTCAATCGTGGGAAGAGCTCAGTTGGTAGAGTGGTGAACTGTAGTGGTATATAATTTCAGTAATCCATAGGTCACTGGTTCAAATCCGGCTGGGGGGATTTTTTTAGAAGAGTATTACTTTTAGCTCATACTACAATAGTTTCGAATTTAAAGATATTTACATTTTTATCTTATTCTGTAAAATATTAAAACTAAAAAATAAATAATGGTTTTAAAAAGCTAAAACAACACGCTTTATTGGAAAACCGAACTAAAAAATTAAAAATAATTTTAATTTCCAACACGCTTGGGATAAAATTAAAGTGGTCAACAAAACAATCATCTCCAACACATATAGAATAAAGCTTGAGTTATCAACAAAAGAAAATAATTTTACCATCAAAAGCGTGGGGTGCTCTATATCAATTAATATATTTGATAATAAACAGATATTGGTAAAAGTAAAGTCTCTAAGATTAAAATGTAAAAATCATAAAAGCACCCCATGGTTTTGATGGTAAAATTATTTTCTTTTTGTTGATAACTCTAGTTTTATTCTGTGTGTGTTAGAAATGATTTTTTTGTTGACCACTTTAATTTTATCCCAAGCGTGTTGGAAATTAAAATTATTTTTCATTTTTTAGTTCGGTTTTCTAATAAAGCGTGTTGTTTTAGTTTTTTAAAACTATTATTTATTAATAATTTTGGATTAAAATAAATAGCATATTTGCCAAATTTCATTCAAATCATTTACGCGAGAACATCAAAATTAAAAATTCCTGCCAGATTCTGCATATTCACATTATCTCCATAGAGGAACACATAGAGTGTTTCCTTTGTTATCCCCACCAACACCAGCTATTTTGCTGCAGATGAATTAGCGATAACCCACTACCTGCTAAGTCCAATGATAACACATACTAGATCAGAATAACCCACTAGACAAAGTTTGTGTCTTATTCCATCAATTTTTTATTGAACACCAGCTAGCTGAACCCAGAAACGTCACAACTCGAAGTATACACAAGGTTGAATGACCTTTCGATTTATCGATTCATGAAACATTCATGATTGGCTGATTTTTGGAAAGTGCCAATTCCTCAATAATAGAATTTTTTAGAACTAGCATTTTTTAATTTATAATATTGATTTATGTTAGTTATATTTTTACAGAATACAAAAAATAATAAATAAATAAAATAAAATTATGCTGTACATTTTGTCGTTATAGCAACCTGTTAATTTAAGATACTTAGTTTATATTATATATCTGAATAACAACAATTGAACTATTACGAACATATATTATAATGTGTATGTGCGTAGCTCAGTTGGTTGGCATTTGGCCCAGAAAGCCAAAGGTCCCGGGTTCGAGTCTCGGTCTAGGTGAAAATTTTTCTCTTCAAATATAATGTGTATATTTATTCGTTTAAAAGTGTTACTGATAAATGTGATTTGTCATGTAGTAAAAATTAATGTAAGTGACTGTAATTTATAATTTACATAGTAGATCATTTTTGTGCAGATCTTTCAATGAGAAAAATGACCTTATGCAACAAGGTAGGCCAACTCCAGATTTACTGAATCTAACATAAAAAATACAAGCAATAAGTGTTTATATACTATTACATTTAGGTAAAATGTTTTATCATTCACCTCATATTATTCTTCTTCTTTAACTATAAACTAGTTTCGGAACATAGTTTCTGTTCCATCCTCAGTATCCTCACGACCGTTGTTCTGTCGTCTTGAAGAGCCGTCCTTTGCTCCTTCCATTGGCAGACTGAAAAACCTCGAAACCAGGTCATTCTCACCGGGAATTTCAAAGTCTATCAATTTCTTCTTTTTGCTCTTTTGAATGTAGATATTTTCCCAAACAGTAAGTTGTTTTGTATTTTCCATTTGTTTTAATAATTTAGCTTCTTTCTCGATAAGATGTTTTTCAGAACATGCATGGGCAGCCACTGCAGATTTTTCTACTTCCCCTTTCTTGACATTCTTGAGATATTCTTTCACTCTAGTTTTCAAATTTCTCTTAGTTTTTCCAATGTAGAATTTCTCACATTCTTCACACAATTGTACATAGGAAAAACTAAGAGAAATTTGAAAACTAGAGTGAAAGAACATCACAGGAATGTCAAAAAAAGGGGAAGTAGAAAAATCTGCAGTGGCTGCTCATGCATGGTTCGAAAAACATCTTGTCGAGAAAGAAACTAAATTATTAAAACAAATAGAAAAACCAAAAGAACTTACTGTTTGGGAAAAGATCTACATTCAAAAGAGCAAAAAGAAGAAATTGATGAACTTTGAAATTCCCGGGGAGAATGACCTGGTTTCGAGGTTTTTTAGTCTGCCAATGGAAGGAGCGAAGGACGCTCTTCAAGACAACAGAACAACGGCCATGATGATACTGAGGATGTTCCGAAACTAGTTTATAGTTAAAGAAGAAGAAGAATATGAGGTGATTGATAAAAAAGTTTACCTAAATGAATATACCTCATAGTGTGTATTCCTAAAATAAGTAATACTATAACATATTTTTGTTACACAGCCTGGGGTGATTGCTCTGACCACCGCACGCCACTGATAATTACCATACGCAGGGTATCAATTTTGTAATTATGTCGCATAGACTTTTGTTCCATAATGAGAGGCTCAGTGGAATAAGGGCCCATCCCAACCAATGGTTGATTTTTAGTTATTTGCAGATTATGTATCCTATGGCCATCTTCTGTTAATCTTCAGAAGCTCATAATTCTAACTTTGCTCAAAAGAAGTTAAATGAGACTTTATATCTAAGAAAAATTTCTAACTTCTTCACGCGCACGGGAAATAAAAGGCCTATCCCAACTGCTGACACGTGACCGTATATTGTCCGCCACTCTGTGGTCCGCTGCAATACTGACTAGCATTGCCGGCAAATATCAGTAAATGTAGAATGGCTGATGCGACAGGTTCTTGTGCAAATGGAAATAGTATAATAAAATATAAAAAAGTGATCCCGCAACAGACCCGGAGGCCCTTGGGGTAGTAGGAGGTTAAGGCTCCCACTTTTTTCTAGACAATCGGCACTTTATGTCAGCCGGGTTGTCAGCCCTGCGTGACGGCCGCCTTTACCCCAGAACAAGCGTCTGGTACTCATTTCCGTTAGAGGCTGAGTCGACCCCAGGGCCATAGTGCCGCCAGAGGGTTTGGGTCAGTTTAAAAATCCTGACCCCAACGGGACTTGAACCCTGGACCCTCCGGCTTGTAGCTCAGTGCCTTAACCACTACGCTACGGATTAAGAAAAGAAAAATAAATGTGAAAGAGTAAAATAAAACGAAGCAGAACATTTTACGCAACAGTGGAAAGGAATATACGAGTATATCGGCCTGAATCAGTTGCTTCAAGAGGTGCGGAAGAAATTGCTAGCTGTTTATTAAAAGCTGTGCCACTGATTGAAAAAGGTGCTAATAAAAAGAAACGTATAGTGTATATAGTGATTCATGTGTTGGTCAAAACAAGAATTATACAATAATGGAACTTTGGCTGAACATGATTGATTGTGGTTGGTTTGAAGAAATTGAACATAAATTTCTTGTACCAGGTCACACTTTCCTCCCCTGTGATGCTGACTTTGGTGTGATTGAAAAATTTAAAAGAAAAACACAAGTGGTTTATACACCTGAACAGTGGACTCACCTCATAAGAAAGAGTCGAAGAAAGAAACCATTCACAATAATTGAGATAAATGCAGAAGATTTTAAAAATTTGGATAACTTAAATGTTCACAAAGAGAAATGTGACGCTGGACAAGCATCAGGTAGACATCAGAAAAGCATCTCAGTTTTGTTTTGTGGAAAACAGACATGTAATGTATGTAAAATCCAGTTTCGGTGATTTGACTTTAGAGGAAGTAATAAGCCTTTCAAAAAGGGAAAGGAAAGTGTCCTGTATTACGAGATGTAATATTGACAACAAAATATCCTAATGGTAGGATGATAAAGAAGACATCATGACTCATGACATTTGTACCACCTGTACACCAGATATTTTAACAGTAGCCTTATATCAGATGATGATGATGATGATGATGATGATGATGATATAAATGCTGCAAACGTAGAATACGTAGATTAATGCAATATTCAAGTTAAAAAAGTGTTATTTAATTTGTTTATTTATGTTGTATTTTTTATATTCTCAATTTTCTTTTTGTTTGATTAGACATATGAAAAACATAGTGATCTATACATTTGCAGACAGAAAGCTTATTTTATGTACAAGACATGTACCAGATATTATCAATGTGTGCTCTATATATTTTACGCAATGTAGAATTTAATAAAATGCAATTTTTCTCCAAACTTAGTGCAGTTGGGATGGGCCCTTATTCCACTTACCCCCTCAATTTTTAAGTGCACTTCAAAAATGTCTGAATACCGATGCTTTTATGTTACAATAATCTGAAACCAAATATATTTACCACTTGAGGAAGGATTAAAAGCTCCATGAAAATACTACTTTAAGGAAAATGTTGTACAGAAGTTTGTTTGTGGACGCGTGATTAAGTTTCAAGTCATTGTATGTTTGTAAAAATGCAAATGGAGTCTTGAAAGCATATACATACCAATAGGAGGATTGACAGAAGATTCATCCTGTAGCTGAATAAATTCCATGATATGCTTCACAGATGTCATTTCATTAGCAACTTCAGTAAACTGTTTCATACCGTACTGCATGAGCACTACAATTGCCATTGATTGTGTGACTGCTAACCCTGCATTACCACCAAACTTATCTGGAAAATTTGCAATTAAAATGATTTTAAAATAATTCTGAGCAAACATGTTATGTTATAATAATTTTTGTTTTCAACAGCTCCTGTGTTGTAATTATTATTGTATTTGATTAGCATCACAAGATCTGGGTTTTATTCTTGGTCATATCAGTAATTTAATGGTAGAACACCAGTCCACAAATTATATTAGAAGAGAAAAATTATACACCCAGACTGAAACTCGAACCCAGGACCTTTGGCTTTCCGGGCCAATGCTCTACCGACTGAGCTTCCGGGGTGAGTTAAAATCTAAATGCAAATGTTTCTCTTAAATACGTTATAAATTACCTTTGTTCCTATCTTTTCAAATGGTGGCTTCTTATTAAGAAGACATTTATTTGGAAATTTTTCATATTACATTATAAGCCTGTACGGCTTCTTTTGATGTTTTTATTATTCATTTCATACATCTCAATGATGAATAAATCATATTTGAAGAGAAAAAATCATATGTCCAGACGGAGACTCGAACCCAGGATCTTTGACTTTCTGGGCCAGTGCTCTACCAAGTGAGCTACCAGGGCGAGTTATGATCTAAATGCAATTTTTTTCTCTTATATACGTTATTAATTCCCGTGCACCAAATGCTATGTAGAGCATTGGCCCGGAAAGCCAAAGGTCCTGGGTTTGAGTCTCAGTCTGGGCATATAATTCTTCTCTTCAAATATGATTTATCTATCATTCAGATGTATGAAATTAATTAATAATAACATCGACCAGTGCACAAACCTGAATATGTTAGGTTCAAATTCTGACTTGGGTAAAAATATGTTAATATCATTTTTTTTCTGATAGCTGTTACAGTGTTTCCCCAATGTTGTTTACTTTTCCCATGTGACTCTAATGTTGTCTGTTGATTATTTCTGCTTCTCCCCATGTTTTTAACATTCTTGTGAATGTTTTGATAGTAGGGCTTCTACCAGTAACTTACCAAGCCTTGCACAAACAGTGTGTTATTTAAATTTTCCAGTACTGTTATTTTAACAGTTCCAATTAATGTCTGAACCAGGAATCGAACCATGGATCTCTAGTTCTCCAGACTAGTGTGCAGCCCACTACACCATTATAGTATGATCCATTATTGGAACTGTGTTAAAATAACAGTATTGGAAAATGTTAAATAACATCGTTTACTACTTATAAAAGTAGTGGTGTAAAATTCTCAAATATAGATACTTCTAAACGAAGTCGGCTGTTGGTAATGGTAGTGTCACCTACCTGACAGCGGACGAAACGAGAATTATAGATTTGTATATGTGGAAAGAATTGTTGATGTCTGCACCAGGTCTAGAATGGTGTAGTGGGCTGCACACTGGTCTGGAGAACTAGAGGTCCACGGTTCGATTCCTGGTTCACACATTAATTTTCTTTTCACAACATCATTATAATAAAACAGTGTGTTGTTTGAAAACAGACTCACTCTTGGTTCATAGGGCTACTTGTGTTATCATTAATTTGCTTAATTCATAATACCTCAACGTAATCAAACATTACCAGAAAGCATTTTCATGCATTCTAATAAGCATTACAATAGCAACATTACCTTGTCCTATAATTAAAGTGCTAAATATAACTGTAGTTATGTAGAGGAAGCATAGTAAGTCCACATAAAATGCAAAGGCACAACGGGTAGAAATGAACATGAACCATGCTGACGAATGAACATCCTGTAACAGGTAATAGATTAAATAGATTAAATGGTGTTTTTATTACTGATTTAACATTTCTCAATGAAGGTTAAATTATATTTGAAGAGAAAAATGTTCGCCTTGACCGAGACTCGAACCCGGGACCTTTGGCTTGCCGGGCCAAATGCTCTACCAACTGAGCTACCGAGGCGAGTTACGATATAGACGCAAATTTTTCTCTTATATACGTTGTAATTCCCTCTCACCAAATGCTTTTGAAACCATTGCTTCTATCTTTGCAAATGGCGGCTTCTTAGTTAAGAAGACATTTATTTGGGAATTTAAATTACTTTATAAAGCTAGTAAGGCTTCTAATGATGTTTTTATTACTGATTTAACATTTCTCAATGAAAGATAAATTATATTTGCGTCTATATCGTAACTCGCCTCGGTAGCTCAGTTGGTAGAGCATTTGGCCCGGCAAACCAAAGGTCCCGGATTCGAGTCTCGGTCTAGGCGAAAATTTTTCTCTTCAAATATAATTTATCCTTCATTGATAAATGTTAAATCGGTAATAAAAACATCATTAGAAGCCTTACTAGCTTTATAAAGTAATTTAAATTCCCAAATAAATGTCTTCTTATCTAAGAAGCCGCCATTTGCAAAGATAGAAGCAATGGTTTCAAAAGCATTTGGTGACAGGGAATTACAACGTATATAAGAGAAAAAATTGCGTCTATATCGTAACTCGCCTCGGTAGCTCAGTTGGTAGAGCATTTGGCCCGGCAAGCCAAAGGTCCCGGGTTCGAGTCTCGGTCTAGGCGAAAATTTTTCTCTTCAGATATAAGATTAAATAGTATTTGAAGACAAAATATTATACGCTCAGACCAGGACTCAAACCCAGGACCTTTGGCTTTCTGGGCCAAAACTCTACCGACTGAGCTACCTGAACGAGTTCCAATCTAAACTCAAATTTTTCCCTTATAAGTTATATGTTGTTAATTCCCGCGCTCAAATGCTATGAAACCTTTATTTTTATCTTTGCAAATGGCGGCTTCTTTATTAAGAAAACATTTATTTGGGAATTTTATATTACATTATAAAGCCAGTATGGCTTCTTTCGATGTTTTTATTATTCATTTCATACATCTCAATGATGGATGAATCATATTTGAAGAGAAAAATGATATGCTCAGACTGGGATTCGAAGCTATACTGGCTTTATAATGTAATATAAAATTCCCAAATAAATGTCTTCTTAATAAAGAAGCTGTCATTTGCAAATATAGAAGCAAAGATTTCATAGCATTTGGTGCGCGGGAATTGACAATGTATATAAGAGATAGATTTGTGTTTAGATTGGAACTCATTCAGATAGCTCAGTCAGTAGAGCGTTGGTCTCAAAAGCCAAAGGTCCTGGGTTCGAGTCCCAGTCTGAGTGTATAATTTTTCTCTTCAAATATGATTTATCCTTCATTGAGATGTATGAAATGAATAATAAATTAATTTAAATTACACTGGTCAACATGAGTTTTGTCTCACGAGTACCAATAGTTGTACTTAAAGCAATTTTTTATTTTGTTTTCGAATATGTGTTCGGAATTTCTCCATCACCCACAGTTTTTTTATTTCAATTTCAATTAATGAATTTAAATAATTATTTTTTAAATAAACTTTTTCGTCCATTTGTCCATTGTAAAATAAAACCAAATGAGCTAACTCAGGAGATTTCAGCTATGGAAAAGAGATATCAAGGCAAATGGAATTCTAATATGCTGGCCGATTATTGTTGGACCATCAAGAGGGATCATCCACAAGCGAAATATAGCAGAAAATTGTCATTTCTTAATTTCTAGGTGAGTCTGAATGTTCGAATATTGTGTAGTTACGAACGTAGAAAATATTAAAGTGTTTGAAATTATAATAAATGCCTGTCTCTCAGAAACCTTGCATGATGGAGAAAAACTGACATCATATTTGAAATCAGGAGAAAAAATACTATCAGAATCACTTTTTTTCTGAGACAAAAAAAAGTTTATTTTTTGTTGCTCAGTGTAATTGCACAAGAGGGAAGAAATTGGTTGCATATATATACATCATACCATACTGAAGTGTTAGATTATATTACTCAACATGAATTTTTTTTACAGAAAACTGAATATTCTTACCCTATTTTGGTCTATAAATCTATTGATAAAAATGGATGTGACCCTTTAGAAATAAAAAGATTAATGCAGATTTTAACATACCTGATGCTTGTTGAATTCATTATTTAATATTTCTTGTGCTTTATATGATCTGATTGTCACTAACCCTTGTAATGTAGTCTGCAGATGTGTAAATACAGAACTCTTAGCTGAAATAATGTAACAAAATATTATTTTTTATAAACGAATATCTCTATAGTCATTTAATTCAATAAAAAGACTAACCAATTATAGAAACTATAAATCAATTATTTGAAACATTTAATTTAATACAACTTCTAATAAATTTAAAATAACATAGCTACTTCCATATCAATTTTATTTCTATCTTTCATCTACCTCTCACTGCTGAAATCTTCTTTACTTTTAATCCTTAACTAATGATTTTTCATAATCTATACTTTAATAATTATGAAAAATCATTAGTTAAGGAGAGGTAGATGAAAGATAGAAATAAAATTAATATGGAAGTAGCTATGTTATTTTAAATTTCTTAGGATCTATACTTTAATAATACCCTCATGGGTCCTCATCGTGGGGATATGTGGTATGGCGACCACAAGCTGAGTAAAACATTGCTTCCACTTACTTGAATTTTGCTCCTACTTTCATCTATTCTATATATAGTCTCCCTTGACTAACTCTTGTTTTTTCGACTCCAATGGTATTAGCGCATTCGAGACCTAGGAGATCTTTCCCTTCTTATACTTTATCCTCATCTCTCTAAACTTTCTATTCATAAATAGTGAGTGGAGAACATATTTTTAACGACTCACCTCATATAATTTCAAATTTCTTTGATACCGGCGGTTTCAGACAATATCTTGTTCCTCTTCAGTCATGGCTTCCACTATTGAAGAGGGACAAGATATTGTCTGAAACCGCCAGTATCAGAGAAATTTGAAATTATATGAGGTGAGTCGTTAAAAACATGTTCTCCACTCACTATTAATGATATAACCTCATAATGTTTACTTTCCAATATTAATTTAAATATTTCTATTCATACTTTGCACAATCCTCGTCCCTCGTAGATACTCATCCAAACAAGTTGAGGTGGCTTAAGTTTAATAACTTAAGCACATAAAAATGTAAGATGTACCTACATAAGCTGTAAAAGCATTCAATGCAGCCCCACTGTTTTTCAATAACAAAATACGATGTTAAAGTTTTAATAATTGTATAACAGTACCTGATATCTCAGTTGTCCTCAATAATTTGCAGTGTTGTTTTATAGGAGTAAAGTAAAGTGATTCCACAACAGGCCCGGAGGCCCTTGGGGTAGTAGGAGGTTAAGGCTCCCACTTTTACTAGACAATCGGCACTTTATGTCAGCCGGATTGTCAGCCCTGCGTGACGGCCGCCTTTACCCCCAGAACACGCGTCTGGTACTCATTTCCGTTAGAGGCTGAGTCGACCCCAGGGCCATAGTGCCGCCAGAAGGTTTGGGTCAGTTTAAAAATCCTGACCCCAACGGAACTTGACCCCTCGACCCTCCGGCTTGTAGCTCAGTGCCTTAACCACTACTCTACGGCGTGCCCAGGAGGCCTTTCGATAACTTATGTATCATCTTCTGCTTTCATTTTGGTACTGACTGTTTTTGGTAATTATTTTGTACAGAGGGTTTATATTGCTGGGTACGTTCTCGTTCCCTCTGTACAAAATAATTACCAACAACAGTCAGTACCAAAAATGAAAGCAGAACATGATACATAAGTTATCGAAAGGCCTCCTATAAAACAACACGGCAAATTATTGAGGACGACTGAGATATCAGGTACTGTTATACAATTATTAAAACTTTAACACAGTAACCTCAACAGAGTTTCATAATGCATTTTAAAAACTGAAAATATGATGGACTATTTAACTCATGCCCCAAATGGGAGTCAATGACCAATCACATTTCAATGATTTTTGATTTACAGCCAATCACAATCGTGTTTCGCTTAAAATTTACCAACTAAAGTGTATCATAATAAAGAAAGCACCTCCTTTTTAACATTCTGAATAGGTCATAGCATTATTTTGCAGTGACTGACCCTCTAAGAAATACGGCTACCAGATTGTATATATAGTGCATGGATGTCAGCAGAAAGCTCGTGCGATAGATAATATAAAAACATTTGTAACAATTGATTATACCACAAAAAAAACACTGTTTGCACTTTCTTAAACAAATTATTTTCAAGGAAATGACGTTGCAGAAAAATACAATTGATATATTTACATCATAGGACATCAAATTAATTATTACCTATAACGTTGGTTATAAATTTCTCCACTAGAGTGCATTCTTACAATATTGTGACCCTTTGGCAATAAATAATATTATGATCTGGTTGCAGTGATGAACAAAGGAAGGAAATGAAGTGTACCAATCGTTTCTCATTTGTTTTCAAACATCGCCGTTTACATTAAATATATAAATATTTTAAAATACCTATAGTTAAATAATGATTTGTGAGTAAACAGCTTAATTTTATTTGTTAAATAGTCCTAACAAATGCCACTCTTGATTTCCAAATTCTCTAGATAAATTCACTTCGTGGGTCGTGAATTTGGAAATCACTCGTGGCATTACTTATGATAATCTGAATGTAAAAATACTTTAATAATATACTTTTGTCATTCTTGGCAGCCCAAAATAACAGAAGCTTATTGTTAATACATAGATAAACATGTATTTTTAAAGTTTCAATACCGTGGATCATCTCTCAGCCCTTTGAGTGCGAGGCCACCAGTTTAATCTCTAGTAAGATTCATTTGAAAGTTTTGTGTTAACTATTATGGCAGCTGTTAATGATTCACCATGTGGAGAAATCAACTTATATGGGATGTAATGTATTCTTCACAAATTGGGTATAGTTCACACTCAAAAAATGTTCAGAACAAACCATTAACTTGTCCCATGAACACTGAGTGAAAAATGACATGCTATAGTAATCACAAAATTTCGCAGAATCAAGATCGAAGGCAAACTCCTTGGGAGTTATAAACTGTTCAGGACAATTAACCAATTATTCACTCTTAAAGAATGTGTATATACTCATATTGGTATAATATGGTGAGAAGAACTGATGGAATGTAATGACATGTAACCGTATGCGAAAATATGTAATGGAGTTTATCATGAAAGTTACTATTCTCTAAGACATAGATGCAGATGGTGTAATAAAATGTTTTGTAGGCATACAAAAAAAATTAACTGAACATTTGTAGTTCTTTACGGATATCATCACTCCGTTTTTTATCCATTAAAGTGTAAGCCCAAACTATGAACCAAGAGGAGAAAAAAGAGATTGGGGACGCCCACAAAAGAGATAGACACAGCAGCTATAGGCCTAATACTTGGAGCTGGAACAAACCAAAAAGTTTAATCCTTGCAAAAAGAAGAAGAAGAAGAAGAAATAAAACATCGAGAGATTAAATTTGTCCAGTGATTTCATATGTTATGAATAGCATTATCGCACACTTTTCAGGAGAGGCAGTTTGCTCTAACGGAGTACGACTTTTATACGCAGACCAGAAATTAAGCAAAAGTAAGTTATTTTCACTAGATATTGGTCAAAAGCAGTGTTCATATCATAGCTGTAGTTGTGCCAAGTCTATTTTTCCACTATTGCTTGGTAGCGAGTGCGCCCTGGGCAGCATTACCCAGCTCACTACTACCATATTGCGCTGCCATGTTTCGATTTACTACCTTGTGTATATATATATTAGCATAGAGTTCATAACTATCAGTACTATTCAAAATCCTTTACCCGGGCCCATAAGAGGCAAAGATTGATTCATCCTTCCTATCCAAATTCACAAACATTAATCAACAATAAGTCTTAAAACACAATGTAGTAATTTACGATGCTTAGTTAACCTGAATGTACTATTATCAACCATAAAAGCTAGACGAGAAAAAGGAGCTCATATGACTTTTGAGCAAGCTTATGTACAGGAATATGCAAGACAGCTGTAGCGTAGCTAACATCCAATAATTAAACATTGATTCATACTAAAAAAATGATATTTAATATAAAATTTCACGTCTGAAGTTTGAAAAATGAAATTAAAGAAACACATGACTTGATCATTCAAGAATTAAAAAACAAATAATAAGTAATACCAAAAATAACATAACTCACACAATCAACTTCTCATACATACTTTTAGTCCTTGCCGAGGGTGCCTTACCCTGGCCTGCCGGACCAAACCAAAAATACGCAGCTCGCGTCCTCCAGACGACAAAGCAGTGTTCCAACCAAAATCTACGATCGAATGATAATGTGTAGAATGTGTGTAGTCTATTTAAGCGTTCCGAGGTAGAAGGGGAAGTTGCGCACTACAAACGGAGCAAAGGGAGGGGTAGAAAGGAGAGTGGGGGTAGATACAGAGAGAAAGGAAATTGGCATAGTTCACGAATCTCACAGTTAAAGGAGGATAACAGCACTGATTAACGAACCGAAATAGCACTTTCGGTTCAGGGGTAGAGAACGTCCAATTTCTTGCAGCACAATAAATAATTTTCCAGCCAATTTACCACAGATTAATGGTAGACATAACAGATATCAATGTATTAAATGAATGTTGAGAAGTAAACATTATGAGGTATAATCATTGAAATTCATCACAGAACATTTTTTATGACAACTCGCCTCATAAATTTTGTTTTTCACGAAACTGCAGTTTCAAATGTAATCACGTCGATCTTCAGACACAACTCTGACTGATTAAATTCTTTGGCTATTAACTTTTCTATTGTCACCATCTTCAGCTAAACGTGGATAAACCTTTAGAATTGACAGTTTGGGAAAATTAATATAGATCAATGAATTTTGATATTCCTAATGAACAAAATTTGATTTCAAAGTTCATAAATTCAACCATAGATGGCAGTGCTGAAGATGGTGACAATAGAAGAGTTGATGGCCGAAGAATTTCATTAGTCGGAGTTGTGGCTGAAGATGGATGTGATTATGTTTCAAACTGCGGTTTCGTGAAAAACACAACATTTATGAGGTGAGTTGTCAAGAAATGTTCTCCGATGAATTTCAAAGATATGAATGTGTTAGGCCAACTATATTTCTTGGTCTTGATACAACTCTCTTGGTACCTTTGATTTCCAATATTACTTTGATATGCATTTCCTCTTCAAATCCTGATTGGTCAGAGTTGAAAACAAATTCCTTACTGGGGATAAGTTTGTTTATCTCATCTACAAATTTTCAGGCTGACTTCACAATATGACTATTCATTATAAAAATACAATAGGAAGTAACATTATGAGGTTCTACTTATTAAATAAGTTTGGTCTGCTGTCATCTTATCTCATATTTGGTTGTTTCTTGTAAGACATGTTTCAAAGCATCTTTGCTCCATCTTCAGTTGGTACAGACTCTGAGTACTTTGTACCAACTGAAGAAGGAGCAAAGATGCTTTGAAACCTATCTTACAAGAAACAGCCATATTTGAGGTAAGATGATGGCAGACCCAACTTATCTATTGTTGTTAATTGTCAAGTTGATGCTTAGAAATTTTATCTTACATACATACATACATACATACATACATACATACATACATACATACATACATAGTATTCTGCCCAAGAGCAGTTCTTTCACTGCAAACTCAACATTCTCCACTCTTTCCTTAACTCAGATTTTCTTTTTGTATCTGCATACAAACCGTTTATTTTAATATTGTCTATCATCTGATGTCTTTTTCTGCCTCTAACTTTCTTTCCATTGACCATTCGTTCTAGGGCATCCATCAGCAGGCAGTTTCTTCTTAGCCAGTGGCCATTCTAATTTATTTTCATCTTTATCAGTTCCAGCATTGTTCTTCCTTCATCCACTCTGTCTAGCACATCTTCATTTTTTATTTTGTCTGTCCATTTTATATGTTTCATCCTTCTCCATATCCACATCTCAAAAGCTTCCAGTCACTTTTCCTCATTCCGTCATAATGTCCAAATTCTCTGCACCATACAATGTCACACTTAAGTCTTCCAATTATTTAGCTCTGTTTGAAGTTAGGCAACCATCTATTGCTTCTCTTGAAATCACTTTAATCTATGACTCATTCAATTTGATGTCCATAATGAGTAGTTCACTATCATGCATATCTTCTAAATTACCTCGAGGATACTTGAAATGAGCAGACACCAGTTTCTGTAAGAAGTTCGCCTTGTTGTCCCTTGAATATACATAGCCTCTTTTATGTACTACATGGTCATATTGCTGCAGATGTATGTAAAATCTGTTCATAATAGTTTTTTATTATGTTGTGGATGATATATTATGTTTTATTCCTGCTCATGGACAATGATTGTCCTTTACTACTTTCCACTAGAGGTGGGATATGTGACTCCCTGTCCAACATGATCGATAACCTACATGTCTAGACACCTATTTTGATATCACATTCACTAGAGCATGTATCTCATCACTGTTCTCTTCATATATATTGTCTACATAATCGAGAGTATATAACACCACACATTCCATTGGCTCATCATGCAGGAATGCTAATATTTCATTTGCCACTTCTTTCTCACTCTATGAAATACCTTGAATTCATTTCTGTTCAAATCTCAACTTCAGCAACCATTGTTATTGTTACATCTGCACGGTTTCCACCAAAGAGCTTAAGATGCAATTTTAAGAGGATTCTTTGGGGGTCTACGTAGCGTTTAATTACATACTTACTTGGAGTTCTGCCGAGCTTCAAATAGGAAGATTTCTATATGAAAGGGTAGCCAATTCCTACATAAATAACTTGATATAACTTAACTTATATTTTGACTCTTAAAAGATATAAAATAATTACATTTATATGTATGAAATCTGATTCTAATTATAAACTAACCTAACTTATTATTCCTACATTTTGACTACTTGTATAAAAAGGGAAGAGAGAGAGAGAGAGAGAGAGAGAGAGAGAGAGAGAGAGAGGGTATATTTGAGGCATTACCTATTGAGGCATGAAGATTCTATTTAGTTTCCAATCATGAATCTTAAGATACATTATATAATTATTACTTTAATGATGATATTTTGATTCTATTTAAAAAAACCTTGGATTAAATTAATATATGTAATGGACTCACCCCATGTCGATTTTGGAACACCACCATGACTCAGAGACTTTCCCCTTGATTCTTAAATACAACCACTAACAAGAGTTACCCCTTGCACATATACCCTCCTCTCTCTCTTTCTCTGCCTGCCAAGAGCTACAAATATTTCTAAATTCAGCAATTTTACAGTTAGCTTTCCGAAATAGTTTATGTATGTCATAATGCATTTGGATGTTTGATATATCTCATATTTTATAGTTCTTCCACGATGTGTACCGAGCACATGTAAACAGTCGCCTAGCTTGATGTCATTGCATTCTGGCCTTTCATTGGTTAAATGCACCAGTGCCTGCTTCATACGCTGGCGCTGGTGTGTTTAACCAATGAAAGGCCCGAATGCAATGGCATCAAGCTAGAAGACTATTTACATGTGCTCCGTACACATCGTGGAGGAACTATAGTTTAAAATTAAATATCTATCTTCTTAACCTACAATACTACCCTATTGTAAGAGTTATGAATATATTGCAAAGCTTACTTTGCTCTGCTTTATATCAATGTCTCTAGCACTGTAACACTATTGTGATTTACTCGTTGACTAAGCAGTTCAACTTTATTTTTCTTCAGTTTAAGTGTTAATGTTTCTTTTCAAAAAAATAAATTTCTCCAGGACTGGAATATATTAAACTAAATATAACATAAAAAAGAAAGTTCAAACATGTTCTGTTGCCTCAGGCTGTGCTCAAGTTTGGATATCTCCAATTCTGCCTCCTCTTGTCATTGATAGCCAATATTGTGGTTGCTTGGTAGGCAATAAATGGGGCTTCAAATACCGTAAACACTTGGCCATGTGCAACCTCACACTCAAAGGGATTCTTGTTAGCTTTAAAAATGAAAAGTGTACACTTACTAAGACTCTCTATGTTCTTGATTTGAAGAGAAGTCTTGAGGTAGGCTTGGCAGATAAACCAGAATATAATGCTTAGTAAAATCATAGGAACTAGCAGTGTGTAATGCAGAGATGCCACCAAGATCATAGATCCCATTCCCATCATGATAACCTGTTGACCATATGTTAAATTTATGTTTTAAAGAATTATTAAAGTTGATAGGTTAAATTTTGCATAGAGACCTTTTTATGCAGGCTTACAATTATTTTATGAGCCTGAAAATCTTCAAACTCAGGACCCATGACTGGAGAACTTGTTCCTTGGATTCATTCTAAAAATCAATTGATCCTGGCTGGGTTTGAATCTGTGGACGTTGGGACTGGATGCAAGAAACATAACAGCTAGACCACCATAGCCAATAACATTTAATTACACACATAGAAATTTCAACACAATGTTCTGTACCAAGACACAGTATAGCATTATGGTACCATTTTTGGCCAAAGCAAGTATGCTTCTTAGTTGTACACTTAGAAACATCTCTATTGATTTAGAAAACATCCATAAGCATAGTATTACTATCAATTTAGCAAAATGTTAACATTATATTCGAAGAGAAAAATTATAAGCTCAGACTGGGGTTTGAACCTTTGGCTTCTAGGCGAATGCTCTACTACTGAGCTACCTGAGAAATTCCAATCTAAACGCAAATTTTTCTGGACTTGAAAGTCAAAGGTCCTGGGTTCCAATCCTAGTCTGAGCATATAATTTTTCTCTTCAAATATAATTTATGCTTCAGTGAGAATTGTTAAATTAATAATCCATCCATAGTAATTCTGCCCGAAGGCAGGTCCTTCACTGCAATCATAGCATTTTCATTCTATGATTGTAGCTTTACTAGGGAATTGTGTAGGTGTGGTAGCTTCCCGTTGTTTTCCACACCGGTGAAGGATGATGATGATGACAATGATATGGATGATGATGGCCATATGATTTTTGGGACCGTTTGGGCCTGAAAGTTTTCCTGACATTTGTCTTGCAGTTGAGAAAAAACCCCCGATAAAAACCTCACCCAGGAAAACTGCCCCGACCAGGGTTCGAACCCGGGCCCGCTGCATGACAAGGCAGCACGCTACCTTGGGACCACAGCTGTGGACAAATTAATAATAAAAACATTAAAATGTTAACATTTCAGAAATTATTTTATACTACTTACGAAACGATTGTGGTTAAAATAAAAATTGAAACTAAATACACAAATAATTTACCCTGTAATGAAAGACATACCTGCATAGTGTTGTACAATCCTTTAGGAAGCACTTCATCTACTGAACCCATATCTTTTGTAAATCTGTTTAATATGTGACCTGAAAAAAAGAATTAAACATTACTATATTTAATAAATGTGTAATGAATTATCATACATCTCTCTTTAAACCCTAAATCTACTTAAATTTAGCAAGCTTACAACATTTCAAGATTTATTACTAATAAACAAATATGGCCTACAATAAATGTTTGAACAATACTGTATAATTACTGCAAATCTTACTTACTTACTCACTCACTGGCACTATAAAGCCCATAGGTTCATGGCTATATGGACTTAAGCTCTCAGTACATCCCTATCCAGAGTTAATGCTTTCTAATCATTCCCTGTATAATCTACTTCCATCAAATCATAGTTAATGTTATTCTCCCACCTCATTCTTGATCTACCATCTGGGCATTTTCCTTCTAGTTTTCCTACAAGAAGCTTCCATATATATCTTTCATTCCCCATTTGTGCCACATGTCCTGCCAATCGCAGTCTATGAGACTTAACTGTTCTTATTATATCTGGCTTCCTATAAAGACCGTGGGGCACGCCGTAGCGAAGTGGTTAAGGCACTGCGCTACAAGCCGGGAGGTCGAGGGTTCAAGTCCCGGTGGGGTCAGGATTTTTAAACTGACCCAAACCTTCTGGCGGCACTATGGCCCTGGGGTCGACTCAGCCTCTAACGGAAATGAGTACCAGACGCTTGTTCTGGGGTAAAGGCGGCCGTCACGCAGGGCTAACAACCCGGCTGACATCAAGTGCCGATTGTCTAGAAATAGTGGGAGCCTTAACCTCCCATTACCCCAAGGGCCTCCTGAGGCCTGTAGTGGGAATACTTTACTTTACTTTTATAAAGACCGTACAGTTCATTGTTAAGTAGTCTTCTCCATTCACCTGTCTGTTCATCTCTCTTTGGTCCAAAAATTTTCCTAAGAACTTTGTTCTCAAATACTCATATTCTCCTTTCCTCCCTTAAAGTAAGAGTCCATGTTTTGCATCAATATAATGTAACTGGTAGGATAATAGTTTTATATATTTTCAGTTTAACATTTTTTGAAAGGAGTTAGGACATCAAGAGTCTCTGCAATGCATAATAGCATGCATTTCCAGAATTGAGCCTATGTTTAATCTGTTTGTGCATCTCTTTCATATTTGTAATTATTGTTCCTAGTTATTTGAATTCAGCCACTTCCTCAAAATTTCCCTCATTTGTCATTAGCTGTCCATTTCTATTATATAATGTATTTCTACGTGTGACCATATATTTAGTTTTAAAATCTAGATACCATCCATCCATCCATCCATAATAATTCTGCCCGAGGGTAGGTCTTTCACTGCAATCATAGCATTTTCATGCTATGCTTGCAGCTTTACTAGGGAATTATAGGTGTGGTATCTTCCCACACCAGTAAAGGATGATAATGATAAGGATGATGATGGCCGGATGAATTTCGGGGACAGTTGGGCCCTAAGCTTCCTGACATTTGTCTTACAGTTGAGGAAAAACCCCAAAAAACCCTTACCCAGGAGCCTGTCCCGACCGGGATTCAAACCCGGGCCTGCTGCGTAACAAGGCAGCATGCTACCTCGAGACCACAACGGTGGACCTAGATACCTAATTTGTGAAAATGACAGACTGTTTCTATGCCTGCAATAAATGTTTGAACAGTACAGTATAATCACTGCAAATCTAGATACCATGATTTGTAAAAATGAGAGTGCTTCTATAATTGTTAGAAGCCCTGCTGGCTTTATAAAGTAGTGTTCAATTCTTTTTGCTGTTATCCATCACCATCTCTATCTTCCATGTTTTGCTTCTTTTTAGTTCTTCTCAGTCATATCCTTTCTCTTGTAAACTTTTCTTCACTTGGTTAATCCATCTTTCTATCTCATGGTCGTTTTCCTTGTATCTTGAGATTTAACAGTCTTTGTGGTAGTCTTTCCTTTTCCATTCTTTTTAAATGTCCAAACCATTTTTCTATGTCTGTTGTTAATTTTTCTACACTTGATGTCTCCCTGATTTTGTCATTCTATATTCTATCTCTCCATGTTTTATGTACCATTCTATGTAAGAATTTAATTTCTGTAGCTTGGATTCTGCTCAAGTCCTTCTTTGTATATGTCCAAGTCTCAGCTGCATATGTTGGAACTGGTTTGAAATAAGTTTACATTGCCATTTTACTCTTGGTGGGTATATATTTATTCCAGATTAATTGTTTAGTTAAATTATAGACTTTTAAACTTGTCTCTATTCTTTTACTGATTTCAGTCTGTATTTTCCCATTTGCATTTGTCACCATTCCTAAATATGTAAATTTTTCCACTTTTTGTAGTTTTATGCCCGACTCATTCCCCAAATAGATTAGATTAGATTTATTTAGCCTGGTGGAGTTAAGGCCATGTGGCCTTCTCTTCCACTCACCAGGACAAACATATATTACATCAGATATAACAATCTTAATTAACTCTAATATTAAATACTAAATAAAAATTTGATCAAAAAGATAATATCTATTATATTACGATCTATAATGCAACCAGTTAATGTTAGTTAAAATTAATACCAAAACTAATAATAAAATGTATACAAGCAAGACATATTAAATTGTCCCTGTCTAATGTATATAAAAAACAAAGAAAAATAATGTGATATAGAAAACTAATTTTACGATTATACAATATTTAAAACAAAGCAAAAGAAAATATTTGTTAATCTTAATATTATTTTCATAAATAATTGAATTTATTAATGGTTAAAAGAATATTATCAGTGAGGTGTATAAGTTAGTTTGTTATTAAATAATTCTTTAGTTTGTTCTTGAAGGATGTTATAGTTTGACAGTCTCTGACATAGGGCGGAATGGAATTCCATGTTTTGGTAAGTGAGACCGTAAAAGATAATGAATAATATACAGTGTGATGAGGAGGGATATAAAGGACAATGTGCTGATGGGATCGAATGTCAAGATTATGTGTGTCGGATAGTCTGATGAAGCGGCGTGATAAATAATTAGGCGATGATGTGTGAAGTATTTTATAGAGAAGGGATAGGGAATGGACAGTTCTACGATCTCTTAGATGAAGCCACGATAATTGTTCAAGGGACGGTGTAACATGGTCATATTTGTGAATACCACAAATAAAACGTGCACAAGAATTATGAACACGTTGAAGTCTTTGAGTGAAAATAATGTTTAAGTCTGTAAAAAGAGTGTCACAATAATCAAAATGGGGCATTGCAAATGTTTCTACTAACATTTTCCTAAGAGCGAATGGCAGACAATTTCTTACGCGATTTAATGAATGTATTATTGAGAAGACTGTTTTGCATGTATGGTTTATTTGTGTATTCCAATTTAAGTTTTTGTCACTGTCTCACTATAAGGGTTTTGAACTCCATTTAGTGACACATGCGAGAATGTGTTTAGGTTAATTGTAGATAATAGTCTCTGGTGACCCATAATGATTGATTGTGACTTTCTAGGATTTAATTGCAGTCCATATTTAACTGTCCAAGTCATTAGTGAGTCAAGATCCTCGTTAATTTTGGCAACAGGAGTCAATGACCAATCACATTTGAATGATTTTTGATTTACAACCAATCACAGTGGTTTTTCACCTCGATTTTATCAGTTTAATTTTATCACTTTAAAATCAAGCTCCTCCTTTTTAACATTCTGAATAGGTCATAGCATTATTTTGCAGTGACTGCATGTGACTACCAGATTGTATATATAGTGCATGAATGTAAACACATAGTGCTTGCAGGAGATAATATAAAAACATTTAGTCAATTGATTATACCACAAAAAAAACACTGTTTGCACTTTCTTAAACAAATTATTTCCCAGGATATAATGTTGCAGAAAAATATAATTGACATATTTACATCATAGGACATCAAAAATTAATGAATACCTATAATGTTGGTTATAAATTTCTCCACTAGGGTGCATTCTTACAATATTGTGATCCTTTGGCAATAAATATGATGATCTGGTTGCAGTGATGAACAAATGAAGTGTAACAATCATTTCTCATTTGTTTTCAAATATTGCTGTTTACATTAAATATATAAATATTTTAAAATAACTATATTTAAATAATGATTTGTGAGTAAATAGCTTCATTTTATTCATTAAATAGTCCTAACGAATGCCACTCTTGATTTTCAAATTCTCTAGACAAATTGGAAATCACTCGTGGCATTATTTATGATAAACTTAATATTCCAATTATTGTTCTGGCTTCTACATATTTTCATGACTATTTGCTGTTATATAACTGCTGTAATTTTGTATTTATTGACTTTTTTCCTCAATATTAAGTTTAATAACTCCATTAGTTTTATATTCTTTTTTGTTTTTTTAATTTGTCTTTCATAACAACAATAAAATTAACTGGAACTCCATGTCAATGGCTATATAATCTTGATCATAATTCAGACTTTGCTTTCCAATAAATTGATGGCTATGGATTTTCAGTTTTCAGGTATGTGTGGCACGTAAAATTATCTAAAAGGTGAGAGGTTAAACTGCATCAATGGAATGAAATTATGTTTTTTTTTTCTCTTTCTGATCAATATGTTTAGGCCATTCCAATAGTATTTGAGTCTTTCAATGTTCTTATGCGCTAAGATATTCATGGAATTTCTAAGAAGATCTTTTTTCTCTCTTTGTTAAAGTATCATCATAGTTTAAGATTAAATAAAATGCTTAATCATGTTTTTTTGAGTGTAGATATATCTTACCTCTTATCTTACCGTCAGCTTGGCTGACAATGATATAGAAGAATATATCAAAGCATGTTTGAGAACAAATCAACATTAAATTCAGGTAAGATATATCTAGATTTATAAAAAATGATAAAAAGAACCTCAAAATATTACTTCCTAAAATCATAAATGCTTCATACCTCACCTCATATGTCTTCTAATTAGAACGCGGTTTCGAAGCCTTGGCGGTTTCATCATCAATACTTTCAACATCGACTGATGTTATGTAGATCAGAAGATCTACTTCTTTTTCCCTTGAGAGAAGTTCTTCTGATCAACATAACATCAGTCGACGAGAAAGTACTGAAGATGAAGCCGCCAAGTCTTCGAAACCGCTGTCTACTTAGAAGACTAGATATGAGGTGAGGTATGAAGCAATTAATTTAATCTTAAATTAAACCTCATAGTGATTTTTCCCCCCTATAAAAGTTCAATATCTGTTATTTCTATCAAATGCAATGTTTCTTAATGTAACGTAAAGAGTAATAAATTTGTACTGTAAGTTCATTTAAAAAATAAAATTGAAATTAATATAGGCATCTGCAAATGGAGAAAATATATAAGATTATATATTTGATTATATTATTTTTAGTCTGATCATCTTACCTCAATATTAATGTTGATTTGTTCTTGGACATGTTTCAAAACAATTCTGTATTATCATCAGCTTGTCCAGACTGAACAAGAACAAATCAACATTAATATTGAGGTAAGATGATCAGACTAAAAATAATATAATTAAAATAACCTCAAAATATCAGTTCCTAAAATTAAATATTATATATTTGATGTTTCAGAGTGTTGACATTCAGATAATTGATGTTTGACAGTATGTGATGTGTTGCTACTGATGCTACAGTTGTTTTTAAAATCATTAAATAAGAAGGTTGAAATGACACTTTAGTTTTACAATAGATGGTAATTACCAGACTGATTGCAAACAAAGAAGTGCAAATTTGTATGAATCACAGATTTGAACATGGAGTTGTGAAGCTTTTCTCTGAACTTCGCATGCAGATATTAAGAAGACAGAAACATGCCAGAGTTTGCAAACTGAACTGTAGTAACATCAGACCAATGTACAAGTAGAGACAGTTCATTGTATCCATTAGTAGAGTAAAACCTGAAACCAAAATACATATTTAATATTAATTGACATTAACCACGGGCATTTGTTATACAGTAACAGCCCCTTATACACAAGGGATATGTTCTGCAAATATGGAATGGTAATTTGTGTGGGTATATAGGGGATACATTCCAAGGTTCCAAAATAAAATGAAAATTATCAAAATAAGTAGTAGTAGTAGTAGGACTTTATTAGACAAAAAGTAAGATATTTACAATATTATTTACAAATGTGGGTCGCACGGGCAGTAAGCCGTACGTGCTGTTGACAGTCCGTTACAATAAAGTAATAATTGGTACTAGTGTAAAGAAAAATAAACCAAAACAGCAATAACATTACAATTACATAAAGAAAACACAATAAAAATATTACAATTAAATAATAACACAATAGCATTATACACTAAAAACATTAACATTACAATTACATAAAGAAAACACAATAATATTACAATTAAGTAATAACACAATAGCAATAACATTACAATTACATAAAGAAAACACAATAATAATATTACAATTAAATAATAACACAATAGCATTATACACTAAAAACATTAACATTACAATTACATAAAGAAAACACAATAATATTAGAATTAGGTAATAACACAATAGCATTATACACTAAAAAACATTAACATTACAATTACATAAAGAAAACACATTAATATTACAATTAAATAATAACACAACAGCATTATACACTAATTAATTTATATATAATTGTTAATAATTAATGGTATTGCATTTTGATAACATATATTTATTCATGAATGAGTGTTGTCCTTATTTTTCGCGTTTTGTCCAGAAATTTACCGAGGTTTATCCAATTTTCTGGATTTACCAATAACTCGTAGCATGCCAATCTTTCCCGATTTGAATTTAGAAATCTTTCCGGTAATAACTAAATCAATTAATGAGAGATTTTGAACAATTTCTATTAATTATTACTGTCAGGTTTAGGCAAGGACTTAAATAACTCAGTAATTTTTTCCTGTTTTGCCGCTTTGAAAGGTCTTTCAATTAAGATTGACATTCAGCTGTGAGTTCTGCAATACAATTCCTTATTTTGTCTTCTGATTTCTTGATTTCATTAACGTTGAAACAGCGTGATATAGACGCATACGACTCGCCAAAACATATAAATGGTCAAGCATTTCTATTTTTACTTTAAGTGGCAACACTAATTGTCTTCTCTTCGGTAGTAATTTTCCTTTCCTTTTACTCGACATTATAAACTGGGAACAAAGCACAAGAGACACGTTTTATTCAATCAAAATTATTGCAACGAGTGACAAGTTGGAACAATAATATACCGATCGTGGCGATGGAAGCATTTATCAAAGTACATATCGGCACGTGAAATACAACAGCTTTTAACAATGAACTTTAGGGTTAGTGACAGTAAGGTTTGTTTTGTTTTGATATTTATTTGTCCATCTGGTTTGAATCACTATCTGTAAAAGCCGCCTTGGCACCTGCCTGCAGAAAAAACTGCTGATGGTTAATAAAGGACACTAATCCTTCTAATATACCTACTGGATCCGCGAATAAAGAAATTTTTAGCCTTGAATACAGGAACTGTGTCGCAATTTTTTAACCCGTGAATAAGGAGCTTTTACTGTACAAGCATTATATAAACAAATCCAACTTTTAAAACCCACACAAAAACCGTATCATGCCAACTTCAACAAGTATTATTTAGGTAAGCATTTAAATGTATGTACTATCAATGTCAACTACACTGAAGCCAGCAAGTTGCATTCAATTTATAATGGTTATTCCATCATTTAGCACTATCTCCTCTACTATTTAATTTTGTACTAGGGCATGCTATTAAATCTTTAGAGAATGAGGAAGGCTTACAACTCAATGGTATTAATAAGCTGTTAGTTTATGCTGATGATGTAGTACTATTGGCCGATAGCGAGGAGATACTGAAGGACAACACGCACAAACTATTGAGTAACACTAAGAAATTAGGACTGGAAGTAAATATCAATAAAAATAAATATATGGTCACACGTAGAAATACATTATATAATGGAAATGGACAGCTAATGACGAATGAGGGATATTTCGAGGAAGTGGCTGAATTCAAATACCTAGGAACAATAATCACAAATAGGAATGAGATATGCAAATAAATTAAACATAGACTCAATTCTGGAAATGCGTGCTATTATGCATTGCAGAGACTCTTGATGTCCCAACTCCTTTCAAAAAACGTTAAACTGAAAATATATAAAACTATTATTCTACCAGTTATATTACATGGATGCGAAACATGGACTCTTACTTTAAGGGAGGAAAGGAGATTACAAGTATTTGAGAATAAAGTACTTAGGAAATTTTTTGAACCAACGAGAGATGAACAAGCAAGTGAATAGAGAAGACTTCATAACAATGAATTACATGGTCTTTATAGGAAGCCAGATATAATAAGAAAACTTAAGTCTCGTAGACTGCGATGGGCAGGACATGTTGCACGTATGGGGAATGAAAGGCTTGCATGGAAGCTCCTTGTAGGAAAGCCAGAGAAAACGCCCATTTGGTAGACCAAGAATGAGGTGGGAGAATAGCAATAACTATGATTTGAGGAAAGTAGATTATACAGGGAATGATTGGAAAGCATAGCTCAGGATAGGGATGTATGGAGAGCTTATGTCCGTGCGGCCATGAACCTACGGGTTCGATAGTGCCAGTGAGTAAGTAAGTAAGTGTGTGTTAAACTTGAAACAAAATATTTCATCTGAGATTGTGTTATTTCATGATTTGGTAACATTGCTTAATACAGAATATCTAACTAACTCATTAGTACTATTAAACCTGAGGGTTCATGGCCATACAGACATATGCTCTCCACACATTCCTATCCTGAGTTTCCAATCATTCCCTGTATAATTCACCTCTATCAAATCATGGCTAATATCATTCTCCCTTCTTATTCTTGGCTACTTACTGGGTGCTTTGCCTCTGGTTTTCCTACAAAAGTTTCCATGTCCTCTTTCATTCCCCAATTATGCCACATGTCTTGTCCATTGCAATCTATGAGACGTTACTGTTCTTATTACATCTAGATTCTCATAAAAATCCTGTAGCTCATCGTTTCCCAACCTGTGGTTCGCGAACCCCCAGAGGGTTTGCAAAGTATTTTAAGGGGTTCGCCAAAACTTTTCCGTAATGGCAGGTTTCGAGGTTACTCTAAACTCTCCTGGCGCGACAGGCCTAGAAAGCCCTTAGTCTACAGCCGGCTGCTGGCCTCACATCCACATGCGTTAAACACAGAGGTAGATGGTCATCAGCCAGTGTAGGGGTGAAATGTGGTAAGCATGTCGAGTCCCCCAGCCGTTATAGCTGGTTTCCTCAACCTGGAGCCGCTACTTATTGTAGCTACCCAAATGCCTCACGATGCTGGGTGGGCACCGGTCCCATACTGGCCGAAATACCATGAGAAAATTTCTTCCCCCATGGAGACTCGAACCAGCACAAGTCCCGTAGCTCTGCGCCAAGGCTTCCTTCCTTAACCACTCGGCTATGGCGCGGGACAGGTTTCGAGGTTAGGTCTATTATTATTATTGTTTCCATCATTTCTGCAGCATTGTAATAATAATAATAATAATAATAATAATAATAATAATAATAATAATAATAATAATAATAAATTAACCCTATAATGCCCATTGTTGCATATGTTTAACATCGGGAATTTATCACATTATTTCCTTTCCTCTGATCCCGAGGGTCGCAGGTTCTAACCCGGCCGGTGTCGATGGAAAAATCCAAGGAGCAAGTCCTCCGGGAGGGACTTTAAGCCTTGGGTCCCGAGTCTGAAGATTTTCAGGCTCGTTAAAAGTCCTTAAGTCTGAATGAAAAGGCCTCTAAGCAAAATTTACCGAATTTTCCCGCCCTAGTACCACCTTGTTTTCCTAGATGTCAGTATGAGGCGGAACGCTGACCACGGACCACTCAAAAGACATCTATACGAAAACAAGTGTAACTAAATTGGTATGGTTCAAATTCTTCCCTGTAGGAGGAGAATGCCTAAATCTCTGTTAAGGGAAACATGGGCTTACAAGACAATATTTCCACGATAGATTAATATTCACCCCCAATGTCTAATTTACAGTTACGTAACAACGTTAGGAATGCATTTGATATCGCTACGGCTAGAGTAACTTAACCGCTAAGGATTAAGTTAATTTAAGGTTATTAAACCTTTTGCTTGGGATTAAATTGTATGCATGTCTTCTGTATGTATATTTAAAAGTCAATGGTTCATCCAACTCAGACCGTTGTGAAAGGGGTTTGTGAGTCAAAAAAGGTTGGAAACCGCTGCTGTAGCTCATTGTTATGCATTTTCTCCATTCACCTGTCCATTTGTACCGAAATCAAGATTTCGATACAGGGATTACGTCATTCTGTGTAACCTATACATCATCGCGTCTCCATTTCGTGTGTGATCTTTGTGAACAGTGCCAAATGCTCCCCTATCTACCCCTTCCTTTCCTAGTACGCACCGTGTGCTATCGCGCATTCTCCCCTCTCCTTGTGAACTCTCATAAAGAGCTGTGTTTACTACATCGGATCATCATCTGATTATCTACAGTACGAGTGTGGTCGATATAGCTCAGAAGAGCTAGTTTGGTATATTAGTCCTTCAGGCCAGGGTGGGGCCGCAAGGACTGTGTACCCCGACTCTAGGCTGGACTAGTGTGAGTGTCATGTTGTACGTATGTTTATTAATATTATTTTTGTATAGATGATCAAGGATAGAATTATTTTTTTTGTTAAATTAATCATGTATTCATTTATTTTCAATGTTATATCTGACTATACTTTTTGACTCGCATTAAAATTTTAGTTGTCTATTTTACTTACTTATGCCTATTCATTTAGCAGCTAGCCTATGTCAGATATGAAGGTAAAATTCCAAAGCTTACTCAAGCGTGTGTGAGTTCCTCTTTCCTTAAAGCTTCCACGATTATAGCTTGTAGCTCACTGCACATTACATGTTTGATAATTTATTAAGGAAAGTTGAATTAATCTGTGCCTTTTATTGACCCGGGCAAAGATATCTTAATTTGAGCAATCTATGTTTTCTATTCAAAATATTTATCAACAACAATGGTTTGATCCAGCACCAACACGCGGTGTAATCTTTGGTATTAGATCGCGTGGTTAAAGGGTTCAAGTCCCGGTGCAATTTTTGGTAACATTGAGCGCAGTGGTTTCGCCGGTGCAATTAATGGTAGCAGTCAGCGTGGTTTAAACTGCACAAATGGCAGTTAACGTGGTTATACTGCACTCATTCATCTTTTTTTCTTTTTTTTTTTGGTCCATACATTTTCATAAGAACTTTATTCTCAAACAATCATAATCATTTCTCCTCCCTTAAAGTGTGTTTGTGTGCGTTCTAATGCCACCCGCTCTACTTTTTTTTGCTTCGGGTTGCACACTGGGTGGACAAATAGTGCTAATATGTATTAATAAAATAAAAATAAAACTTTGTTTTATTTGATTTTTCTTATTTATTAAGATATAATTCAGTGACAGCTGTTTCGGTACACTGTACCTTCTTCAGACATGTTAACATGTTCATATGGTCTATTTTCAATTTATAGGTACAACCACTTCGGCAGACTGCAATATGTAGATGGTGTTTCTCTTGAGGCCAAAACAGGTCAACAAATGGCCTAAATTCGTGAATGTACTATGATGATGATGATGGTGTATTTCTGGAGATCTCGTGTAGACAAACTTTTGGTGTGAGCAGGTTCGTTTTTTGTGTATGAACCCCCTGGATGTCAGTTTTACCAGCTCGCACGTGTGCAAGAGGTGAGGTGACACAAATATGCTTGATTTAATTTAATAGTTTTGAATTATTTTTAAAAGTTTTGAATTATTGTTATATTGAGAGCATGTATATTGGCAGAATCCATCCATAGTAATTCTTTGTTAAATTTAATATTTTTTTAAAAATTATTGTTGTATTGTTGCTTAGATCATTTGGAGCACACTTCATAATTTGTTAACATGTCTGAAGAAGGTACAGTGTACCGAAACAGCTGTCACTGAATTACGCGATGGGCAGGACATGTGGCACGAATGGGAAATGAAAGAGAATCTTGGAAGCTTCCTGCAGGAAGACCAGAAAGAAAACGCCTCGTATATCTTAATAAATATGAAAATCAAATAAAACTAAGTTTTATTTTTATTTAATTAATACATAGAAATTCTGCCTGAAAGCAGGTCCTTCACTGCAATCAGCATTTTATGCTATGCTTGCAGCTTTACTAGGGAATTTTACGTGTGATAGTTTCCCGTTGCATTCCATACCGGTTAAGAATTATGGCGATGATAATGATAAGGGTGATGATGATAGCCATATGATTTCGGGGACCATTTGGGCCTTAAAGTTTTCCTGACATTTGTCTTACAGGTGAGGAAAAATCCCGATAAAAACCTCACCCAGAAAAACTGCCCCGACCGGGGATTGAACCCGGGCCCGCTGCGTGACAGGGCAACATGCTACCTCGAGACCACAGCGGTTGAGTATTGGCAGAAGAAATGTTTTCAGTTTTAATGTCCTGTGAGTAATTGAGGCAAGATATCTTGTTGCAGAGCTATGGGACTTCTAGTGGTTTGAAAAATGTTCTCATGGAATTTTGACCAGTATGGAATTGGTGCCCACCCAGCATCATGTGGAATTTGGGTAGCTACAATAAGTAGCAGCTCCAGGTTGAGAAAACCAGCTATAAGAGCTGGGGGCCCTGAGATGTTGAGCACATGTCTAGAAATTAGGTAAATTCATTTAATTTCCAGGAGTAGTTTATCATCAACATCCATGCAAGTACAGGGCTTCCAATATAAAACCGGACCGGCCTCACGGAGTTTCACCCGGCACGCAGTGCTGTCTCTTCCTCCCGCAATTCACCCTGCCTGCCACCCGTCCTTGAACTGTTTCTTACCTTATAGAAAATGCTGGAAATGTTGTCCTCCCGCAGTTAATCAGGCATTATACCGAGTAAACACATTTTGTTGCTGTATGTGCAGAAGATACTGAAATCCCAACTTGTGCTAATTTCGGTAATGATTTTTGTGGTGAACGTTCCAAATTTTCGCCAATTTCGTCTAATTTTTCTTCGGTGAGAACCGTACGCCTTCGCGTGTGTTTCTTATTTTGTACTGAACCAGTGGTCTCAATTTAGTCACAAGATCGTGGATTGTCGATCTGGAAGGAGGTAATTGTCCAGGGAAGTTCCGAATAAATTCCTCGCGAAACGCGACGAGCTGATTCGTATTTATAATAACATTTACACACATAAATGCGCTGCTCTAATGTCAGCTGACGTCTCATCTTGTCGAACGATAGTAAACTGACTAGTTCAAGGACGAGCGGCTGGCAGAGTGAAATGCGGATGAGGAGAGAGCGCTGCCTGACGGGTGAAACCCCGTGAGGCCGGTCCGGGTTTATATTGGAATCCCGTTATTAGGCCATGTGGCCTGTTACGGTCTCAAAGAGGAATTTTCCATCCAGCGCTTTTTTGGACGTCCCAGCGATCTTTTGCCTTGGGGGCAGTAGTGAAGTATGGCTTTTGGAATTCTATGAGACGGCATTCGTTGAAGATGGGCTTTCCAGTTGTTCTGGTAGTTTTGTATACGGTGAAGAATGGGTTCTACATCCAACTCTTTCATATTCGTATCCTTATTCTCACAAAGGTCGTCAACAGGTTGATCTGTCTGATTCATCCGAGGCTTGGTTTGAGACTTGAAAGCAAATGTAAATGTTTTCGCCCAATGGGTTGCTGGCCCAGAGGGGTATTATTGTGGGGTTCCCACTAATGTAGCATTTCCTCTACATTAAGGTGATGTGGTTATACCGCCAGTACTCTGTCCTCAGAGCCTCATTTGTAATAGCAGGTTGCACCACGAGCAGGTTGAGGATGAGATTTGGATAGGAGAGGTGATGAAATGCATGTCACTATCCCTTGCAACCCTGAGTAGTTTATGTAAAATATAACTTTTTTAGACCTCTACACTGTGTTTTTACCTAATATTTTCTGTTACATTTTATGTTTGAACAAGTTGTATTAATTTTTTAAAACATTGTGTACCTTACTCTTAACTGACATGATTATTACATTCGGACAAAGACTACAACGTGTTCAAAATGCTTCTGCACGATATATATGCAACCTACGTAAATCAGACCACATAACTCCAGTATTTGAAATGTTGTCTTGGCTCCGATTGGAAGACAGGCGAAATATACATTGCCTTTGCTTCTTATACAACACTTTGTCCACCTCATCACCCCTTTATATTTCTACTCGCTTTCATTCGGTATCCTACCACCATAACTTAAACACATGATCGAGAGAAAGTTTAAATCTATCTATTCCTCTACATCGAATATCACACTATTCCTCATCCTTCCTTGTTTCAGCCACACGACTCTGGTATTCCCCTCCCTCGTATCAAAACTGTTTAAAAACTCACTCACTTCATATTTCCTTAGACAATATAATATATAACCGTGTCCAATGTATGTTTAACATTTTCCAACACTGTTATTTTAACACAGTTCCAATAATGGATCATATTATAATATTATAATGATATTGTGAAAAGAAAAATTGTCTGAATCAGGAATCAAACCGTGGACCTCTCCCTCTCCGTAGAAGTGTGCAGCCCACTACACCATTCTAGACTTGGACTTGGTACAAACATTAACAATTCTTTCCACATATACAAATCTATAATTCTCGTTTCGTCTGCTGCCAGATAGGTGTCACTACCATCGCCAACGGCCGGCTTCGTTTAGAAGTAGGCCCTACCTATGTTTGAGAATTTTACACCACCACTTTTATAAGCTGTAAACGATGTTTTCTAACATTTTCCAATACTGTTATTTTAACACAGTTCCATTAATGGATCATATTATAATATTACAGTGATATTTGTACCAAGTCTAGAATAGTGTAGTGGGCTGCACACTCCTACGGAGAAGGAGCGGACCACGGTTCGATTCCTGATTCAGACATTCATTTTTCTTTTCACAATATCTTTATAATATTCTATGTATACTTTAATTATTCCTCTATATTTTAAACTTTCTTTGCCAAGCCATTTACATAATCTAATTATAGGTTATTATTTTCGTTATTATTATTATTATTATTATTATTATTATTATTATTCTATCTTATCCTTGTCAACTTTATATTGTATGCTCTACATCTATTATGTACAAATCATAATTTTTATGTATAATTTAACCCCGGTGAAGTGGAAGAGAAAACCTTAAGGTCTTAACTCCATCAGGTAAAATAAATAAATAAATAAATAAATAAAATAATGAAACTCTGAAAGGATAATCTTAATTCATAATTGTTAAAGATATTTTTCTTTTCTCTCTGTACTAATGTATACTGTTATTATTGTGATTTTTAGACCATTGTTGTGGTTTCCGGGTACCATCGTTGGCTTGTTGGGACAAGTTTCCTGGGTGATGGTATTTTTTGGATTTTTTCCTCACTTTTAAGATAAATGTCAGGAAACTTTAAGGTGAAAACAGCCCCCGAACATCATCTGGCTATCCTAATCATCATCGAATTTACAAGTTTAGTATGATGTGTGTGTGTGTGTGTGAATGTTGTGTTGTTTCAGAGGTGGCCCTGACATTGAGTTGATCCCTCATTCAAGGAGGCCGTCCATATCCTGTGTGGTCAGAAAAGTATATGTGTGATCCATCCCTCTCTCGGCAGGCTGTGTAACTGTAAGGTCCGGGTGGCATGCGGCACGTAAAAGTACTTAAAGGTGAGAGGTTAAGCTGCATCAGTGGAATGAAATCATTTTGCTTTTTCTCTTTCTGAGCAATACATTTAGACCATTCTGATGGTATCTGAGTCTTTCAATTTTCTTATGTGCTATATTAACTAAATTTTGAAGCTAATTTTAAGAGTAAATTACCGTATTTACGCGTGTATAAGCCGCATCCAAGTTTTGCGATAATAAATTGGGGAAAAATATTTAAATTAATACTGGGAAGTAAACATTGTGAGGTTATATCATTAATAGTGAGTGGAGAACATATGTTTAACGACTCACCTCATATAATTCCAAATTTCTTTGATACCGGCGGTTTCAGACAATATCTTGTCCCTCTTCATAAGCCATGACTGAAGAGGGACAATATGTTGTCTGAAACCGCCGGTATCAAAGAAATGTGAAATTATATGAGGTGAGTCGTTAAAAATATGTTCTCCAGTCGCTATTAAAAAATATTTGTCTTATATTTTTGTTAAGAAGCAGTGCAGAAGACAGAAGTAGGCCTACATCATTTTTAAATCTGGCAATGTTGTAAATTCCAAAGCTTTTTTTTACCAGCTATGTAACGATATATTCGGGCTGCGGCTCAATCATTAACAAACACAAGGATAAAATGTACGATCATTTGATAGGTAGGCCTATGGTATTCATTGTCATTCCTGTTCACTGTGTGTAAATATGTGTCGGTGCAGAGCAAGTTATATCTCCAAACTCAAGCCACAAGTGTTGCGCAATGCAGCAGAACATGGAAACAGGACAGCAAGGAAGAAAGTTTGATGTGGACGAAAAAATGTGCGACGGTGGATCCAAACGAAACATGCACTTGAAGACACATCACAACATCGACAACCTTTCCACGGAAAGAAAGCGAAATATCCACAGTTAGAAAGAGTTCTTCTGGAACACGTATGGAAAACAAGGGCAGACGGGTTTTCTGCACAATTCGAAGGCCTTAAGATAGCCAAGAATATGGAAATCCCGTGCAATGAATTTAAGGCAAGTTACGGCTGGGCAAGGCGACCTTGTAATTCGGTGGCATACATTAATAGAGCAGAAACTTCCCAATATGTACTAGTTATCTAGTTATTTTATATATATATATATATATATATATATATATAAAAGCCGCACCCTTATTTTGAAACTTAATTTTAGGTAAAAAATTGCGGCCTATATACAAGTTAAATACGGTAGTGAACCTCCTGAGTTTAAGTAGGAGCCGCCAGTGAGTAACACTAACCTAAATAAAAGATGGAGTAGTTATTAGTCATTCAAAATATATCTGCAGGCGGAAGCATCACGAAGCTCTGTTTGTTGCTACACGTGACGTCATATAAGGCAGTGTACAGTGGGCAAAGAATCACAGTTGCCTTTTAATAGCATTTGTAACTACATCGCTCTTGAACGGCGATTTCGTGTGGATACAACAATTTGTATTATAGACCTAAATTTGTATTGTGTAAGTATGGAGACGTCGAAAAGTCACCAAGAAAAGTGATTAATTCACAAGGCAGAAATATATTTTACATATTGCAATGTGCGCCGCTAACAGACTTTCTACTAGACCTGCACTGTCAGCGTCCCATGTCCCATTCCCCTGTGCACTTCATAGATAGCAGTGTCACGTGGTCTATTCCTACATAAACACGACTGCAGTGCCCTCCGTCAACAACTGCGCTTACTCCTTAAACGGGTAATAACATACATTTTTCTAAATAATGTAATACTATGCTATACAATTAAAATTTATTTAAAATATTTTTTTCAATATTATTGTTTATATTTCTATTTTTCATTCAGATAACACACTTACAGTTCATTTAAATTGATTATAAGATAATTTCTATAATTGAATACTACCATATGCACTATTATTTACAAAAAATGTTTGCTTACTTGAGTTATATGATGTGATGTTATAGCTATAATATGTGTTATGCCATTTTGTTTTTCCTTCAGATGATACCATGTCATAGCTATACCTCTGTTCTTCTTGTGTTGCCCTGCACAGAAATAGAAATGATTAGATCTATTCAAGTAAGTTCACAATTTTCAGTCCACTATAAACATAAAAGTGAAAAATATAGTACAGTATAAACTTTCCTCCACAATAAACAGAATAAATGGTGGTAGGGTTTTTAAACTTACAAATGTGAAACAATTAATGATATATATATATATATATATATATATATATATATATATATATATTATAAATATATTTTTGACATTTGGCAATGAAGGCAAATATGATATGAAAAGAAAAAAGAATGCTTGAGTCGGGATTTGAACTCGAGTCTCTAAAGTCTGTACCTTTAGCGCTCTAACCAACTGAGCTACTCAAGAATTCCAAGACAAACATACAATTTTCTTATACATGTAGTATTCTCAATTCACACAAGAGGTAGCGGAAATTTCTTTCAACTGTCATCTAGCGGCTAACATAACAGTTAAGCAAATTATTAAAGAGAATATTTACTTTATAGCAGTAACGCTTGTATATATAGATATTATAAATATATTTTTGACATTTGGCAATGAAGGCATGTTATGTTAGCCGCTAGATGGCAGTTGAAAGAAATTTCCGCTACCTCTTGTGTGAATTGAGAATACTACATGTATATGAAAATTGTATGTTTGTGTTGGAATTCTTGGGTAGCTCAGTTGGTTAGAGCGCTAAAGGTACAGACTTTAGAGACTCGAGTTCAAATCCCGACTCAAGCATTCTTTTTTCTTTTCATATCATATTTGCCTTCATTGCCAAATGTCAAAAATATATTTATAATATCTATATATACAAGCGTTACTGCTATAAAGTAAATATTCTCTTTAATAATTTGCTTAACTGTTATGTTAGCCGCTAGATGGCAGTTGAAAGAAATTTCCGCTACCTCTTGTGTGAATTGAGAATACTACATGTATAAGAAAATTGTATGTTTGTGTTGGAATTCTTGGGTAGCTCAGTTGGTTAGAGCGCTAAAGGTACAGACTTTAGAGACTCGAGTTCAAATGCCGACTCAAGCATTCTTTTTTCTTTTCATATCATATTTGCCTCCATTGCCAAATGTCAAAAATATATTTATAATATCTATATATACAATCGTTACTGCTATAAAGTAAATATTCTCTTTAATAATTTGCTTAACTGTTATGTTAGCCGCTAGATGGCAGTTGAAAGAAATTTCCGCTACCTCTTGTGTGAATTGAAAATACTACATGTATAAGAAAATTGTATGTTTGTCTTGGAATTCTTGGGTAGCTCAGTTGGTTAGAGCGATAAAGGTACAGACTTTAGAGACTCGAGTTCAAATCCCGACTCAGGCATTCTTTTCATATATATATATATATATATAAGAAAAATGAATGTTTGTACTAGACTTGCTCGGTAGCGTAATCGGTAACGCACTGGGATATAAATCCAGAGGTCTGGGTTCAAGTCCCGTCCGAGCGAAAATTAAAAAAAAATCCCGACCGCTTATAACATCTTACTGAATTATGTCACTGCCACATGTTTTTCATCATTCATAAATGTTATTACAGTTAAAATAATCTCTTTAAATTTGTTTATTCATCCATAGTAATTCTGCTATGCTTTGCAGCTTTACTAGCGAATTATAGGTGTAGTAGCTTCCTGTTTTTATTTCACACCAGTGAAGGATGATGATAATGTTGATGGTCGCATGATTTTCGGGGACCATTGGGCCCTAAGCTTTCTGACATTTGTCTTACAGGAAAGGAAAAACCGGGAATCGAACCCGAGCCCGCTGCGTGACAAGGTAGCACGCTACCTCGAGACCACAACGATGGACATTTATTTATTGATTGTGAGTTTTTCTTAATACATTTAATTTGTTTTAATATTCTCCATAAATATAAATCACACTGTGTTAGTTGCGCACTACATGTGGGCCACAAACTGATACCTTTCATTTGCCCATTTAACAATTCTACCTTATAACAATGCTGAATATATGTATGCTTCTTACAGTTCACACATCGGTTAGCAAGACTGGCCCCTGTCAACTTCCTTACATCCTTTCATTATTGATTGAACAATAATACATACTTACTTACTTACTTACTTACTTACTTACTTACTTACTTACTTACTTACTTACTTACTTACTTACTTACTTACTTACTTACTTACTTACTTACTAACTGGCACTATCGCACCCGTGGGTTCATGGCCGCGCGGATATAAGCCCTCCATACATCCCTATCCTGAGCCAATGCTTTTCAATCATTCCCTGTATAATCTACTTCCCTCAAATCATGGTTACTGTTGTTCTCCCACCTCATTCTTGGTCTACCAACTGGGCGTTTTCCCTCTGGTTTTCCTACAAGAAGCTTCCATGCACGTCTTTCATTTCCCATACGCGCAACATGTCCTGCCCATCGCAGTCTACGAGACTTAACTGTTCTTATTATATCTGGCTTCCTATAAAGACCATGTAGTTCATTGTTAGGTAGTCTTCTCCATTCACCTGTCTGTTCATCTCCCTTTGGTCCAAAAGTGTTCCTAAGAACTTTATTCTCAAATACTTGTAATCTCCTTTCCTCCCTTAAAGTAAGAGTCCATGTTTCATACCCATATAATATAACTGGTAGAATAATAGTTTTGTATATTTCCAGCTTAACGTTTTTTTAAAGGAGTTGGGACATCAAGAGTCTCTGCAATGCATAATAGCACGCATTTGCAAAATTGAGCTTACGTTTATTTTATTTGTGCATCTCATTCCTACTTGTGATTATTGTTCCTAGGTATTTGAATTCAGCCACTTCCTCAAAATTTCCCTCATTTGTCATTAGCTGTCCATTTTCCTCCCGATTATATATATGCATCTTCTCTACGTTTGACCCAAATATGTGGTACAATCATACATACATTACCCAAAAAAAAATTTAACCCACAGACTTCCAACTTTATAGACAAGTGCTTTACCACATTAAACAATTGATTTTCCACAATTATCCCAAATTATTTGAGCTAGATTTGTTGGTTTTATATATTATTCTAGGTGAATAAATGTTGGAAAACACCCAGTGGGTAGGTCAAGAAAGCAGTAGGAAAATAATATTAACCACAATTTGAGGTAGGTAAATTATACAGGGAATGATTGGAAAAATTAGCTTGGAATAGGGTTGTAAGGAGAGCTTATGTCCACATAGCCATGAATATCTGAATTTGATAGTGATTATGGGTTATTTACGAGGGAACTCTCAACCATTATATTTTTTTCGACAACTAAATGTATTCTATGTCAATAACTGACTTTTTATCTTGTACATTTTTATTTCAATCGTTAACTCCAGATTGAATCAAATATTTTGTAAGTAATAATTATATTGTAGACAATTCATGTATATTTATGTTTATTGTAATTTAGATGTCAGAATAATTGTATTTTTTTTAGCCTGGTTGAGTGGCAGACAAGTCCTTAACTCTGCCAGGTAAAATAAAGCCACTACTACTACTACTACTACTACTACTACTACTACTACTACTACTACTACTACTACTATTACTATTATCTTTATTATTTATTAGTATTGTTTTATTATTATTATTTTACTATTATTTTTATTGTTATTAATATTTTTATTAGTTATTATTATTATTGTTATTGTCGTTGTTATTGTTGTCGTCATTGTCGTTGTCATTGTAATTATCATTGTCGTCATTGTAATTATCATTGTTCATTATCATTAACATTATTTTATCATTATCGCCATTATTATAGTTATTGTTACCGTTACCATTACCATTTTCGTCGACGTCGTGGACGTGGTCGTCGTCGTCGTGGACGTGGTCGTCGTCGTCGTGGACGTGGTCGTCGTCGTCGTGGACGTGGTCGTCGTCGTCGTGGACGTGGTCGTCGTCGTGGACGTGGTCGTCGTCGTGGACGTGGTCGTCGTCGTGGACGTGGTCGTCGTCGTGGACGTGGTCGTCGTCGTGGACGTGGTCGTCGTCGTCGTGGACGTGGTCGTCGTCGTCGTGGACGTGGTCGTCGTCGTCGTGGACGTGGTCGTCGTCGTCGTGGACGTGGTCGTCGTGGACGTGGTCGTCGTCGTCGTGGACGTGGTCGTCGTCGTCGTGGACGTGGTCGTCGTCGTCGTGGACGTGGTCGTCGTCGTCGTGGACGTGGTCGTCGTCGTGCACGTGGTCGTCGTCGTGGACGTGGTCGTCGTCGTGGACGTGGTCGTCGTCGTGGACGTGGTCGTCGTCGTGGACGTGGTCGTCGTCGTGGACGTGGTCGTCGTCGTGGACGTGGTCGTCGTCGTGGACGTGGTCGTCGTCGTGGACGTGGTCGTCGTCGTGGACGTGGTCGTCGTCGTGGACGTGGTCGTCGTCGTGGACGTGGTCGTCGTCGTGGACGTGGTCGTCGTCGTGGACGTGGTCGTCGTCGTGGACGTGGTCGTCGTCGTGGACGTGGTCGTCGTCGTGGACGTGGTCGTCGTCGTGGACGTGGTCGTCGTCGTGGACGTGGTCGTCGTCGTGGACGTGGTCGTCGTCGTGGACGTGGTCGTCGTCGTGGACGTGGTCGTCGTCGTGGACGTGGTCGTCGTCGTGGACGTGGTCGTCGTCGTGGACGTGGTCGTCGTCGTGGACGTGGTCGTCGTCGTGGACGTGGTCGTCGTCGTGGACGTGGTCGTCGTCGTGGACGTGGTCGTCGTCGTGGACGTGGTCGTCGTCGTGGACGTGGTCGTCGTCGTGGACGTGGTCGTCGTCGTGGACGTGGTCGTCGTCGTGGACGTGGTCGTCGTCGTGGACGTGGTCGTCGTCGTGGACGTGGTCGTCGTCGTGGACGTGGTCGTCGTCGTGGACGTGGTCGTTGTCGTCGTCGTGGTCGTTGTCGTCGTCGTGGTTATGGTCGTTGTGTTTGTGGTCGTGGTCGTGGACGTGGTTATGATCGTTGTGTTTGTGGTCGTGGTCGTGGACGTGGTTATGGTCGTTGTGTTTGTGGTCGTGGTCGTGGCCGTGGTTATGGTGGTTGTGTTTGTGGTCGTGGTCGTGGACGTGGTTATGGTCGTTGTGTTTGTGGTCGTGGTCGTGGCCGTGGTTATGGTGGTTGTGTTTATGGTCGTGGTCGTGGACGTCGTCGTGTTCGTGGTCGAAATCATGGTTGTCGTGGTCGTCGTGTGGCCGTAGTGTACAGTAGTAGTGGTCTAGTGATCTTCGCCGTAGTTGTTCGTTCCGTTGGTCGAGATCGTCGCCGTCGCCGTGGTGTTCGCCGTGGTCGAGATCGTCGCCGTCGCCGTGGTTGTGGTCGAGATCGTCGCCGTGGTTGTGGTCATCGTAGTCGTCGTCGTTGATCTGGTCGTCCTTGTTCGTCGTCGTGGTCTTATTCGTCGTCGCGGTGTGGTCGTCGTTGTGTTCATGGTCGTGGACGTCGTCGTAGTCGTCTTCGTGGTCGTCGATATCGTGGTTGTCGCTAACGTGGTTGTCGCTAACGTGGTTATGGTCCTCGTGGTTGTGTTCTTAGTCGTTGTGGTCTTCGTCGTGGTTGTGGTTCTGGTCGTAGTCGTAGTCGTTGTGGAGGTCGTCTTGATCGTCGTTGTCGTCGTCGACGTTGTTCTTGTCTCCTTCGTGGTTGTGGTAGTGGTCGTTGTCGTCTTTGTGGCCGTTGTCGGGGGCATGGTCGTGATTGTGATCGTCGTAGTCATCGTGGTCGTGTTCGTTTCTTGTCGTCGTCGTCTACGTCAATGTCATTGTCGTGGACGTGGAGGTCGATGTCGTCGTCGTGGACTTCGCGATTATTGTCACGGTCGCCGTCACGTTCTTGGTCGTCGTCGTGGTGATCGTGGCGATAATCATGGTCGTGGTGATCGTGGCGATAATCGTAGTCGTTGTGGTCGTGGTCGTAGTTGTGGTCGTGGTCGTGGTCGTGGTCGCCGTGTTTGTGGATGTTGTCGTGGTCGTCGTAGTGATCGAGGTCGTGGTGGTCGTCCTGTTCGTGGTCGTCGTGGTTCTGATCGTCGTAGTCGTGGTCGTCATAGTGATTGTGGTCGTCGTGGTCGTGATCATGGTCGTCGTGGTAGTGGTCGATGCTGTGTGGTCCTGGTCGACGTAGTTGTGGTAATCGTTGTAGTCTTGGTCGTGGTTGTCGTGGTAAAGGTCGTGGTCGTCGTCATGTGGTCGTCGTCATGGTGGTCGTCATCATGGTGGTCGTTGTCGTCGTCTTGGCTGTGGTAGTGGCCGTTATCGTGGCCGAATTGGTCGTAGTCGTGGTTGTTGTGGACGCGGACTTCGAGATCGTGGTCGTTTTCGTTATCGTCGTAGCGATCGTCGTCGTAGCGATCGTCGTCGTTTTCGTGGTCGTGGTAGTCATCCTAGTTGTGGTCTTGGTACTGGTCGATGTCGTGGTCGATGTCGTAGTCGTTGGGGCCGTGGTCGTCGTTGGGGTCGTGGTCATCGTCGTACTCGTGGTTGTCGTCTTGGTCCTGGTCCTGGTCGTCGTCTTACTCGTGGTTGTCGTCGTACTCGTGGTTGTCGTCTTGGTCCTGGTCCTGGTCGTCTTCGTACTCATACTCGTCGCGGTCGTAATGGTCGTCGTGGTCATGGTCGTCGTGATCCTGTTCCTCTTCGTCGTTCGGGTCGTGGTCGTCGTGATCCTGTTCCTCTTCGTCGTTCGGGTCGTGGTCGTCGTGATCCTGTTCCTCTTCGTCGTTCGGGTCGTGGTCGACGTGATCCTGTTCCTCTTCGTCGTTCGGGTCGTGGTCGTGGTAGTCGTCGTGTTTGTGTTCGTCGTGGTGTGGTCGTGATCGTAATAGTTGTCGTAGTCGTGGTCGTGATCGTAGTCGTGTTTGTGGTCGTGGACGTAGTCGTGTTTGTGGTCGTGGACGTAGTCGTGTTCGTGGTCTAGGTCGTGGTCTCTTCCTGATCGTGGTGGTCGTGGCCGTATTCCTGATTGTGGTGGTCGTGTTCGTCGTCGTCGTGGTCTTCTTCGTGGTCGTGTTCGACGTGGTCTTGTTCGACGTGGTATTGTTCGACGTGGTATTGTTCGACGTTGTCGTGTTCGTGATCGTGGACGTCGTGGTCGTTCTCGTCGTAGCGGTCGTGATCGTGGACGTCGTGGTCGACGTGTTCGTGGACGTCGTGGTCCTGATCGTTGTTGTGGACGTCGTCGTGTCGTGGTCTTCTTCGTAGTCGTGTTCGTGGGGTTTGTCGTGGTCGTGGTCTTGGTCAACGTCGTGTTCGTGGGGTTTGTCGTGGTCTTGGTAATCGTCGTTGTCGTGGTCTTGGTCATCGTCGTTGTCGTGGTCTTGGTCATCGTCGTTGTTGTGGTCTTGGTCTTAGTCGTTGTTGTGGTCTTGGTCATCGTCGTTGTTGTGGTCTTGGTCATCGTCGTTGTTGTGGTCTTGGTCATCGTCGTTGTTGTGGTCTTGGTCATCGTCGTTGTCGTGGTCTTGGTCATCGTCGTGGTCGTGGTCTTGGTCATCGTCGTGTTCGTGTGGTTAGTCGTGCTCGTGGTCTTGGTCATCGTCGTTGTCGTGGGGTTTGTCGTTGTCGTGTTCTTGGTCATCGTCGTGGTCGTGGTCTTGCTCATCGTCGTGGCCGTGGTCTTGCTCATCGTCGTGGTCGTGGTCTTGGTCATCGTCGTGGTCGTGGTCTTAGTCATCGTCGTGGTCTTGGTCATCGTCGTGGTCATGGTCTTTATCATCGTCATTGTCGTGGTCTTGGTCATCGTCGTTGTTGTGGTCTTGGTCATCGTCGTTGTCGTGGTCTTGGTCATCGTCGTTGTTGTGGTCTTGGTCATGTCGTTGTTGTCTTGGTCATCGTCGTTGTCGTGGTCGTGGTCTTGGTCATCGTCGTTGTCGTGGTCTTGGTCATCGTCGTGGTCGTGGTCTTGGTCATCGTCGTGTTCGTGGGGTTTGTCGTGCTCGTGGTCTTGGTCATCGTCGTTGTCGTGGGGTTTGTCGTTCTCGTGTTCTTGGTCATCGTCGTGGTCGTGGTCTTGGTCATCGTCGTGGTCTTAGTCATCGTCGTGGTCTTGGTCATCGTCGTGTTCGTGGGGTTTGTCGTGGTCGTGGTCTTGGTCATCATCGTTGTCGTGGTCTTGGTCATCGTCGTGGTCGTGGTCTTGGTCATCGTCGTTGTGGTCTTGGTCATCGTCGTGGTCGTGGTCTTTGTCATCGTCGTGTTCGTGGGGTTTGTCGTGGTCGTGGTCTTGGTCATCGTCGTGATAGTGGTCTTTATCATCGTCGTTGTCGTGGTCTTGGTCATCGTCGTTGTTGTGGTCTTGGTCATCGTCGTTGTCGTGGTCTTGGTCATCGTCGTGGTCGTGGTCTTGGTCATCGTCGTGTTTGTGGGGTTTGTCGTGGTCGTGGTCTTGGTCATCGTCGTTGTTGTGGTCTTGGTCATCGTCGTGGTCGTGGTCTTAGTCATCGTCGTTGTCGTGGGGTTTGTCGTTGTCGTGGTCTTGGTCATCGTCGTGGTCGTGGTCTTTATCATCGTCGTTGTCGTGGTCTTGGTCATCGTCGTTGTTGTGGTCTTGGTCATCGTCGTTGTCGTGGTCTTGGTCATCGTCGTGGTCGTGGTCATCGTCGTGTTCGTGGGGTTTGTCGTGCTCGTGGTCTTGGTCATCGTCGTTGTTGTGGGGTTTGTCGTTGTCGTGTTCTTGGTCATCGTCGTGGTCGTGGTCTTGATCATCGTCGTGGTCGTGATCTTGGTCAACGTCCTGGTCGTGGTCTTAGTCATCGTCGTGGTCTTGGTCTTAGTCATCGTCGTGGTCTTGGTCATCGTCGTGTTCGTGGGGTTTGTCGTGGTCGTTGTCTTGGTCATCATTGTTGTCGTGGTCTTGGTCATCGTCGTGTTCGTGGGGTTTGTCGTGGTCGTTGTCTTGGTCATCATTGTTGTCGTGGTCTTGGTCATCGTCGTGGTCGTGGTCTTGGGCATCGTCGATGTCGTGGTCTTGGTCATCGTCGTTGTCGTGGTCTTTGTCATCGTCGTTGTCGTGGTCTTGGTCATCGTCGTGGTCGTGGTCTTGGTCATCGTCGTGTTTGTGGGGTTTGTCGTGGTCGTGGTCTTGGTCATCGTCGTTGTTGTGGTCTTGGTCATCGTCGTTGTTGTGGTCTTGGTCATCGTCGTGGTCGTGGTCTTAGTCATCGTCGTTGTCGTGGGGTTTGTCGTTGTCGTGGTCGTGGTCATCGTCGTTGTCGTGGTCTTGGTCATCGTCGTTGTCGTGGTCTTAGTCATCGTCGTTGTCGTGGTCTTGGTCATCGTCGTTGTCGTGGTATTTATCATCGTCGTTGTCGTGGTCTTGGTCATTGTCGTTGTCGTGGTCTTGGTCATCGTCGTTGTCGTGTCTTGATCATCGTCGTTGTCGTGTCTTGATCATCGTCGTTGTCGTGGTCTTGGTCATCGTCGTTGTTGTGGTCTTGGTCATCGTCGTTGTTGTGGTCTTGGTCATCGTCGTTGTCGTGGTCTTGGTCATCGTCGTGTTCGTGCGGTTTGTCGTGCTCGTGGTCTTGGTCATCGTCGTTGTCGTGGGGTTTGTCGTTGTCGTGTTCTTGGTCATCGTCGTGTTCTTGGTCATCGTCGTGGTCGTGGTCTTGATCATCGTCGTGGTCGTGGTCTTGGTCATCGTCGTGGTCGTGGTCTTGGTCATCATTGTTGTCGTGGTCTTGGTCATCGTCGTGGTCGTAGTCTTGGTCATCGTCGTTGTCGTGGTCTTGCTCATCGTCGTGGTCGTGGTCTTGGTCATCGTCGTGTTCGTGGGGTTTGTCGTGGTCGTGGTCTTGTTCATCGTCGTTGTTGTGGTCTTGGTCATCGTCGTTGTTGTGGTCTTGGTCATCGTCGTTGTTGTGGTCTTGGTCATCGTCGTGGTCGTGGTCTTAGTCATCGTCGATGTCGTGGGGTTTGTCGTGGTCTTGGTTATCGTCGTTGTCGTGGTCTTGGTCATCGTCGTTGTCGTGGTCTTGGTCATCGTCGTGGTCGTGGTCTTGGTCATCGTCGTGTTCGTGGAGTTTGTCGTGGTCTTGGTCATCGTCGTTGTCGTGGTCTTGGTCATCGTCGTTGTCGTGGTCTTGGTCATCGTCGTGGTCATCGTCGTGGTCGTGGTCTTGGTCATCGTCGTGGTCGTGGTCGTGGTCTTGGTCGTCGTCGTAGTCGTGGTCTTGGTCATCGTCGTGGTCGTGGTCTTAGTCATCATCGTGTTCGTGGGGTTTGTCGTGGTCATGGTCTTGGTCATCGTCGTTGTCGTGGGGTTTGTCGTTGTCGGTTGTCGTGGGGTTTGTCGTTGTCGGTTGTCGTGGTCTTGGTCATCGTCGTTGTCGTGGTCGTAGTCGTGGTCGTGGTCTTGGTCATCGTCGTGGTCGTGGTCTTGGTCATTGTCGTGGTCGTGGTCGTGGTCTTGGTCATCGTCGTGGTCGTGGTCTTCGTCATCGTCGTGGTCGTGGTCTTAGTCATCATCGTGTTCGTGGGGTTTGTCGTTGTCGTGGTCTTGGTCATCGTCGTGGTCGTGGTCTTAGTCATCGTCATGTTCGTGGGGTTTGTCGTGGTCGTGGTCTTGGTCATCGTCGTGGTCGTTGTCTTGGTTATCGTCGTTGTGGTCTTGGTCATCGTCGTTGTCGTGGTCTTAGTCATCGTCATGTTCGTGGGGTTTGTCGTGGTCGTGGTCTTGGTCATCGTCGTGGTCGTTGTCTTGGTTATCGTCGTTGTGGTCTTGGTCATCGTCGTGGTCGTGGTCTTGGTCATCGTCGTGGTCGTGGTCGGCGTTGTTTTCGCGATCGTCATCGTGGACTTAGTCGTAGTCCTGTTCGTTGTGTTAGTCCTGGTCGTCGTGGGGATGGTCGTCGTGGTGATGGTCGTCGTGGTGATGGTCGTCGTGGTGATGATCGTCGTGGTGATGGTCGTCGTGGTGATGGTCGTCGTGTAGATGGTCGTCGTGGTGATGGTCGTCGTGTAGATGGTCGTCGTGGTGATGGTCGTCGTGGTGTTGGTCGTCGTGGTGATGGTCGTCGTGGTGTTGGTCGTCGTGGTGATGGTCGTCGTGGTGATGGTCGTCGTGGTGATAGTCGTCGTGGTCATGGTCGTCGTGGTCATGGTCGTAGTGATCGTTATCGTCGACGTCGTGGTGTTCGATGTCGTAGTGGTCGTGGTGTTCGATGTCGTAGTGGTCGTGGTGTTCGATGTCGTAGTGGTCGTTGTGCTCGATGTCGTGGTGGTCGTGGTGTTCGATGTCGTAGTGGTCGTGGTGTTCAATGTCGTAGTGGTCGTGGTGTTCAATGTCGTAGTGGTCGTGTTGTTCGATGTCGTAGGGGTCGTGGTGGTCGTGGTGTTCGATTACGTAGTGGTCGTGGTGGTCGTGGTGTTCGATGTCGTAGTGGTCGTGGTGTTCGATGTCGTAGCGGTCGTGGTGTTCGATGTCGTAGTGGTCGTGGTGTTCGATGTCGTAGTGGTCGTGGTGGTCGTGGTGTTCGATGTTGTAGCGGTCGTGGTGTTCGATGTTGTAGCGGTCGTGGTGGTCGTGGTGTTCGATGTCGTAGCGGTCGTGGTGTTCGATGTCGTAGTGGTCGTGGTGTTCGATGTCGTTGTGGTCGTGGTGTTCGATGTCGTAATGGTCGTGGTGTTCGATGTCGTAATGGTCGTGGTGTTCGATGTCGTAGTGGTCGTGGTGGTCGTGGTGTTCGATGTCGTAGCGGTCGTGGTGTTCGATGTCGTAGCGGTCGTGGTGTTCGATGTCGTAGCGGTCGTGGTGTTCGATGTCCTACCGGTCGTGGTGTTCGATGTCGTAGCGGTCGTGGTGTTCGATGTCGTAGTGGTCGTGGTGTTCGAATTCGTAGTGGTCGTGGTGTTCGATGTCGTAGTGGTCGTGGTGTTCGATGTCGTGGTGGTCGTGGTGTTCGATGTCGTGGTGGTCGTGGTGTTCGTTGTCGTAGCGGTCGTGGTGTTCGATGTCGTACTGGTCGTGGTGGTCGTGGTGTTCGATGTCGTAGCGGTCGTGGTGTTCGATGTCGTAGCGGTCGTGGTGTTCGATGCCGTAGTGGTCGTTGTGTTCGATGTCGTAGCGGTCGTTGTGTTCGATGTCGTAGCGATCGTGGTGTTCGATGTCGTAGCGATCGTGGTGTTCGATGTCGTAGCGGTCGTGGTGTTCGATGTCGTAGCGGTCGTGGTGTTCGATGTCGTAGCGGTCGTGGTGTTCGATGTCGTAGCGGTCGTGGTGTTCGATGTCGTAGTGGTCGTGGTGTTCGATGTCGTAGTGGTCGTGGTGTTCGATGACGTAGTGGTCGTGGTGTTCGATGACGTAGTGGTCGTGGTGTTCGATGTCGTAATGGTCGTGGTGTTCGATGTCGTAGTGGTCGTGGTGGTCGTGGTGTTCGATGTCGTAGCGGTCGTGGTGTTCGATGTCGTAGCGGTCGTGGTGTTCGATGTCGTAGCGGTCGTGGTGTTCGATGTCGTAGCGGTCGTGGTGTTCGATGTCGTAGTGGTCGTGGTGTTCGATGTCGTAGTGGTCGTGGTGTTCGATGTCGTAGTGGTCGTGGTGTTCGATGTCGTAGTGGTCGTGGTGTTCGATGTCGTAGTGGTCGTGGTGTTCGATGTCGTAGCGGTCGTGGTGTTCGATATCGTAGCGGTCGTGGTGTTCGATGTCGTAATGGTCGTGGCCTTCGCGATTGTGGTCTTGGTCGTTGCCGTCATGGTCGTCGTCGTTGTTTGTTCGTTGTCGTCATGGTCGTCCTTGTCGTTATAATCGTGGTTCGTCGTCTTAATCGTTGTAGTGATCATCGTGGTTCGTCGTCTTAATCGTTGTAGTGATCATCGTGGTTCGTCGTCTTAATCGTTGTAGTGATCATCGTGGTTCGTCGTCTTAATCGTTGTAGTGATCATCGTGGTTCGTCGTCTTAATCGTTGTAGTGATCATCGTGGTTCGTCGTCTTAATCGTTTGTAGTGATCATCGTGGTTCGTCGTTCTAATCGTTGTAGTGATCATCGTGGTTCGTCGTCTTAATCGTTTGTAGTGATCATCGTGGTTCGTCGTCTTAATCGTTGTAGTGATCATCGTGGTTCGTCGTCTTAATCGTTGTAGTGATCATCGTGGTTCGTCGTCTTAATCGTTGTAGTGATCATCGTGGTTCGTCGTCTTAATCGTTGTAGTGATCATCGTGGTTCGTCGTCTTAATCGTTGTAGTGATCATCGTGGTTCGTCGTCTTAATCGTTGTAGTGATCATCGTGGTTCGTCGTCTTAATCGTTGTAGTGATCATCGTGGTTCGTCGTCTTAATCGTTGTAGTGATCATCGTGGTTCGTCGTCTTAATCGTTGTAGTGATCATCGTGGTTCGTCGTCTTAATCGTTGTAGTGATCATCGTGGTTCGTCGTCTTAATCGTTGTAGTGATCATCGTGGTTCGTCGTCTTAATCGTTGTAGTGATCATCGTGGTTCGTCGTCTTAATCGTTGTAGTGATCATCGTGGTTCGTCGTCTTAATCGTTGTAGTGATCATCGTGGTTCGTCGTCTTAATCGTTGTAGCGATCATCGTGGTTCGTCGTCTTAATCGTTGTAGCGATCATCGTGGTTCGTCGTCTTAATCGTTGTAGCGATCATCGTGGTTCGTCGTCTTAATCGTTGTAGTGATCATCGTGGTTCGTCGTCTTAATCGTTGTAGTGATCATCGTGGTTCGTCGTCTTAATCGTTGTAGTGATCATCGTGGTTCGTCGTCTTAATCGTTGTAGCGATCATCGTGGTTCGTCGTCTTAATCGTTGTAGTGTGATCATCGTGGTTCGTCGTCTTAATCGTTGTAGTGATCATCGTGGTTCGTCGTCTTAATCGTTGTAGTGATCATCGTGGTTCGTCGTCTTAATCGTTGTAGTGATCATCGTGGTTCGTCGTCTTAATCGTTGTAGTGATCATCGTGGTTCGTCGTCTTAATCGTTGTAGTGATCATCGTGGTTCGTCGTCTTAATCGTTGTAGTGATCATCGTGGTTCGTCGTCTTAATCGTTGTAGTGATCATCGTGGTTCGTCGTCTTAATCGTTGTAGTGATCATCGTGGTTCGTCGTCTTAATCGTTGTAGTGATCATCGTGGTTCGTCGTCTTAATCGTTGTAGCGATCATCGTGGTTCGTCGTCTTAATCGTTGTAGTGATCATCGTGGTTCGTCGTCTTAATCGTTGTAGTGATCATCGTGGTTCGTCGTCTTAATCGTTGAGTGATCATCGTGGTTCGTCGTCTTAATCGTTGTAGTGATCATCGTGGTTCGTCGTCTTAATCGTTGTAGCGATCATCGTGGTTCGTCGTCTTAATCGTTGTAGTGATCATCGTGGTTCGTCGTCTTAATCGTTGAGTGATCATCGTGGTTCGTCGTCTTAATCGTTGTAGTGATCATCGTGGTTCGTCGTCTTAATCGTTGTAGCGATCATCGTGGTTCGTCGTCTTAATCGTTGTAGCGATCATCGTGGTTCGTCGTCTTAATCGTTGTAGTGATCATCGTGGTTCGTCGTCTTAATCGTTGTAGTGATCATCGTGGTTCGTCGTCTTAATCGTTGTAGTGATCATCGTGGTTCGTCGTCTTAATCGTTGTAGCGATCATCGTGGTTCGTCGTCTTAATCGTTGTAGTGATCATCGTGGTTCGTCGTCTTAATCGTTGTAGTGATCATCGTGGTTCGTCGTCTTAATCGTTGTAGCGATCATCGTGGTTCGTCGTCTTAATCGTTGTAGTGATCATCGTGGTTCGTCGTCTTAATCGTTGTAGCGATCATCGTGGTTCGTCGTCTTAATCGTTGTAGTGATCATCGTGGTTCGTCGTCTTAATCGTTGTAGTGATCATCGTGGTTCGTCGTCTTAATCGTTGTAGTGATCATCGTGGTTCGTCGTCTTAATCGTTGTAGTGATCATCGTGGTTCGTCGTCTTAATCGTTGTAGTGATCATCGTGGTTCGTCGTCTTAATCGTTGAGTGATCATCGTGGTCGTTATAGTCGTCGTCGGTGTCGTCGTCGTGGTAGTAGTCCACGTGGTGTGAAAGTCGTTGAGGTTGTCGTCGTCGTGGTCGTCATCGTCGTGTTCATTTTGTCGTCGTGGTCGTAGTTGTGGTGATCGTGGTCATGATCGTCCTCGTGGTCGTGATCGTCCTAGTCGTCGTTGTCGTGGTCGTGTTTGTGGTCGTCGTGGTCGTGTTTGTGATCGTTGTGGTGTGGTCATGGTCGTCGTGGTCATGATTGTGGTCGTGTCCGTCATGGTCGTCTTCGTCTTCGTGTTCGTGGTCGTCTTCGTCATCGTGTTCGTGGTCGTGGTCTTCGTTTTGGTCGTGGTCATCGTCTTCGTCATCGTGATCCTGGTCGTCGTGGTCGTGGTCATCGTAATAGTCATTATTATTATTAATCTATATTACCAATTATTATTACTATTATTATTATTATTATTATTATTATTATTATCATCATCATCATAACCATCATCACCATAACCATCATCATCATTATCATTATTATATATGGTTGTCGTCGGTGTCGTCTTCGGTGGTGTTGGTGTTGTTGGTGTTGGCGTTGGCGTTATTATTGATGTTGTTGTTGGTGTTGGTGCTGGTGTTGTTGGTGTATGTGCTGGTGTTGTTGGTGTAGGTGTTATTAATTACATGCCGGAACCTATCTTGAAATTTCTTCCACAAAAAGCATTGTGATGTATCAAGGACGTAGCAAAAAATATATCTGCTGTTTTTAAATACAAGGCACATAAAATAGCCAGAATTCAGCAAATGTCAATCCACCGTATAAAGCAGATGGACTCCGTGCATAAGAGTGAGGCGGATGCAGCATGGACGACAGGTAGTGAATGTTTAATTATACCAATTCAGGTGCTCTATTAGTTCCCTATAGTTTAAATGAGAGATTTGGTGCTGGATTTTAGTGACTTGCAGTTAAAATGGCAGATTTTTTTTTTAACATGGCCTTTGTACATCACAACGCTTCTTGGAAGACATTTCAAGGTTGACAATTCCCTTGTTAGTTATAATATAATGTTAATAATTTCAAGGCTGGCCGTAAAGAAACAAAATAATTTAACACATGATTGATAGGAATTCACTCTGAGGTAATTTATCAAATAAATTGAATCAATTCTTTACACATCACGTCATACTCCGTATTAGCGCTCTTTCTTAGGCCAGTTTCAAACAAACATTTCTTTCATCCTCGCCTCACAATTGCTGTTAAAGATGTCCATAGGAAGCTTTGCACAGTTTTGGCTGAGGATGAAGATGTTATTTTGAAACTGGTTCGAGATAGAGAGCTTATATGAGATGAGATCTAAAGAACTGATTCAACTTGCCGTATTTTACGGACTATAAGACGCACCTTAATTTTTAAGCAATTAAAAAATAACATTTTCACCATTTTAATACTAGATTGCAAAGCCAGGCCTAACAAATTCTTAGTTTGTAAAACCGTTCTTAAAATCCCCCAAAATCGTCATCTGAATTTTCTTCTTCTTCTTCTACTACTTCTTCCTCTTCGTCATTATTGTCCTCTCCGCATATAAGATGGTCTTCACTGTCATTGAAAGTGTTACTTACGCCGCACTTCTTGGAATATTTAACAATAATGTCTTCTCTCACTCTACGACTGTTTTATCCACTGACACACTTGTTTAATTGTATGTCGTTTTAAAGGTCCCTTCGTCGTGAATTCATATTGGGTTTCATGCATCATCCATTTGTTCAAGTTCACTGGCATCGTAGATTGCAATGACGCATCAAATGCTAGACAGTGTTTTGGGCGGGATCCCTCCCGACAGTGTTAGCAAGCTTGTGAATCCCTGCAACTCATGTTCGTATCATCGGTGCACTGCTGCTGCCAGTTGAATCCAATGTTGCCAGATACAGATAATTCCTGCAGCATGTAATATATGACCATTTTCAAGACTGACGGGAATTGTAAATCGAACACTGGACATTTTTATATTAATTTCGAGTATAAGACGCACCTGAATTTTGGAGGCAATTTTTCAAAGAAAAACGTGTGTGTCTTATAGTCAGTAAAATACAGTATTTAAACAAAATAATGCTTATTTTTGTTGATGTGGTGGGTTTAATATTGATTTCTATCAAGAGAATAATCATGCTCATAGAATAAGTTTCTATAACGGGATGTATTGCCAGAACATTTGTTTATTTGCTGGTTTATTTATTTTTGCAACAAGGCTTTATTATAAGAGTGAATTCCTACATCTGAAATTTTGCTAGCAGTATGTCTTGAATATCTGAAGAATGTTTAATACTGTATGCCCCATATACTTGAGATTGATGCATGTTTAACTTCTCATTCATAGGAAACCATGCCCTCAAAATATATTCTACCAGCATATCAGATCTATTGAATTTGGAGGTATTAAACACTTCACCCCTAGATCAAGAGGCAGATGTGCTATCTTCAAACAACAAGTGATGTAACCTATTTAAGTAAAATTTTATCGCCTCACCTCATGTTCTTGAACTTCTTAGACTAGTTTCAGATCTTTCTTCAGTTCCATCATCAGTATTTTCACGACCGTTGTTATGTCGTTTTGAGGAGCTGTCTCTTGATAAAATTTTACTTAAATAAATAATATCTCATAGTGTTAATTCCTAAACAAAGTTAAATAGTATTTCCTCATCATCATCATCATCCATGCAAGTATTAGGCCATGTGGCCTGTTACGGTCTCAAAGAGGATTTTTCTATCCAGCGCTTTTTTGGACATCCCAGTGATCTTTTGCCTTGAAGGCAGCAACAAAGCATGGCTTTTTGAATTCTATGAGAGGCATTAGTTGAAGATAGGCTTTCCAGTTGTTCTGGTAGTTTTGTATCTGGTGGTGAATGGGTTCTACCTCCAACTCTTCCATAATTTCCCCATTACTTTTATGATAAATCCTAATTAACCAAAGTTAAACTTACCAGAATGATAGCCAGTAATCTGTTCCACTCGTGGATACTTGTGAGCAGACAAAGAGCAATAACACTCCACACAGAATGCAGATATTAGCTCCTGCCTTGAAGTACTCCAGTACTACAAACAACCCAGTATTTTGTTCAAATGCATCTTCTCCTTCACTTTCACCTTCGTTCTCATCATCAGATGCTTCAGAGACAGTGCACTGTGGATACATGTTCAGTTTATTGTTAGACAAAGTTTTCTGAGAAAAAGGTTTCTATATTTAAAGAGGAGACTGCATAAGTTGTATGGATCTTAACTCTTAAATGTATGAAGTTTTATTTTCCTGCAATCATTTATCACTTAGAAAAAATATAGCATATCTGCAACATAATTCAATATAACTTTTTCTTCAGTTCTGGTGAGCTTTATTGTATACAACTTTCCTCATTAGAAGATTGCCTCAAGGACAAAGTGATACAATTAATTTTTTGCATTTATGAAATACATTTTGTAAATATATTTAAAAAAATTCAAATTGTAGGCCTAATTGAAGTATACATACTACAAAGTAGAAATTTTGTAAAAATGGTTTCTTAAAATTGAAATTGATCCTCTAATGCCAGCGATGGCAATTTTAGAAAGATACACCCTGTCTAAATCTAAGGAATTCCAAAATTTGGCTAGGAATCTTGGTATGGTACCTCTTGCCCCGATCATCAGTCCTGTGACAGTTATACTATCTAGTTGGCATTTATCTTTGTAATAGTCAATTGTTGGCTCATATATGGCTTTCTTACTATATTAAATTTTTGTTTATTTTTTTAAATGCCACCTTATGGGTGCAAAAAACCATTTTAAATTATGTTGTAGGTCTTCTTCTTCTTTGGTATGGAGGGTTTAATATTGATTTCTATCAAGATGTTAATATTGACTCAGAGAATAAGTTTCTATAATGGGACATATTGCGAGAACATTTGTTTATTTGCTGTTTATTTATTTTTACAACAAGACTTTATCATAATATAAGATCACTTTGGTTTCAGCAATTCTTGGAACTTTACTAACGTATTCAGAGAAAAATTAATAAAACCAATAAGATCTTCAATCTGCTTTTAAACAATACTTCATATGAAAACATCTGACTCTCAAAAATTTAATTGTTTCAATATTTATTTTGTGAGTTTGGTTTAAACATGTGTTCCTCTGATTTTTTGAGTAATGTACTTTCAGAAGAACAAATATAGATACGTGAATTTTGAAGTTCTCTGTGGGCAAGATTTGATATCAAAGTTCATCAAACCAGTACCAGATAGAATTTGGAAAGTTGGTGATGACGGCTGACGTTTGACAGTAGTTTTAGCTGAGGATAGAAGGGATGCCTTCAAACAAAAGGTTCTGTGAAAATCACGGAGTTTTATGAGGTGATATGTAAAAAATATTTTTTTGCGCTATATTGCGTTTTGTAGTTCTTACAGCAATGGAGACTATGATGGAAAGTTCAACTTCCTACATTTCGGGGTTGCCAACCTAAATAACTATACTGTAATATTATATATTACAAACCACGTATAGGAAGTAAAACCACTGCCCTCTATGTATACTACGTACAATGTATATACAAAAATATATTCAAAAGGTAGTGTTAATATACATTATAAGAACGAGTCACAGCATTTTAAATGAACTGAACTTTATTTGAAAGATTATAAAACAATAAATACGTACTTGCGGCCATGTTATCAATAATTGTTCTCAAGGCCTCCTGTTGTTTCAACTAATAAACATTGCCCACACTGTTAATGTTAGTCAGTTGTTTATAATGAACGCAAATATTTCCAACAAAGATGTTATTATTTTGCTATTATTTATTATTTTGAAAACACCATTGCGCAAAAAATAATGTAGAACGCACGTCTGTGAAATGTTTTATAGAATCTCGGGAATTAAAAACCTGGCTGTCGTTCGGGTTTTAAACAATTTTCCTCGATTCTGTAAAAACCACTTCCTAACCTCGAATCGTAATGTACTATTCTGATTCAATTACATAAATTACCTGCACTGCTTATCATCCTGTATACAGTAATTATGTTTTCAAAAAAAATAATAATAATAATAATAAATTATTTCAAAGTATGTGAAATTTTAAAATATGTGGTGGGTATTCCTGTGACTTTACCAAAAATATTGTTAGATATAGATTCTCACCTGAATTGACTGCGATGAAATCCTCCTCACTATTTCCGATATTTTTCTTTTTTGAATTTTGTTATTTTCATATCCAGTATTATCATTTTTAATTAAATTAGAGAGTTCTAACAGTTTGGTATACATTATGTCATCACCAAACACTTCATCGTAGGTTCCTTTTGCTTCTATTTCACCCTAGATAATAAAAAAAATTAACATTCAAAATTAGCCATACTTCATCCTAGTATTACTTTAGTTGTGTACTAGATATCTTATTAGATCGGTATATTGACCACATACCAATCATGACATTTTGTTTTGTATTGTTTTGTAAGCCCATGTTTTCCCTTTACAGAGATTTAGACGCACTCCCCCTACAGGGAAGAATTTCATCCATACTAATTTAGTTACACTTGTTTTCGTACAGATGTCATTTTGAGTGGTCCGTGGTCAGCGTTCCGCCTCATACTGACATTTAGGAAACCAAAGTAGTACTAGGACGGGAAAATTCGGTAAATTTTGCTTAGAGGCCTTTTCATTCAGACTTAAGGATTTTTTACGAGCCTGAAAATCTTCAGACTCGGGACCCACGGCTTAACCCATTCGCCTCAAAAGACGAGGTAGACTCGTCGTCAGTTAAATGACCTTCAACTCAGAAGACGAGGTACACTCGCTTAACTCTGCTGTTATACATTTTGCAATATGTTGTACATCCTTTAGCAGGGTAGTTTTTGTTAACATTTATGAATAGTAGAGGAATGTTTTTTTTTTTCCTTCGCCGTTATTGTGATCTCAAGTACCGTTATCTTTTGTTTGTTTTGAATGTCTGAAAATAGACAATATACTTTACGGTAAAATAAATCCGGTTTCTGGGGAAGTGCATTGAGCATTTAAACCTGAAGCGAATGGGTTAATGTCCCTCCCGGAAGACTTGCTCCTTGGATTTTTCCATCCTAAAAAATCCATCGATCCCGGCCGGGTTTGAACCCGCGATCCTCGGGACCAGAGGCAAGGAGCATAGTCACTAGTCCACCGCGGCCAATCATGACACCTGTAGTTAAATAAGCATAGGTAAATTAAGTTGGTCTGTAACTCTTAACAATAGGAGAGGCTAAGGCCCAACATTGGGCTGTTATGACTTTGTAGAGAAATCTAACCACAGGATCTACAGCTTTCTGAATAAAGCCAAACTGCTGACTTTTAAACCCATGACTCTAGCTCATTTTGAATCTGAAAACTCAGAATTAGAGATGATAACCATTAGCCCTTCAGAACTAAGACATTGTTTTTGATGGAGTCTGCCCCTTGTTACACATTGCATGCACTTACATTATTAAGAACGATAATGAAGTCAGCTTCCTGCAGGTATTGCAACTGATGTGTCACCAATATTCTTGTTTTGTTCTTGAGATATGATTTAATGCAATCATCAAATACAAGTTTTCCGACATGTGAATCAACAGCAGAAAGAGGTCCATCCAATATGTATATATCAGCATTTCTATAAATGGCCCTTAAATCAAATATAATTTAATAAACTTTATGATTTACTAAAATTACATATAAGATAATATTTCGATGGTGGGCAATGAAAACCACGTAACTCCATATTGGTACATTTTACAGGAGAAACAAATAACTGTTTTAAATAATTATGAAAATTGATACAGCTATAGTTCCCACATGTTTTACTACAGAATACAAGTCAAGCTATTAATAAATTTTAAGTCTCTGTTTTCAACAGGTTATGCCTCACATTTTTATTTTAGAAAGAAAAAATTACGTTCGAACCGGGAGTCGAACCCCGGACCTCTGACTCTGTATGATAACCGTTACGCCATTCGAACTTACGAAAGGAACGTCAAATTTCTTTCTACTCGTACTTATACAATTAATTCTCCTTTCATCCGAAGGCCGATAGCCATCGCTATAAACAACGCCATCTGACGACTTCTTTTCGAAGAATTTTTTATTGAGAATTTAAACATTCATTTTTAAGCGGTTAAAGTTACTATTTTGATGTTTTTTTTTAATTAACGTATTCCAGAATTGGATACAGTTTTACCGCACTGACGTACTGAGTCAGAGGTCCGGGGTTCGACTGCCAGTTCGAACTTAATTTTTCTTTCCAAAATAAAACTGTATCAAATTCTGGGACATGCTAATTTAAAGAATATAACATCAAAATAGTAGCTTTAACCGCTTAAAAAATAATTTTTAAATTCACAATAAAAAATAATTCGAAAAGAAGTCGTCAGATGGCGTTGTTGATAGCGATGGCTATCGGCCTTCGGATGAAAGGAGAATTGACTGTATAAGTAGAAATAAATTTGACGTCCCTATCGGAAGTTAGTTCGAATGGCGTAACGGTTACCGCACTGGCCTAACGGTTACCGCACTGGCGTACAGAGTCAGAGGTCCGGGGTTCGACTCCCGGTTCGAACGTAATTTTTCTTTCTAAAATAAAACTGTGTCCAATTCTGGAACATGTTGATTCAAAAAATATAACATCTAAATATGCATCACATATTTCTGTGCTGGCTACTGAAGTTATGTGGTTTTCAATGACTGGTGGAATTACGAGCTTTTCATTGCCTACCGTTGATATGGCAAAATCCATTTTTAAATTCCTAATGTTAGGCAATTTTTTGATTATTTTGCAAGTATCATAAACAAATTACATCTTAAAATTTAAAATAAAATTATTTTTACCTCACCTCTTATCCTGTATTCTAATTAGACCGGTTTTGTAACCTTAGTGGTTACATCTTCAGTTCTTACACGACCAATGTTCTGTTGTGTAAATACTGAATATGTAACAGCAAAGGTTACAAAACCAGTCTATTTAGAAGACAGGATGTGGGGTGAGGTAAAAAGAATTCTATTTTAAATTTTAAATTAAACATTTTAGTGGTATTTTCTATAATAGTTTAAATTACATCTCATTTGACATATTCTGTACTCATGCAATATTTAACTGAATTTTTAATTTGATAAATCCTGCAAAATGGGCAAGTAGTCTTAGGCCTTGGTTACAGAGCTAAGGGATATGTGCTGGTTCAAGTCACCATGGGGAATATATTTTTCATAAGTAATGCCACGAGTGATATCCAATTTATCTAGAGAATTTGGAAATCAAGAGTGGCATTTGTTAGGACTATTTAACGAATAAAATTAAGCTGTTTACTAAAAAATAATTATTTGAATATAGTTACCGGTGTTTTAAAATATTTATATATTTAATGTAAACGGCGATGTTTGAAAACAAATTAGAAATGTGAGGTTATGTATATTCACTGCAACTCGATCATATTATTTATTGCCAAATAGGATCGCAATATTGTAAGAATGCACTCTAGTGGAGAAATAATGAAACACATGAAACTATTATAATCAACATTATAGGTTAATCATTTATATTTTGAATAAACAACTCAGTAAAATCATTGAATTTATTCATTATTTGCTATATTCAATGTATTTGTTGGAGAAAAATAATGGTCTAACCTGTTCAGAATATTGAAAAAGGAGGAGCTTTCTTTATCACAAAAGAAGGAGCTGATAAAGTTAAAGCGATAAAGAGTGAGGTGAAACACGACTGTCATTGGTGTAAAACAGAATTCATTGAAACGTGATTGGTAATTGACTACCATTTGCGACATGAGTTAAATAGTCATAACATTTTAATGTATGGGGCTGTACCCATCTAATGTTGTAACTCAAGATTGATAAAAGCAACTGTAATGGTTTGGGCGAATTAACATGCTGACAACATCTCATCACAACACTTGCTGGATGATTGTCGAACTCTGTGATTTTAGCAGTCAACTGGTAGATCTGTAATGAATGGAGTTATTGTATTTGATAAATTTGTGTGCCAAATATAGAAAAAAATTAACTTTTACAGGAATTAATCACAATGAGGTTTAATTTATAGTATAAAATCAAATGTTTCCTACTTAGAAAAGTAGATCGCGATTTCGAGACCATAACGGTCTCATCTTCAGTACTATTTTGGCGACTGATGTTATGTCGATCGGAAGAAATTCTTCTTCTTCCCTCTGTTGATGGACCGATGAACCTCTGGTTCACGTCAGAATTTGCGGGAATTTCGAAGTTCATAAGTTTTCCTTTGTTTTTTTGAATGTGAATTTTTTCCCAAACCATGAGTTCCTTGTGTTTGTCTATTTGTTTAATTAGACTGGTTGATTCAATTAAATGTTTTTCGGATAAGCATGAGCAGCTACTGTTGACTTTTCCACTTCTCCATTTTTGACATTTCTAAGATGTTCTTTCACCCTTGTTTTCGAATTTCTTTTTGCCAGTCACCAAAATAGTACTGAAGATAAAATCGTTATAGTCTCAAAATCGCGATCTACTTAGAAGATTTGTATGACGAGAGGTAGGAAACATTTGATTTTACTATGGAAAAAATTGCTGATTTATGAATTTAAAACAATAAATGCTGATTGTTAGTGATTAAATTTCTTCAGAAAAAGGAAAACTCAAATAGCATGTTCGCCTGTGTGGACTTTAGGATCATGGGTTTGTAACTCTGTAACATATTAGATATCCTTCAAATATGGAGAGCATATAGCCATATTCTAGGTATAGGATGTCATTCTCTGACATTGCAAATAGCCTTGTAGCAGAAATAAAAAAAAACACTAATCCTAAAAAAAGTAAAGATTAGCAAATGTTTTACTAAACATCTCGGGAATCCTTGGGTTAACTCATGGTTATCCCTACATTATAGAATGTTTTCCTTATGTTTTACTAAACATCTCGGGAATCCTTGGTTAACTCATGGTTATCCCTACATTATAGAATGTTTTCCTTATGTTTTACTAAACATCTCGGGAATCCTTGGTTAACTAATGGTTATCCCTACATTATAGAATGTTTTCCTTATGTTTTACTAAACATCTCGGGAATCCTTGGTTAACTCATGGTTATCCCTACATTATAGAATGTTTTCCTTATGTTTTACTAAACATCTCGGGAATCCTTGGTTAACTAATGGTTATCCCTACATTATAGAATGTTTTCCTTATGTTTTACTAAACATCTCTTGGAATGGTTGTCCCTACATTATAGAATGTTTTCCTTATGTATATTATTCAGATGCAAGCAAGAACAACCGATTGTGAAGCCTATTGAATAGATATTTTAATGAAATAGTGAAACCTGATTAAAAAAGTGAAATTAAGGTTGTGGGATTCAAATTTAATATGCAAATATCAATTAACAAAACTAAAATTATGGCATTTGTTGGGAAGGATCCCATACAAAGTAAAATCTGTCTGCAGAATAAAATTTTAGAGATACCTAATCAATTTAAATATCTTGGATATTATCTCTCTATCTGGGATGAAAAGGATATCCCTGAAAAAATTACTAGTTATAATAAAAGTTTGGGAATTATTAATCAAGTTATGAAACCATCCCTTGTACAAAAAAAACACCAGATTACGTTTATATAACAGTTTGGCTAGACCAGTGTTGACCTATGGTTGTGAAGCATGGACACTAAAAAGACAACATGAAAAGCAGAATAACGGCTTGTGAAATGAGATTCATGCGTAGAACAGCGGGTTACACCAGATGGAATCGGAAAAAGAACACCGATATCTTAAAATAATTGAAGACTACGCCAATTTTGGAATATATTAAACAGTACCAACTAAATTGGAAACACCATCTTGAAAGAATGAGTACAAATCGGATCCCCAAAGCTGTTTATAATTATATACCAAGAGGACGAAGATCTCTGGGCCGTCCTATGAAACGCTGCAGGGAAAATTTTCTATAGGATCGTAACAGGCCTTGGTCTAATACTTGGAAGGAAGCAGAAGAAGAAGAAGGGATTGTGTCAAGCTAACAGTGCATGTACTGTTTTCTGTTTGTAAATGATAGTAACCGATTCAATTGGTATTTGTTCTATGTTGCTGTTGTACTAAGATTTATTTAATTATAGTAGATACCAAATAAATTGGTATCAGCTATGGTACATGTATTTGTTGTTTAAATAACCAACAAAAAAAGAGTGTGTGTATTAAATACATATGTATAGACTTACGTACCATTATAGTACATACAGTATACAATCACATTTTTATTAATGCCATGTAGAAAAACTGGTTATTTATTATTACACTTACACTAAAATGCTACAAAAAATTGTGATTTTCTGTAAAAAATAAATATTGCAAATGAGAGAGTAAGAATTTTCATACTTGGAAAAAAAAAAACACCATCTTTGTGAAGATTTAGTGAAGGCAGAGGATTTACAGTAAGGGGAAAAGGAATTTCTGAAAAGAACCTTGGAAAATTTTAACATAAAAGACACTTTGTACCCTCTTAAAATCTCATTATAGTCTAACATATAAAAATGAATGTTTGTTTCTTTGTTCATATTTTATGCGCTGCTATACCGTTCATCCAATTGACATGGGTTTTTTTACAAAATGTTCAGGAGATTCCTGGGATGAACATAGGCTATAAGAGAGTTGTGATACTCAACTCCTATACCCTTAAAATCACCCTTTATAGTGATTTTTTTTAAAGTAGCTTTTTGGACACTTAATTAAATGACTTACGCTCCCTAAACCATAACAAATATACAAAATTAATGTACACTGAATTGAATATATAACGAAACTCTACAAAAAAGCCCCTGACACCATATGTTTATCTCACAATAACCATTTTTGTCTTTCATTGATGCCAAGAAGATCGGGATAAGTAGATTCCCGCATAAGCATAAGCAGCGCATGACGGGTATTCTTTTACCGATAACTCGAAATAACGAATTTTGTCTTTCAGCTCATTTACGCGAAGTACATCGGGATACGTAGAATACCGGGCAACGCCGTGTAATCAGTGCGGGGTATCTAAAAATAATTAAATTATGGCTTTCCTTACAGCGATTGCTTGAATATAAAATTTTGGAAGACTATTTAACTCATGCCCCAAATGGGACTCAATGACCAATCACGTTTCAATGATTTCTGTTTACAACCAATCAGAGTCGTGTTTCACGAAATATTTATCAGTGTTATAATTACCATATTAAACAAAGCTCCCTCCTTTTTAATATTCTGAACAGGTCTGATCATTATTTTGCTGTGACTGAGCCTATATGAAATACGGCTACCAGATTGTATATATATAGTGCATACATGTCAACATTTGTAGCAATTGGTTATACCACCAAAAAAAGAAACCACTGTTTGCACTTTCTTAAATGTATTTTTTCCCAGGTAATAATCCAGAAAAATATAATTGTCATATTTACATCATACGACATCACAAATGAATTAATATACAGTTTGATGTGTTTCATTTTTTCTCCACTAGAGAGCATTCTTACAATATTGCGTTCATTTGGCAATAAATAGTATGATCTGGTTGCAGTGTGATAAACAAAAGAAGCAGATGAAGCCTACCTATCGTTTCTGATTTGTTTTCAAACATCGCCGTTTACATTAAATATATAAATATTTTGAAATAACTATAGTTAAATAATGATTTGTGAGTAAACAGCTTAATTGTATTCGTTAAATAGTCCTAACAAATGCCACTCTTGATTTCCAAATTCTCTAGATAAATTCACTCCTCACTTCGTGAGTCGTGAATTTATCGATAATTTGGAAATCACTCGTGGCATTACTTATGATGATTTTTTTTTACTATTTGGATTGTTTGAACGGTAGTTTGGAAATAGAATTAATTAGTTTATTGGTTGTTTTAGCTTCCATAACGAAGAGATCACGTTTATAATTATCATTCATTTTACTTTTCAACTAAAAATAAAATCACAAATTTTATCTTTCAGCTAATTTATGCCAAGAAGATCGGGATAAGTAGATTCTTGGGCAACGACGGGTAATCAGCACGGGGGTATCTAAAAATAATAAACGATATAAATGTATTATTATTTTTCCTTTTACTTATTCAACTAAACGTTAAAGCACGTTAACATTTATTAAGGCGTAGCAGCGCACGCCCGGTATTAGCTATTGAAATATAATACAAGAATATAAAAATGTATGTTTGTTTGTTCGTATTTTATGCGCTGCCATACCGTTCATCCGATTGTGATGGGGCATTTTGCAAAATGTTCAGGAGTTTCCTGGGATGGTTATACGCTATAAGAGAGTCGTAATACTCAACTCCTACACTCTTAAAAATTACTCTTTGTAAAAAATGCTTTTATAAACGCTTAAATGGCTTACGCTGCTTAATCCGTAACAAACACACAAAATTAATGCATACAGAACTGAATATCTAAAAAAAATCTACAAAAAAGTCCGCGACAGCGTATGTTTATCTTTTACGGATAAAATAATAATTTTTGTCTTTGCCAAGAAGATTAAATACCAGTATAATCCTGCCGATGATGGGACAAGTCCCGAAAGCGCTACAGTTAAATAATTGAGTTGAGGAGACGGACCTTTCAGGTGAATATTCCATAATTCTATGTTTTAAACTTCTTGGCAAAGACAAAAATGTTTTTCCTGCCGATGATGGGACAAGTCCCGAAAGCGCTACAGTTAAATAATTAATTAAGTTGAGGAGACGGACCTTTGAGGTGAATATTCCATAATTTTATATTTTAATTTTGAATAATATCTCAACGGAACACATCATGAATCTTATAAAAGTTGATTTCCCAAGAAGATCGGGATAAATAGATTTCCGGGCAAGCGTAGCAGCGCACGGCGGGTAATTATTTTATGGATAATTCACAATAAAGAATTTTGTCTTTCAGCTCATTTATGTCATGAAGATCGAGATAAGTAGATTCCCGAGCAACGCCGGGTAATCAGCCCATCTAGAGACCGACTCAAACACACAAACATTTTCATCAAAATTGGTGCAGTCATTTGGGCAGTTTCTAAATGTCGGATTTCATGTAAACCTCCACTTCTAATTGTCGCATTTCACTCATTTTTGGATATCTACTTCGGTTTATTTTAATAAGATGTGCTGAGTTTCGTTGTGAAACATCGAGAAATGTGACCGCAGAGTGATTTTTAAATTTTCACTTCAGATGAACTCCTACACCTAATGGTTTTAGAACATAATAGTTAACTGCTAAACACTCACTGCATCTGAAACCATATATAGGCCTATATATACAAATTTTCACGGAGATCGGTTCAACGGTTTAGAAGTCTATAAAGGACAGACAGACATACATTCATTTTAAAATACAATAGGAAGTGACATTAAGAGGTTTGTGTAATAATTAAAATATTTAGTCTGTTCATTCTTATCTCTTAGAGTTGTTTTTGTTGAACATATGTTTCAGAGCTTCTTAGCCCCATCGTCATAGATTCTGTAATCGCTGACGATGGGGCTAAGAAGCTCTGAAACATATGTTCGACAAAAACAACTCTTAAGAGGTAAGAGAGAGAGAGAGATATGTAACTATATTTTCGACATTTGGCAATGAAGACAAATATGATATGAAAAGAAAAATGAATGCTTGAGTCGGGATTTGAACCCGAGCCTCTAAACTCTGCATGTTTAGCGCTCTAACCAACTGAGCTACTTAAGTATTCCAACACAAACATACATTTTTCTTATATATAAACGTACATTTGCATGACAAATTAACGTAAGAGTTTAGAGACTCGGGTTCAAATCCCGACTCAAGCATTCATTTTTCTTTTCACACATATATATATATATATATATATATATTCTCGAGGTAGCGTGCTGCCTTGTCACGCAGCGGGCCCGGGTTCGATCCCCGGTCGGGGCAGTTTTTCTGGGTAAGGTTTTTATCGGGGTTTTTCCTCACCTGTAAGACAAATGTCAGGAAAACTTTAAGACCCAAACGGTCCCCGAAATCATATGGCCATCAACCTTATCATTATCATCCTTACCATTATCATCATCATCATCCTTCACCGGTGTGGAAAGCAACGGGAAGCTACCACACCTACAATTCCCTAGTAAAGCTGCAATCATAGCATGAAAATGCTGTGATTGCAGTGAAGGACCTGCCTTCGGGCAGAATTACTATGGATGGATACATTCAGAAAATAATTATAGATCAATGAATTTTGATATGCCTAACAAACAAAATTTGATTTCAAAGTTCGTAAATTTTACCAAAGAAGATGGTGACAATAGAAGAGTTGACGGACGAAGAATGTCATCAGTCGGAGTTATGGTTGAACATGGACGCGATGTCGTCTGAAACTGAAGTATCGTAAAAGAAATGAAATTTGATTTTGCTTTACATTTTCTGGGAATTGAGCTATTATAGGCAACCACCGCCGGACATCATGGAACAAGCAACTTGATAGCGAAAGGCACTGTACTGTAATGTTGGGTGAAGGATGCCCTTCGAGCACTGAATTATATTGAGGTTCTATAGTAGCTACTTTTAATATATATATTCATACCTGGCGAGGTTGATTCTTGCTTTCTGGCCACCTGATAAAGAAGTACCTCTCTCTCCAACAGAAGTAGCGTCGCCTTGAGGTAGAAGTTGTAAGTCTTGCTGCAGGCCACATACTTTCAACACTTTGTCATATCTTTCTTTATCAAATTCAGATCCAAATAAAATATTCTGACGTATTGTAGCTCCAAATAACCATGGGTCTTGACTAGCATAAGACACTGATCCATTTACTTTACAATTACCTTCTGTCAGAGGTAATTCACCCAGAATGACATGTAGCAATGAACTCTGCAAATAATGAACTTTATGCTATTCATAGTGTAAGATTTATACACAGTTCATAATAGTTGTTATATATTATTTTTGTTTTATATTATTCTCCTTTACATTAATTCTTTGAATGTCAGAGTGTGTTTTACATTTTGAAATGTTCTGCTAAATTTGTTTTGTTGATGTATTATTTCCCAGTGTCTTTAACTCCTTAAGTTTGGTATTAATCTATTCTATGTTGTTTTGTTTAATTTATTCTTCCTTGTTTTATTATTATTTTTATTTTTTATGAGCCAGATTTTATTTTATATCTCGAAACTGGCTCCTAAATTTAAATTCATGTATTTTTCCCCTCTCCCTTTAAGTAAAACTTTGTAATGTATAGAAACAAAACTCACACAAATTAAATAGTATACACGAAAAAAAAAATTACCTAGGAAACATAGGTCAACAATAGTATAAACTATTTTGATTTAACAATAACAAACTGATATTGGCATTTATCGAAAACGCACAACTAATGCACTTGCCATAAACAACAATTCCAGATTTAAATTAAAATTCTTTATACCTCACCCCATATCCAGTCTTCTAATTAAACCAGTTTCAAGACCTAGGTGGTTTCATCTCGACTGATGTCGATAATTCTTGAAGCAGTTCTCCAATAATTCTTGGCAGTTTTCTTGAACGACATATTACTGAAGATGAAACTGCCTAGGTTTTGAAACCGGTTTAATTAGAAGACTGGATATGTGGTGAGGTATAAAGTGATCCCACTATAGGCCTCAGGAGGCCCTTGGGATAGTAGGATGTTAAGGCTCTCACTTTTTTTGGACAATCGGCACTTGATGTCAGCCCTGCGTAATGGCCGCCTTTACCCCCAGAACAAGTGGCCGGTACTCATTTCCGTTAGAGGCTGAGTCGACCCCAGGGCCATACTGCTGCCAGAAGGTTTTGGTCAGTTTAAAAATCCTAACCCCACCGGGACTCGAACTCTAAACCTTCCGGCTTGTAGCGCAATGCCTTAACCACTACGCTACGGCGTGTCCCATGTAGTGAGGTATAAAGAATTTTAATTTAAATCTTAAATTAAAGTCATGATGATTTTTCCTATAAAAGTTCAAAAATTCTAGACATGGCTTTCTACAAAAAACCAGTATATTCAATAGTTGAATAAACTCTCTTTAAACAAAGGTAATTACAATGAATATTAAACACTTAACAAAAAGCTACAATGAACAAATCCTCATTCTAACTTTATATCTTGCTAAATAAAAAATGAATCTAGGTTTTATATAACATGTGCAAAGTTTGGCGGTCTCCTTGTGCTTTTGACAGGAGTAGGCTATATACCAGCACAATTTCACCTTCTCCCTTTTCTTCATAATCATCCTGCACAAACACGCTTACACTAAAGCACTTAAAAACATACACTCATCCTACACTCCTCTGGCTTGTAATACAAGTACATATCACCTATATAACATAGTCTGCTGAAGCGGTGCTTAAATTAAAAATCCATCCATCCATAGTAATTCTGTCTTTCACTGCAATCATAGCATTTTGATGCTATGCTTTGCAGCTTTACTAGGGAATTATAGGTGTGGTAGCTTCCCGTTGCTTTCCACACCGGTGAATAATGATGATAATGATAAGGATGCTGCTGATGATGATGATGGCCGGATGATTTTCGGGGACCGTTGGGCCCTAATCTTCCTGGCATTTGTCTTACAGGTTAGGAAAACCCCCGAAAAAAAACCTCACCCAGGAGCCCGTTCCGACTGGGAATCGAACCCGGGCCCGCTCCGTGGCAAAGCAGCACTACCTCGAGACCACAGCGGTGAATTGAAAATAAAACACATTAACTCATTCAGTACCGTGAACTAGTTAAGGCGTTTAAAGACACTATCGTGTATGCGGCCGTCGGTCTGTTAACTCGCTTTAGAGCGGGCGCGAACAAACCGCGTTTATATTCGGCGCCTAAATATTGTGTTGGCTTAGTATGTCTTGGAGATCATAGATGACATGTAAATGTACATTTTCTATTCCCGTTTGACACGTTTAACCTTGGTGAATCCCCTTTTATTTTTAAAACAAACAACACGTGGAATTCGTTCACCCAAACTTGCTCCAATGCAGTCGTATATGTTTCTCGTTATCGCGCTGTTGTTTGTGCGTGAGTGAAACCATGGCGAAAGAAAAATATCTTACTGAAGAAGAATTAGTGAATATTTTGTATAATGATGATTCAGGTGATGAACTGATTCCTGAATTAGAATATTCACAAAGTGAAAGTGAAGATGAACTTCCACTTCCTGAAATTGATACGCCGATACCATGTGATGTCAATCACCCAAGTTATTTCACCATCAAATCCTACTAGGATATCTCCTTTAGGTATGTACAAAATTTGAATTTTCTAGGACTAATAGTTTGTGAATAATGGACCATTATCTGAAGTGCCACGAAAAGGGTAGCTGGGGTATTTAAATGGCTGGCCTGTGGGTTTAAATGCCCTGCTCCGTGCCTGGTACTGAATGTGACACATTCATCTGTCTGCCTAGGATGTCAGCGCGGTGGTCTAGTGCTTATGTTCCTTGCTTCTAGACCCGAGGGTCACAGATTGAAACTGGGCTGGAGGTGAGGGATTTTTAGGATGAAAAAATCCAAGGGACAAGTTCTCCAGGACAGACTTTAAGCCATGAGTCCCGAATCTGAAGATCTTCAGGCTTGTAAAAGAACATTAAGCCTGAATAAAAATACCTCTGAGCAAAATTTAACCAATCTTCCTCCATCCAAGTAATACCGTTGTTTCCTACTAGATAATTATCTCCTTGAGGTGATGTACTAACCACATGTCACTCACTGACATCTATAGGAAAATAGGCGTAATTAAATTAGACTGGTTAAGAAATCCACGTCCCAAACTAGAAGAACAGGGGTCAATCAATAAAATTTGCCTAGCATGGAACTCAAAGTATGAAAATTGAAGTGGGTGGTATTATACACAAACACATATGCGATGTTGTTAAATGCAATTGACGTGCTAGAATTATATTTTATAACTACCGTATTTTACAGACTATAAGATTCACTTTTTTCTTCGAAAATTGCTTCTAAAATTCAGGTGCCTCTTATACTCGAATATAATATAAAAATGTCCAGTGTGTGATTTAAAATTCCCGCCAGTCTTAAAAATGGTCATATATTCGATGCTGTGGGAAACCTATCTCTATCTGGTAACATTGGATTCAACTGGCAGCAGCAATGCACCGATGCGACGAACATGAGTTGCGGGGATTCACAAGCTTGATAACACTGTCTCCCTCCCGCCCGTCCATCACAAACCCAGAACACTGTCTAGCCTATGATGCGTCATTGCAGTCTACGATGCCAGTGAACTTGAACAGATGGATGAAACCCAACATGAATTCATGCCGTATGGAGCTTTAAAATGACATACAATCAAATAAGTGTGTCAGTGGATAAAAAAGTTGTGGTATAGAATGAGAGACGACATTATTGTTAAATCTTTCAGGAAGTGCGGCATAAGTAACGCTCTCGATGGCAGTGAAGACCATCCTATATATGAAGAGGATAACGACGAAGAGGAAAAAGAAGAAGGAAGTTCAAATGACGATTTTGGGGATTTTAAGGTTCAGAACGGTTTTATAAACAAATATTTTTAGTCTGGCTTTGCATTCTAATAATAAAAATGGTAAAAATGTATTTTTTTTAAATTGCTTAAAAATTAAGGTGCATCTTAAAGTCCGTAGCGTCTTTTAGTCCATTAAATACGGTAATTCACTAGCTATTGGTTTTGTGTTGGAATTAATATTATAGCACTTAGGCAGAAAACTTACCTTTCCAGAACCAACTTGTCCTATAATAGCAACAAGTTTCCCTTCCAGAGCTGTCAATGAGAGATTACAAACTGTGCTTGTTTCACACCAACTTGCTGATCCTTTGCTAATAGCTATTGCTGCTTTTTCTGGTTCCTTCTTATCCACTGTGTCCAAATCATTATTGACCTCAACTTGACTCAAAGGTTTGTACTCTTCATTTAATAAAAATGCCTGAAAATGTTGAAATGTATGGATTGTATGCCCTGTGTTTTGTATTAGAAGCAGATAAATTAAAACAGTTCATTGACATAGTCAGTAGTTCAAAACATTTAAACATATTCCCCTCAGAAATAAATTTTAATGTCCTGAACATTAAAATCAAATATTTTTCTTCAACTCATGCAATATTCTATACCAGGGATACCAATTGGCAGACCGCGGTCCGGATCTGGACCCTGGGGCTTTGGTTTCCGGACCAGTTAAATATAATATTAATACAAATTTTTGAAACCGGTTAAACATCGAATAATACAGTCGAGTCTGCGACAAGGGAACATCACCTAGAAGCACTCGCCACTGAAGATGCCCTCCGCAGTTGAGGGAGAAACGTCTGGAAGAAACACCAGTTTTAAACCACGGCCACATAGCCCGGAATCTATTAATATTATCGAATAAAACCAGTTTGCTAAATTTCATGTTATGATAGTATTATTGTTGGCTCGGTTGGTAGTACTGCTCATGTTTGGAGATTTAACTGAAGATGAACGGGATTCCGTTTGAAACCTGGTATTGTGAAAATCACAAAATTTTTGAGGCGAAATAAAAAATTAAGGGCCGCATGCAACTACGTTAGTCTCTACTCAAATTACTTCCAATCACTGGTGAGCTGACTTTCCGTGAGCAAGTGCGAAGATCGAATTAGCTACCCACTAACTGGTCATGCATGAAAGTCGTCGTTTTCGAAATATTGGCAAGAAATTACCCAGAATTCTCAGCGATAAAACCACTTCCGTTATTTTCATCTGCTAGAGGAATGCATTTACGCCTGCATCCCGCAAACAAAACCGTATACGACGACGTCTGCGTCGCGCGATATTACGCCGATTCTCCTATTCTTCCATTTGAATTCTTTGGTAGACTCTATCAAATTCCTCTTCTCCGCGTAAACCGAAAACATGATCGAAGTTTTCAAGGTCCGACATCTTGGATAAAACAGCAAGTACATCGGTTCCCATCGGGTTGCTCACGATTCGTTTCTCTGCTAAGTCACCTCGCCAGGTAGCTTAGGAATTTCGACAATTAGTATCGCATGAACAGATTGTTGAGTATGCAAAAACATCTTTGGATGCAACTTTCTCAGTAGAGTACAGGCAGAGAACGACTTTTACGATCTAATGCGTTCATTAGATACAAGCCTAAATATTACTCTGACCATATGTTAAATTTATCATAAACTTATTAATAATTATTAGAATTAATAACTGTGTACTACTGTGATGTATCCTTTTAGTGTTTACCATGTGTTTTGTTTAATTTGTGTAGTTCGTACCCATAACATAATTTAAATAATTTCCTTATAATATTACTTACTTAATAAAAGCTTCGTATGTTTAATCAACTGTGCTTCCGGACCACGACTGAATTTACTACTTTGAAAATGGACCTCCATGATATCTAATTTCTGACCCCTGTTCTATACATTTGTGAAAGGATCCAAAATTGACAGAATGTCAGCTATGTTTTTATTATTCATTTCATACATCCAAATTATATTTGAAGAGAAAATATTGGAAAAAAATCCACTATCTGTCGATCATTTACTACGTGAATTCTTCTAAGTTGTACAGAATCACAGTGCGCATACGCGAGTTGCTCACTAATTTTTAAAATACTAGTTATGAAGTGATTGTATTCTGAGAATCTTCAGTACTGAATAATTTAGTTCATATTTTGTTGATGATATTTAACAGATCTTGTGCTCAAATTAACATTTGGATTTCTCTTATAAGTGACTATTATTTGATTTACCTTTAAAAAATAATATATAAAAATGTAAGTTGCTAGAAATCATGTTTACATAATGAATTAAGGATTAAAAAGTTTTTTTGTTAAAATACAGCCAAGTCTTTCAAAAATGATAAATAAATTTTCATTCTAGATTCTGAGAAAACATGAACTTTTAAATCATATTTTTACATAAGCAATGCATCATCAGGCGGCAATCAAAGTATTTTAACTCCATAATTGAAAAAAATCGGGAGAAAGGAAAAAAATCTTATAACTGGTTGATTTTTAAATAAAAATCTATTATATTTTTAAATTAGTTTCTGAAAAGTGTAATGCTGAAGATGCCAGACATTGGGCCTGAGATTAGAGTGGATGAAACCTTGCTATCCTCCCTGCTGGAGATGCAAGTTTTTGGGCCTGAGGTTAATAGCTGAGGAAATGCATGGTTTTTGTAAGTGTTAGTAGATAGCAGCACAATCATTTTGAATAGATTTTTGAGTACGCAAAAACGTCTTTGGATGCAACTTTATCAGCAGAAAACGACTTTTACGGTCTAATGCGTTCATAGATACGACCATTAGATTCAGAAGGTCTAAGGTTCAAATTCTGTTACACTGCTCAAAACAATTAGAGGAACACTTGTAATAAATTGAATAAGTAATTTTTTTAAAGCTGTGATGCTGAAAGTTGGACAATATGTAAATTGAATTATTAATTTTATCATTGGATACAAATTTTAAAGATCCATGGCCTAAATACAGAGAAAGTACCTCAAATAACAAATATAGAGATTTTTTTTATTTTGCAAGGCACTGGCCAATTCTAATTGGTAAGCTTCCTGATGTTGCTATAGTGACGAATGTTGATTATTGCCTTGTTTATTGTGTTTGTTTATTGAAGTCTCTGACAAAATGAGGCATTTAAATGAGTTTGAAGTGTATCATGCTCTACATATTTTACGACACGGTCAACTTCTGCGACAAGTGTCTAGAGAGCTTGGGGTTTCTCCTTCCGTGGTGTCCAGGTTACGCAACAGGCACAGAGAGACAGGTCAGTATTGTAGAAGACGTGGCCAGGGCCGTAAATTTAAAACAAGCCCCCAGGATGACAGATACGTTGTTCTTTCTGCTCTTCGACAGCGTACAAAAACTGCAAAAGACCTGCAGAATGACCTTCATATGGCTTCCGGAATCCGGGTTTCAGACTAAACCATAAGGAACAGATTAAGGAAAGAGAATATTCGTCCAAAAAGGCCCGTTAAAAAAACCACGCTTAACAAATGGGCATAAGGCAGCAAGACGTACGTATGCTGAAAACCATGGTGATTGGAACCTGAACCAGTGGGAGTCTGTGCTCTTCTCGGACGAATCCAGGTATCGTCTTACACGTTGTGATGGTCGATTGAGGGTGTGGGGACGGCCAGGAGAAAGATTTTCTGCAGAGGCTGTACAGGAAATTGATAGATTCGGAGGAGGTTCCATAATGGTGTGGGCCGGAGTTATGTACAACAATCGTACGGACCTTGTACTTGTTCCCCAGCGACTGAATGCTGTCCGGTATATCGAGCACGTTCTGGAAGAGCATGTAGTACCTGCTGCCATTGGAGTAGGCCCTGGATTTCTGTTTATGCAGGATAATGCCAGGGCACATTCTGCGGCTGTCACCAGGGATTTCCTGAGGAGGAATGAAATTGAGGTAATGGAGTGGCCAGCGGTCAGCCCAGACCTCAACCCTATTGAACACTTGTGGGATCTTCTAGACAGGAAGGTCAGGAACCGACATCAAGCTCCACAAACTCTGCAGCAACTTGGAGATGCTCTGGAGGAGGAATGGGAGAATATCCCGCAAGAGGAAATCCAGAATCTTATTGGGAGCATGCCACGAAGGTGCACAAGTGTCATCGAATGTCGTGGAGGCCATACTCGATACTAACTCTATATAACGAGTGTTTAACTTTGTAAAATAAGCACAAGATTAAATTGCTTACATAGCGGAATTATTTGAAAAGTTAATTGTCAGCGTTATTCATTTGTTTTTACTGACATGAGCAATAAATAAATAAATAACCACAAATAATGTACTTTATTAATTTCATGTTTGTACCTCTATCCAATGAAAAGATATTTGCATATTTCATAGTGTTCCTCTAATTGTTTTGAGCAGTGTACTATCCTGTACATACATAGTGTTCAGCCCAAGAGCAGGTCTTTCACTGCAAACTTAGCATTCTTCACTCTTTCCTTAACTTGGCTTTCCTTTTTGTATCTGCATATAAACCATTTATTTTTATATTATCTATCATTTGATGTCTTTCTGCTTCTAACTTTCTTTCCATCTAGGGCATCGTCAGCAGGCAGGTTCTTCTTAGCCAGTCGCCAATCCAATTTCTTTTCCTCTTCTTTATGAGTTCCAGCATTGTTCTTCCTTCACCCACTCTGTCTAGTACAGGCGTTCCAACCTTTTTATGGAAAAGGGCCACTGTCCTTAAGATTAATTGGTTTGCCGGCCTCGTATTACGATTTATTTTTACCGTATTAAATATAATTAAGATAAACCAGTTAATTTAAATATAAAATATCTATTATATTGATTTTAGTTTAAAATTTAAATAAAATTATTATATTAAAATAATTAATTTATTACCTGTCGGTGCAATACCTGGCATTGCTTTTCACGAACAAGGCATCCAATATCTGGTTTGATTGATGTTGTAGCAACAAGAAGCGAACTCTCCAGATGACTGTTGGCGATTTGCGTTCTCATTGCGCACTTCACATGTTTCATCCTGGAAAACACTTCTTCGCATATGTATGTGCTATCGAAAAGTGATGCGAAATTAAGTGCATGTCTATTAATGCCCGGATATTTTTCTCTGGGAAAGTAGTCGCGATAGACTTGTAGTAAGGGGATATATTAAACTTATTTTTTTAGGTCTGACGTACATTGAAAATCATCGTACTCCACTTGCAGTTCCTCGGGGACCTCGTCTAGACATTCTTTATAAGTTAGGATACCTTGTCTTCACGAAATTGACCCTCAAATTTATGATATGAATATGCATGTTTGGTGTCGTAATGTCGTTCTATGCTATACTCCTCAAACACTGAAACTGTTTCACTGCAAATTAAACACACTGATTTCTTGAATAATTCAGTAAAAAAAGTAATGATTTGTCCACTTTATTTCAAAAGATCTTCTTCGTCTGAAACTTTTCTTTTCTTGCCGCTACACTTGGAAGCAATAATTAGCACTTATAAAACTCACAGAATTAATTATATTTTTCGAAACTCTCACTAACACTGACACTACAATGTAAAGCGAACAAATTAAAACTGGAAACCAACTTGAAATGTACGAATGTAACGATAAAAAAACACCTATCACACACTCACCTTTGAAAATAGTAACCGCGCTGTTAACAATCCACGGAGACTTCAAAGCGATGCGTGGTAGGTAGAATCACAAATAAAAATGTAGGCTGGGTGTTTCTTAAAACGGGATGTGATTTCTCCATGTTATGAGTAAGATAATGAGTAGGATGAACTTTCGCAAACACATGTGTTGGCAACAGAAAAAGTCCTGCTCTTTCAAGTTTATATTATACCAAATACGAGTAGAATTGCCGGTACTTACTCGTATTTCATAAATTATAATAACTATAACTTACAAATATCACCAGGGCCGAATGCGATGTGGAGCAAATATCATTGCGGGCCGCATGCGATGGGATCAAAAGCCGTGAGTTGCACACGCCTGGTCTAGCACATCTTTATTTTTTACTTTGTCTGTCCATTTTATACGTTCCATCCTTCTCCATTTCCACATCTCGAAACTTCCAGCCGCTTTTCCTCATTCCGTCACAATGTCCAAGTCTCTGCACCATACAATGCTACACTCTACAAAAAGCCCTTCACTAGCCTCTTCCGTAATTATTTTGTCAAAGGTCTGCATAAAATGCTTCTCTTCTTGTTAAAAGCTTATTTTGCCATTGCTATTCTCTCCTTTACTTCTTGACTGCAGTTCATGTTTTACTACTGATAGTACAGTCCAAGTATTTGAAGCTCTTCACTTGCTCAATGGCCTCATCTTTAATCCTCATGTTTATCTTCCTTGTTTTCCTTTCTATAACCATGGCCTTCGTCTTATTTATATTTATCTTCATCCCATAATCCTCACACTTGTCATTTAGCTCCATTAGCGTGTTTCCCAGTGTCATTGCATCTTCTGCTAGCAAAGCCATATCATCAGCAAATCTTATGCACTTAATTCTTCTTCTTCCCATGTTTACACCTCCTGTATTCCTGAAGCAGTTCTTTATTAGGTCTTCCAGGTAGATGTTGAAAAGAGTAGGTGATAGAGGACATCCTTGCCGTACTCTCCTTCCATTTTTTCTTCTTTCTGACATTTCTGTTCCTATCTTTACTTTTATTCGCTATTTCATAAAAAGATTACTTATGAGTCTCCTCGCCTTCTAGTTGATGCCAATTTTCTTCAAGATCCTCATGAGTTTATTCCAATCCACTCTGTCAAAGGCCTTTTCCAGGACAACAAATAGTGCATAAACTTCTTCATCTTTTTCTAATATATATAATCTTTCTCCTATTGTTCATGTCAATCCAATTGCATCTCTATGAACCTGTGTGTGTGTGTGTATATATATATATATATATATATATATATATTCAGTTCATGCTGGAGTTGTAATCATCAGGACCAATTTCATCATAATCACTATTTCATGGTATCATTAAGGCAGCTAACATTTTAGCAAATACACAACAAACAAAATAGAAACCCTCAGTCTACAGGATACAAGATCCTAGATATGATATGATATTAGATGCTAAGCATTTATAAATAAATATGTAATATAAATTGAATGTACTTTTTACAATTCTGATAGGGAATTTTAAGTCCCTTTATTTCTAAGATTTTCCATTAGCAATTATATTTGTAAAAAATGTATTAACACACTATAGGCCTAGACTTACATATTGAAATGCCTTATTTATCACGAAGGTTAACAAAAGTTGCTGCATATATAATGATCTACAGAATATGGTACTCCGTCCATATAATTCTGCCCAAGCGCAGGTCCTTCACTGAAATCATAGCATTTTCATGCTATGCTTGCAGCTTTACTAGGGAATTATAGGTGTGGTAGCTTCCAGTTGCTTTTCACAACGATGAAGGATGATGATGATAATGTTAAGGATGATGATGATAATGATGGCCGGATGATTTTCGGGGATCGTTGGGCCCAAAGCTTCCTGACATTTATCTTACAGGTGAGGAAAACCCCCGAAAAAATCTCAAGACGAAATTTTTTTTTGTTAAAAATTTTGCATACTTTTTTTTCTACTTCAAACACTATCAGTAGCACAAAGATAATTGTACCTTATTATTATTATTATTATTATTATTATTATTATTATTGTTATTATTATTATTATTGTTATTGTTATTGTTATTGTTATTGTTATTGTTATTATTATTATTATTATTATTATTATTGTTATTATTATTGTTATTATTATTATTGTTATTATTATTGTTATTATTATTATTGTTATTATTACTATTGTTATTATTATTGTTATTATTATTAGTAGTATTATTATTTTAGAGCTCTTTAAACTACATATCCATACCAAAAACTATTCTCCAATCTTTCATAGTTTCAGAGAAAAGTGTACCAAAATATGAAAAAAAAATCAAGTTATGTAAAATACAAAAAAAAAAATGTGCACATTAGCACAACACAGAGATGCCATTTTTAAAAATAAATCTTTATGGGTTTAGATGTCAAAATTGACAAAATAATATTACACATCGATAAAATAAGACCGTCCTGAATTTTTTATGCAAAAAAATTGATTTTTTTAACCCTAATAAGTACTGGGTGCCCTTAAAAACTTAAAATAAATAAAAAAGCATAAATCTAACCTGTAAACGATTGACAGCCACCAGTGCTTCAGCTACATCTGCTATTCCCCAAACAAATGCAAAAGCCAGTGGAATTGCCAGTATGTTGAAGTAAGTTAGTAAAACATATAACTGAAAATATAATATTTTAAAAAAATTGTTGAAATAAAAACAATAAAATAGCAAATTATAAATCAAATATCAGATATCAAATGAGGCATCTAGAAACCAAAAGTTATAAGTGATAGTACACATTATTAAATATATGTAGGAAATGAGGTTTCTTTTAATTATTTATTAATGGGTTGGATATTTTGACTCACCTCATATTTCTTTATCTTCATGTAGACCAGTTTCATTGCTTCTGTGCGACATTCTTGATGAATTACAACTGTTGCCTTGAGGTTGTCCTTCCTGCAAGTTGATTTTCTGCACCCTCTGCTGGCTGACCGATGAACTTCCAAATCAATTTTTTTCTCTCTTTCACCGGGAATTTCAAAATTCGTGGTTTTCTTTTTATTCTTGCATATGTAAATTTTCTCCCAAACTATAAGGCAAAATTACTAAAACAGTTAGAAAAGTCTAAGGAACTCACAATTTTGGAGGAAATGTATGGAAGAATAAAAAGAAAACCATGAATTTTGAAATTCCTGGTGAAAGAGAAAAAAAAAATGATTTGTAAGTTTATCGGTCAGCCACCAGAGGGAGCAGAAATTAACTTGCAGGATGGGCAACTGCAAGGCAACAGTTGTAATGCATCGAGAATATTGCACACAAGTGATGAAACCGATCTGCATAAAAATCAACAAATATGAGGGGAGTCAAAGTATCCATCTCATTAACAATTAATTGAATCAGTCATTTCGAAAAGGGATCATCTCCAATTTTTCTGAAATTCACTTCTGTCATTATTCCATGTTAAGATAACTATTTCCATCGTTTACGTGTGAGAATGTATCAACTACGCTATTCCTTTACCGCTTTCTGACTTTTTTCAGTAGCAATTTCAGATTCAATGCTTTATCCTGAACAAGTTGAATCAGTTTTTTTTCCTCTCCTGTAAAATTTGATCAGCTGTAGACGATCCCTTTTCGAAATGACTGATTCAATTGATAGCACACCTGTTTCTAATTCAATTTAACCCCTATAACTTCTAGTTATTTCAAATAAGAAATTATATAATGTAAATTAAGTATTTTTTCTTATGGCATTACAGCTCTGAAGAGCCAAGCTAGTGTCAGTGACTAGCAGATGAGAGTAGAGCAAGTCATGTGGTTAAAAGCACATGACACAAACACATCATGTTGACCTACAACTGCATAGTAGACCAACAACTGATTAACAGTGCAATTAAAAAACTTATCAAATGCAACTTATCTTTAGCAATGTGGGTAAAAGATACAAATATAACAAGCTAGCATTATCAGTCATCAAGTCTATTGAACAAAATGTATTATTCATCTTGAGTAAATCTAAATCAAACTGATATTTTATTTAAACCCTCTGTGAAAAACGTCTGTGTCAAATTTGAACAAAATCTTAGTTGGCAGCTTTGCATATAAGATAACTTGTAAAAAAATTAATTCAATCTTTCATTCCTTAAAAAAAAATTTAATTTCCTCCTTTCTTATTTGAAAAAAGTGTTTTCCTCGACTTTCATTATGTCACATTTTGATTATTGGTGACTTACTCTTAACCGACATAAGAATGATCAAACTAGTACGAAGATTGCAATAAATCCATACTCCTTGTGTTTGTTATGTATGCAACCTCCATAGATGAGATCACATAACTCCAGTATTTAAAATGTTCTCTTGTCTCCGATTGAAAGATAGACAAAAGTTGCCTTGCCTTTGTTTCTTGAACCATACATCACCCTCCACCTTACATTCACTATCTTCCCACCAAACTTAAACACATGATCGAGTAACAGTTTAACTCTAGCTGCACCTCTACATCTAACATCTCACTATTCCTCGTCCTTCCTTTTTTCATCTACCTGTCTCTGAGATTCCCTTCCCTCTTTATATCAAGTACTGTCATATTATTATTGAATCTCCAAAAAGACGAACCCTATTTCACCATCCGGTATGTTAGGGTTTTAGTTATAATACAGATAATTATTTACAGTAATTTAGAGTATAGTTAATTTCTAGCGTTACATAATAACGTAATATGAACAAATAAATAAATTAACAACCGAAAAAAAACTAACTCAAAGTCTCTTAAAAATATGATGGATAAAGTCACACAGCTTTCTACAGCAACACTTCTTACATAAAATATTTGACAAAGGCAGTTGAAATCTATTATTGCATCATCATCATCATCATCATCATAATTGGCTCGACAGCCCCATGTGGGCCTTGGCCGCCTTCAGAAGCTTATGCCAGACTTCCCTGTTCTGCGCTTCATTCTTCCAGTTTCTTATTTTTAAAATCTTAATGTCTTGAATTATACTATCCTCGTATCTTAATTTAGGTCTTCCAACTGTTCTGGTCAATAGAGGTTGCTCGTTGTAAATTCTTTTTGTAATCCTTTTGTTGTCCATTCGAATAATGTGTCCAGCCCATGCCAATCTATTAACTTTAACAAAATTCAAAATATCTGGCTGATTGTACAGTTTATACAATTCATTATTGTATCTCTTTCTCCATGCATTATTTTCTTTCACGGCACCAAAAATGGATCTCAGTATCTTATCTATTATTGCAATAACCTAATTTTTTAATAAATTTATGTCGTTTGGGATCAAATGCGGGACACTCAAATAGCAGATGTGAGATAGTCTGGCTGGAGTTTTTGCAAATACAGATATCTGTACCTATTTTAAATCATTCCAAATAATGTCAAAATTTACCGTGTCCAGTCATAAATTGTGTTAATACAAAAATTGGTTCTACGTATTTGCAATTTATTCGGTCAAAAACAGTTGGGAAAAATAATGTTCTTGTCAAAGCACCATTAATACTGTTTAAGCACTCAACATTCCAATTTTGTAAGAGATCATTTTTTAATACTTCTTTAATATATGATAGAGGACAGGAGGAGTAAAAGTAATCCATATTTGAATTAGCAGCTGATTTGGCAAGAAAATCTGCACGTTCATTTCCTGTAGTTCTAGCATGTCCTTTAGGCAAATATGTCCAAAATGTTGGTTTAATTTTATTCTTATGGAAGTTGCAATCGGGGGCATGCCGTAGCGTAGTGGTTAAGGCACTGAGCTACAAGCCGGAGGGTCGAGGGTTCAAGTCCCATTGGGCTCAGGATTTTTAAATGGACCCAAACCCTCTGGCGGCACCATGGCCCTGGGGCCGACTCAACCTCTAACGAAAATGAGTACCAGACGCTTGTTCTGGGGGGTAAAGGCGGCCGTCACGCAGGGCTGACAACCTGGCTGACATAAAGTGCCGATTGTCTAGAAAAAGTGGGAGGCTTAACCTCCCACTACCCTAAGGGCCTCCTGAGGCCTGTTGTGGGATCACTTTACTTTACTTTACTGGAGGTTGCAATCGGGTGATGGTTGAATCTGTCATTGATAGCGGAAAGTGCTGCCTGGGAGTCACTATATATATATATACAAGAAGACTTGTACTGCCATATTAAAAATAATTAAAAAATAAAACTTATTGAACACTTCCTGAGACAATATAATAAATAGCCAAGTTCTGGGGGATATATTTATTATTTTTTAATATATTTTACTTTCAATATAAAGTCAGTAATTTCATCAAGTCTAGGTTATTATTATTATTGTTATGTTGTTATTATGATTGTTTTAATATATTTTAATCTTTCCTTATCACTACTATATTGTGTAATTAATTTAATTATGGCTAATTCATAATTTAAACAATGAACTTAGAAGAGAAACTGACAAGGCAAAGGAAGAATGGATGAAACAAAAATGTGAAGAAGTAGAGAATCTGGAGAGGAAAGGAAAATATGATTTAATGTACCAGGAAGTTAAAGGCTTGGACTATGGAAAGAAGAGCAGGAAACTATGTAGCTGATTGAGGACGAAAATAATGAAGAAATAACAGACAAACAGGGAATTATGAATACGTGGGAGAAATGTGTAGAAGAGCTATATGAGACAAGAAAACATCCGGCTAACTTGGATATAGAAAACAAAGAAGATTTATCAGAAGATGAAAAAGGATTTTCAATTCTGAAGAAAGAAGTTGAACTAGCAATTAACGAAATAAAAAATGGTAAAGAAACAGGGATAGATGGAATCCCTTTTGAATTGGTTAAATGCTTGGGTGAAGGAAAGAAGAAAATTTTGCTTTTATGCAACAAGATATATAAAGAAGGTGAATGGCATGAAGAATTGACTGAGACAGTGTTAATACCAATACCGAAGAAAAACAATGCATAGAAATGTAAGGAGTTTATGATTATCAGCTTGATATCACACTCTGCAAAGATTCTCCTGCAAATACTGAATTGACGTTTACGTTCTGCGATGGAAAGCGAATTGGAAGAAGAACAGTTTGGATTCAGGAAGGGAAAGGGTATGAGAGATACAATTGGATTGATACGAACATTAGGAGAAAGACATATAGAAAAAGATAAAGACGTTTATGCAGTATTTGTTGATCTGGAAAAGGCCTTTGACAGAGTGAATTGGAATAAACTCGTGAAGGTCTTGAAGAAAATTGGCGTGAACTGGAAGGAGAGGAGGCTCATAAGTAGTCTCTATATGAAACAGCGAATAAAAGTGAAGAAAGGAGAAGAAATGTCAGAGGGAAGAGAAATTGGAAGAGGAGTACAGCAATGATGTCCTCTATCACCTACTCTTTGCAACATCTACCTGGAAGACCAAATGAAGAACTGCTTCAGCAATACGGGAGACATAAACATGGGAGGAAGAAGAATTAAGTGCATAAGATTTGCTGATGATATGGCTTTGCTAGCAGAAGATTCAATGACACTAATGAACAAGTTCATGGAGCTAAATGACAAGTGCGATGATTATGGAATGAAGATAAATATAAATAAGACGAAGGTCATGGTTATAGGAAGGAAACCAAGGATGATAAACATGAGGATTAAAGATGAGGCCATTGAGCAAGTGGAGAGCTTCAAATACTTGGGTTGTACTATCAGTAGTAACATGAACTGCGGTCAAGAAGTAAAGCAGAGGATAGCATAGGCAAAAGAAGCTTTCAAAAAAAGAGAAGCATTTTCTGCAGACCTTTGGCAAAAGAATTACGGAAGAGGCTAGTAAAGTGCTTTGTGTGGAGTGTAGCATTGTATGGTGCAGAGACTTGGACATTACGACGGAATGAGAAAAAGCGACTGGAAGCTTTTGAGATGTGGATATGGAGAAGGATGAAACATATAAAATGGACAGACAAAATAAAAAATATGATGTGCTAGACAGAGTGGATGAAGGAAGGACAATGCTAGAACTCATAAAGAAGAGAAAAATAAATTGGATTGGCCACTGGCTAAGAAGAAACTGCCTGCTGACGGATGCCCTAGAAGGAATGGTCAACGGAAAGAAAGTTAGAGGCAGAAAAAGACATCAGATGATAGACAATATTAAAATGAATGGTTTGTATGCAGATACAAAAAAGGAAAGCAGAGTTATGTAAAGAGTGGAGAGTGCTGAGTTTGCAGTGAAAGACCTGCTCTTGGGCAGAACATTATGAATTAATGAATTCATAATTATATTTGAAGACAAAAATTGTTGCCTAGACCGGGACTTGAACCCGGGAATTCATAATTGTTAATTTCTGTAAATATTTACCCTGATGGACTTTTTTAGAAGATCGGTAAGAATATCAAAATTAGACAAAATAAAAAATAATACAATAAGAGAAATTATTAATGTAAAAAAGGATATTGTACAAGAGATTGAAAAAATCCAATTAAAATGGCATGGGCATATAATGAGAAGAAGGGACACAGAAACAAACAAAGAAGTATTGAAATGGATACCTCCTGGAAAAACAAAATGTGATAGGTCAAAGACAACATGAAGAAGAGAAATATGGCAGAAGCAGACACGCAAGACCGGAATTGTGGAAGAAAAAAACTGTATATTTTGGTTGAGGATACCTGTGTATATAACCAAAACAATCCTGAATTAAATAAAATAAAATTTAACCATGATGAAATAGAGGAGGAAACATTTTAGTCTTAATTCCATCAGGTAAAATAAAATAAGAATAATAATTTCAAGCTCAGCTGGCTAGCTATCAGTACCTTACTCAGGGTTATATAGAGGGATCATTAATTGTGGTGAAAGTAACCTTTATAGAGGATGATGACCCCCCCTCCAAATCAAACATCTGGTCCCGTTAGTTGGGGGTTCCTGTGTTGGGCAGGCTCCCCGGTTATTATGAAATATAGCTATGCTAAAAAGCACAATGAAGAAATGAACTGAGAGGTTGAAAGGAGAGAGCCCAAATACTACTTGGATTCAGGGTATAAAAACATTTTTAATTTAGAAAGAAAAGTTAACGTTTGGAACGGGATCTCTGACTCTACATGTCAGTGCGATACCGATTACGCCACCTGAACCTTGATACGAACATCAACAATTCTTTCCACTTATATAATTCTGTTTTCAACAGTGGCCAGTAGCCATCGCCATCATGTAACAACTTCTATTCAAAGTATTTTTATTGAGAATTTATACATTACTTTTCAAGTGGTAAAGCTTCATATTTAGTTGTTATATTTTAAATTAATTTAAATTAACATTTTCCAGAATTGGACGTAGTTTTAATTTAAAATACAACATATAAATATGAAGCTTTTCAACTTAAAAAGTAAATGTAAAAATTCTCAATAAAAAAAATACTTTGAATAGAAGTTGTAAGATGGCATTGGTGGAGTGATGGCTACCAGCCTTCTGTTGAAAGAGAATTATATAAGTGGAAAGAATTGTTGACATTCATATTGGGGTTCAGATGGCGTAATTGGTATTGCACTGACACGTAGAGTCACAGATCCAGGGTTGGGATCCTGGTATAAACGTTAATTTTTCTTTCTAAATTAAAACTGTATCCAATTCTGGAAAATGCTAATTTAAAATATAACACCCATATAAAAATAATAATGAAACAAAGAAGAATAGAGGAAGAACAATGGAGTATAAGGAATACTGGAGACAAAATTTAAACTCAATATTTAACACACAGAAAACTGTGCACTAGAAGCTATTTTTTACATTGTTAAACTGGTTTTAGATAGATTATTATTATTATCATCATCATCATTATTATTACTACTAATACTACTACTATCACTACTACTACTACTATTATCGCCGCCACCACCACATCAGGCAGTATCGCCTAATCACTGGAATGTAGAAGAAAAAAATATTATTATTATTGTTATTGTTATTATTATTATTATTATTATTATTATTATTATTATTATTATTATTATTATTATTATTATTATTATTATTATTATTATTATTATTATTATTATTATTATTATTATTATTATTATTGTTGTTATTGTTTGTTGTTGTTGTGTTGTTGTTGTTGTTGTTGTTGTTGTTGTTTATTATTCCATCAATATTATTTTTAGTTACATAATTAGATTTAACACTTCTCTTTAGTTCCTTGTCCTCATAAGGCTATTTCTAGATTATATATTCAAATATTGTATGGTACAGGGAATTGAATCTCAGTCATCTGGGGTGTAAGTCAACCAACTAGTCTTTATACCTCAGGGGAAATTATTTTATAATTTTGAGAATATCCTTGCCTTATAATTTGTAATGAATTCTGAAGGAATGTAACTATTCAGATTGTAGTCATGAAAATGTTTTTGAAAATTTTCTACAAATCTTCATTGATCCTACTTACCAATAACAAAAGTGACCATAAAAAATATAATATATATATATATATATGTGTGTGTGTGTGTGTGTGTGCATGCGTGTGTGTGTGTTTGTTTATAAATGCATTTTTTCATGATCAAACTGTACTAGCAAAAATAAATGAAATTTAAAAAATGCTCTAATGGCTGCAATTCTTTTTATTCTTTGCAGTGAAACACAGTATATGCTACTGATATAAAACAAGAAAGGTATTCTCCAAAAATCTGGGAAATCTGACCATTAGAAGTGGTGTTCACCTGAAAGCAGAATTTAGAAAACCGTCCTAATGAGAAGTTTATTTTTTTCTCCTTGCATTGAAACTTGCAACATTTGAATAAACAAAAGCAACATTAAGTTTAATTATATTATTTTTGGTCTGGACATCTCACCTCAATATTAATGTTGACTTGTTCCTGGACATGTTTCAAAACAATTCTGTTTTATCGTCAGCTTTCCCAGACTGGTTTTATTTATGTTGCATTATGTTGCACCACCTGGATGTCGATGTTAGCTCCATCCTGTGGTTGGCCAAAGAACCTCCAAACAAGGTCACCCTCCATCGGAATATCAAAATTCATAGCTCTGTTTCTGTTCTTCTGAATATAAATTTTTTCCCAAATAGTCAGCTCTTTTGTATTTTCTAACTGTTTTAATAATTTAGTGTCTGAATTTATATTATGTTTTTCAGACCAAACATGAGCAGCAACTGCAGATTTTTCAATTTCTCCATTTTTAATATTTCTTATGTGTTCTTTGGTTCTAATTTTTAGGTTTCTTTTTGTTTTCCCTATATATATCTTTTCACAACCCATGCATTCAATTTGATATATTCCTGACTTTTATTTTATCAGTTTTTTCATTTTTGTTGGTTTTTATTAGTTTATTTAAACTGTAGTTATTTTTGGTGCTAATTTAATATTAAACTTCTCAAATATATTTGAAATGCATTATGTACCCAGGGGTGATATGTGAATTTCCTATATTTTTTCATAGGTGGTTCTTCTTTTTCAAGATTACTTCTGTTTATCATTTTTTGTTTTTTATACTTTTCTATCCTTTTATGTACCATTTTTTCATCAAACCCATTTTCTCTTGCTACTTTGATTATGTGTTTTTTTCTCATGTTTGAAATCTTCTTTGTTTAAGGGTAAGTTTACCAATCTATGAGTTAAACTATTAAATGCTGCTAATTTATGTCCATTGGATTGAACCCTGTTGATTTTATAAAATTTTCGTATGAGTTTCTTTCCTATGAATCTTGAATTCAATTTTCTTTTTTCTTTGTTTCTGACCAATTTAAGATCCAAAAAAGGTATTTGTTTATTGTCTTCTATTTCTTTGGTGAATTTAATGTTTGTACTCTGTAAATTTAATAGTTTTAGGGAATCTTCTACATGTTTTTCTTTAACAATACAAATTATATCATCAACATATCTACTCCAAAATTTAAACATTGTGGGATGTGCTTTAGTGATTTTACATTCAAAATTGCTCATAAATAAATTTGCCAGGAAAGGTGATAATGGGTTTCCCATTGAGAGCCCTGATTTTTGTCTATAGAAACTCCCATTGAATGTAAAAAACATTTGGTCAATGCATAACTCAGTTAATTTTAAATAATCTTCTTTGATCTCCCTGTCTATGTTGTTTTTTCTTAACCAATTGTTCAATATCTCCAAAGCTTTTTGTTTCGGTACATTTGTGAATAGTGAAACTACATCAAACGAAACCAACCTATCTATCAACCTTTCTATAGATCTTTCTGGTTTGATCCCTTAGCCACAACCAAGTTATAGTTTAATTTCTATACATAGCTGTACAGAAGAATTAATTTGGTTGCTGCATGAATGGTATGATTCTTGTTCGTTATTTAATAATGTTTAAACTTGCAACTGTTCATTGTGTAATTTTGATTTCTAAGTTAATTTTCTTATTTTGTTACATTACATCAAGATCACAGCTATTTTCCTTTATTCAAATGTACATGACAGATATAACTATTTTGTCTAATTATTTTCAGTTTTTAGTTAACTCTATGCACATTTCAACCTATAGCTTACTTAGAGATAAAACACAGACCTTGAACCTAAGTAAATTATAAAATGTGTAATTTTCAGGTTCCTCATTAGCATGATTGTCATATAGAATATTCAGAGTTAGACTTTGTGATGTTTGAGTACAAATATGATGAACATTTTAAATATACTGGTGGAATATGAATGGAGAGATGAATTGTGTCTATGTTTGGGCCCAGCCATAGACTCACTGCACTTGTATAATATACATGCCTCTGCTAAAGCTCCAATTAGATTCTGTTATATTCACAAATAGATGCCTATATTGAATGTTAAGGCATACTCCCTACTGTATGCCATTGTCATTATCATTATTAATTATTATTAATATTTATTATTAATATTATTGTTATTGTTGTTATTGTTATTATAACCTGGAATAGTATACTTATATTAGAGTATTTGTGTTACATAGTAATCGTGAAATAGTAGGCAACCATTTAACAAACATTCAAAGTACCGGTTATGTGAACTAAGTACACAAAAGTAAGGAAGGTACCAGTACAAGATAGTGGGAATATTTGCAGTGCTCTACTGGGTGCAGTTTTTGTTTTCTTGTAATCTAAATTGGTATATATAATTCAATTATCAAAAGAAAGATAATTGGACCTTAAATACTACTTGCTGATTTTTATCACTAATGCCCACTTGTATGTAATAATTTTATAGAGTTAATTGATTTATTATACAAACCATATCCGTGGACAGATGGCCTCCCAATAAAACCTGAGTGGTAAGAGCCCCAAATAATCCAAATCGAGCAACACAAAACTGCAATGTCATGAAGATGCCATTTGTGAAATTCTCCAGAGTTATTATGTTGATTTCTTGTCTGTAATTTGTTAATAATAATTAACAAACTATATTGTACACTAATTAAGTAACCCTATATGAATAACTATGTACATTTTGAAAAGAAAAATTAAATGAGCTTGCTAGCACATGAAGCTAGAGGCCTTAGGTTCAGATCCCGGTTAGGGATTTTCTCTTTTCAAAATAATGATTGTCCAGTATTGGAAATATTATAATTTGAATATAACCTCGAAACTATGTACATATTTTATTAAAACATAATATACCATAACATATTTTGGAATCCATCATCCCAAAATGGTCTGTTCTCGTGGTCTTGTGGTTACTATGCTTGTCTCTGGATCCAATATTAATAAAATATATAATAGGTTCATGGTTCAAACCAAATCAGTTTCAGGGGGTTTTTCAGGATATAAAATTCCTGAGTATGGGTTCTTTCAGAAGGGAAGTAAAGCCATGGGTCTCGTGTCATAGATTTACAACATGTAAAAGAATGATGTATAGTAGAAGAAATGGAAAATATAAATTTCAACAATGGAGAAGAACTAAAACCTAGTATTGAATGCACTTATTTAGGAACAAAATTAGACCATTCAGGCGATAACACAGTGGAAATTAAAAATAGAATCGCACAAACAAAACAAGCAATAAATGCTTTAAACTCTTTTGGTGGAGCAAAAATATTACAAAAAAATAGAAAATTACAAATATATCAAACCATAATTCAGAGCATTTTAACATATGGTGCTGAAGTCTGGCAAATTCCTACCAGAGAAATGAAAACAATTTTAAGTACAGAAATGGATGTTTTAAGAAGATCAGCTGGAAAATCTAGAATGGATAGAATATGAAATAAAGAAATAAGGGAAATTATGGGTGTACAAGAGGAGCCGGACATAATAGACATTATAGAAAAGAAAAGATTACAGTGGTATGACCATGTCAAAAGAATGCCAGAACAAAGATTGCCTAAAATTGTTATGGAATGGGTCCCAATGGAAAGCAGGAAGAGGGGAAGACCAAAGAATACTTGGATAGAAGGGGTAAGGTAGCTATGAATATCAGAGGAATGGAGGAAGATCAATGGATGGACAGAGAGGAATGGTGTTTGGTTTCCGGAAGACGGCGGCAGCTGCCATGATACCGGATGACGATGATGATGATAAAAGAATAATGAACATGACCTCATCTCAAAGTTCATTAAATCAACACCAGATGGCAACGTTATTGATGGAGATTCCAACGAAAATCCAGTAGTCATAATGTCGGTTGAAAATGAGAAAGATCCTTCTCTCGAAAACTAGTTCCCATGTTTGAAGAAACATAAAATATGAGGTAAGATGTTGAAAAATGACTTATTAATTTACAAATGAAGGACCTCATAATGTTATTTCCCATATTTAAATATAATAAAATGAATGGGGTAATACGAAGACATTTTGGTAAACAGATGAGGACAGACACAAAACTAAGATTACATAACGTCACATCAAAAGCTGCTCTAAAATACGGAAGTGAAATTTGGATTTTAAATAAAAGAAACTCTCATAAACTTCAAGTAAGCCAAATGCGCTTCTTACGATCATTGTTAGGAGTTAATAGACTGGATCACCAAAGGAACACTACTATCAAGAGGAAAACTTGGAGTAGCAAGTTTAAATGAAGATATCCAAAGATACCAACAAGAATGGAAAAATCATCTGAGAAGAATGGCAAGAAATAGACTTCCAAAATTGGCATTCCAATATACCCCAACTGGACATAGGGACCAAGGAAGACCAAAACATCGGTGGAAAGATCAAGACCATCTTCGCTAGGTTTACCGTACAGGCCACATGGCCTAAAACGAATTTGTTCATGATGATGATGATGATGATTTAACTATGAATGTAAAAGAATCTGAAGTCTGAAAAGAGAGGCCTCTGGCAACATTTATTACCCTTTCACACCCGGATTTGAAATGTGACTCTAATGATCTTGGCTGTTGAAGAGCATAGTTAAACAAAATAATGATATAACATAATCCCAAAGTTTTATGAACAATCATAAAAGAAAACCAGCTGTATGGATGATATTTAAGAAGCAGATGGTTACAATATAGTCACTTGCAACTTGTCGGATTGTGTCAGTGCACTACAATATTGTATCTCGTGTAATCTTCAGTAATTTCCTTAAAACATTCATGTTCTTCAAACATAATTATGATAAGTGTCACGACTGAATTTTTCTAGAGGATTTGAAAATCAAGAGTGGCATTTGTTAAAGACTATTTACTAAAATATCATTATTTAAATATACTGCACTCCACCGAGTTTAGCGCTCAAAGGAAAAAAAATTAGAGAGATCTGATCAATTTAAATATCTTGGATATTATCTCTCTATCTGGGATGAAAAGGATATCCCTGAAAAAATTACTAGTTATAATAAAAGTTTGGGAATTATTAATCAAGTTATGAAACCATCCATTGTACAAAAAAAACACCAGATTATGTTTATATATCACTTTGGCTAGACCAATGTTAACTTATGGTAGTGAAGCATGGACACTAAAAAGACAACAAATAACGGCTTGTGAAATGAGATTCATGTGCAGAACAGTGGATTACACCAGATGGGATCGGAAAAGGAACACCGATATCTTAAAAGAATTGAAGACTACACCAATTTTGGAATATATTAAACAGTACCAACTAAATTGGAAACACCATCTAGAAAGAATGAGTTGAAATTGGATCCCCAAAGCTGTTTATAATTATATCCAAGAGGACGAAGATCTCTGGGCCGTCCTATGAAACGCTGCAGGGAAAATTTTCTATAGGATTGTAACAGGCCTTGGTCTAATACTTGGAAGGAAGCAGAAGAAGAAGAAGAAGGAATGTGGTGTGGGGATGAATACTGGATAACAACACCAATCAGAAAGGAAGTACAATCATATTGCAAACATTCGCCCTATTTACGAAAGACGTAGTCATAGAAAACTGCAAACTGAAAATTGCATATTTGTGAATGAATAATACTTCCCTTCGATTCGGGTGTAGGGACAAAGAAAACTACCTGCAAGAGTAGTAACCAAATGGCAAGAATACCCTACCTCCCAGCGCTAAACTCGTCGGAGGAGGACAGTAATTAGCGGTATTTTAAAATATTTATATATTTAATGTAAATGGCGATGTTTGAAAACAAATCAGAAATGTGTAGTTATGTTTCATTTGTTTATTCACTGCCACTTGAGCATATAATTTATTGCCAAATAGAATCACAATATTGTAAGAGGAAAAAATTAATCACATCAAACTGTGTATTAAAACCAGCATTGTAGGTTATTAATTCTTTTTTAGCAAACAACACTGTTAAATCATTATTTAAAAACACGATTATTGAACACACAATTATCAAATGTGTAGTTCGAAGGAATCTGTTTATTATTTGCTATATTCAACGTATTTTTTGGAGAGTCAGTCACTGCAAAATAATACTCTGACCTGTTCAGAATATTAAAAAATAGAAGCTTTTCTTTATCACAAAAGCAGGAACTGGTAACGAGAATCTGATAAAGAGCAAGGTGAAGCACGACTGTCATTGGTTGTAAAACAAAATTCATTGAAATGCGATTGGTCATTTACTCCCATTTGGGGCATGAGTTAAATAGTCTAAGTAAATATTAGACCTATAAAAAGGTAAAGCGATCCCACTACAGGCCTCAGGAGACCCTTGAGGGTAGTAGGAGGTTAAGACTCTAGACAATCGGCACTTGATGTTACAGTTCTGCATGATGGCCACCTTTATTTGCAGAACAAGCATGTAGTACTTATTTCCATTAGAAGTTGAGTTGACCCCAGGGCCATGGTGCCGCCAGAATGTTTGGGTCAGTTTAAAAGCCCTAACTCTGCTGGAACTCAAACTCTCAACCTTTTGGCTTGTAAGATATTGCCTCAACCATTATACTGTGGTGTGTCCAAAATATTAGAGTTTATCGAGTTAGGCAGCTTTTAAAGTTTAGAGAGGAACATTTTTTTAAAGAAAAGTATTTATTTGACACCAAAATATTACTGAAACTTTTTTTTTCGTATTCAACCCAAGAAATAAGTAGGGCTACTTAAAATAAATGCACTTATGTATTACTTTCACTCCAAATAGGCTATCACATTTTCAGAGGCAAGTATGTAGTATATTAAACTGAAAATTATTTACCTTCTCAGTTTTGCAATTACTGTAGAAAAGTAGTTTTCCCAAGCATATAATTTAATGATTTGTACACCAGAAATTATCTCATCCATAAGTTTTATTCTCTTGTCTGTTTCATGAGCAGTTCGTGTTCTCAGACTTGAAAATATTTTCCCCATGTATCCTGAAAAAGAGAAGTACAACTTTTATAGTGTCATTAATATATGACTGTCATATCACAAAGTTAATGGCCAGTTAACAAACATCTCCCTATGACAAGCACAAGAAAAGGAGAATATAAGGGCTACAAATCAATATCAATTTTATAACCATTGAAAAACCTCAATTACTTAAAAGATTAAACAAAAAATATATCTCATAATATTTAATTTTAGGAAGTTATATTTTGAGGTTATTTTAATTATATTATTTTTGGTCTAAACATCTTACCTCAATATTAATGTTGATTTGTTCTTGGACATGTTTCAAAACAATTCTGTTTTATCGTCAGCTTTCCCAGACTGGTTTTATTTATGTTGCATTATGTTGCACCACCTGGATGTCGATGTCAGCTCCATCCTGTGGTTGGCCAAAGAATTATGAATTTTGATATTCCGATGGAGGGTGACCTTGTTTGGAGGTTCTTTGGCCAACCACAGGATGGAGCTGACATCGACATCCAGGTGGTGCAACATAATGCAACATAAATAAAACCAGTCTGGGAAAGCTGACGATAAAACAGAATTGTTTTGAAACATGTCCAAGAACAAATCAACATTAATATTGAGGTAAGATGTCCAGACCAAAAATAATATAATATATCTCATATTTAGTTTTCTCATCTGGATATGTTTTGGAGAAAGTGTTCACCATTCTCAACTAGTATCTGACAGGTAGGTGTATATTTCTGATTCAATATCTTAATAAATTACTCCATACTGTTATTTTGTATCAATATTGATTAAGCTGTTACAGTTTAATACTAATTTTTTAGCCATATATGGAGTCATAGAGTCTGTTGAAATTTAACTTAATTTAATACTTGTTACACCTATTTTGATAGCCATAATTGTTCTTTCAAATAACTTTAGTCCTTATTTCAAGAATTCACACTATGAGGTACATTCATTTAGGTAAAATTTAATCACTCACGCCATATTATTATTCTTGTTTTAATTTAAAGTAGTTACGGAACTTTGTTTCCGTTCCATCTTCAGTATCTTCACGACTGTTGTTCTGTCAACTTGAAGAGCCCTAGTTCTGAAACTAGTTTAAATTAAAATAAGAAGAATAATATGAGGAGAGTGATTAAATTTTACCTAAACTTTAGTCCATTTCAGTATTATCCAATTTATAAACTAATATATTATAACATATATTACACAGCCCAAACGGTCCCCAAAATCATATGGCCATCATCCTTATCATTATCATCCTTACCATTATCATCATCATCATCATCCTTCACCGGTGTGGAAAGCAACGGGAAGCTACCACACCTACACAATTCCCTAGTAAAGCTGCAAGCATAGCATGAAAATGCTATGATTGCAGTGAAGGACCTGCCTTTGGGCAGAATTACTATGGATGGATATTACACAGGCCTGCAAATTTATTATTTTTTTTCTGTGGCACAGGGTTAAACAGGTCCCTAAACCTAATTTTGGTGTGCTGAATTCAAATATGTTCATAGTTTTTTCGTATCATGTAAGATTTTTTTGCCATTTAAAATATTTATTTTAAATATTTATTACTTTTTGCATTATATGTAGTAGACATAATCCTTTAAATTGCTGTAGAAACTACAGAAGCTTGATACAATATCAATTGTGCAGTTAATATCTTTTAAAATAAATAAAAAGCTATTAATGTGCCTTAATATCTCAATCTTTCTCTGCTTAGCAAGAAATGAATGGCAAGTTGATTAACATTTGTGCTCGTGCTGAGGATTTTTACTTACTTACTTACTTACTTACTCACTGGCACTATCAAACCCGTAGGTTCATGGCCGCACGGAAATAAGCTCTCCATACATCCTTATCCTGAGCTAATGCTTTCCAATCATTCCCTGTATAATCTACTTCCCTCAAATCATAGTTAATGTTGTTCTCCCCACCTCATTCTTGGTCTACCAACTGGGCATTTTCCTTCTGGCTTTCCTATAAGAAGTTTCCATGCACGTCTTTCATTCCCCATACGCGCAACATGTCCTGCCCATCGCAGTCTACGAGACTTAACTGTTCTTATTATATCTGGCTTCCATATAAAGACCATGTAGTTCATTGTTATGTAGTCTTCTCCATTCACCTGTCTGTTCATCTCTCTTGGGTCCAAAAAGTTTCCTAAGAACTTTATTCTCAAATACTCGTAATCTCATTCCCTCCCTTAAAGTAAGAGTCCATGTTTCGCACCCATATAATATAACTGGTAGAATAATAGTTTTATATATTTTCAGCTTAACATTTTTTGAAAGGAGTTAGGACATCAAAAGTCTCTGCAATGCATAATAGCATGCATTTCCAGAATTGAGCCTATGTTTAATTTCTTTGTGCATCTCATTCCTGTTTGTGATTATTGTTCCTAGGTATTTGAATTCAGCCACTTCCTCAAAATTTCCCTCATTTGTCTTTAGCTGTCCATTTCCATTATATACTGAATTTCTACGTGTGACCATATATTTAGTTTTATTGATATTTACTTCCAGTCCTAATTTCTTAGTGTTACTCAATAGTGTGTGCGTGTTGGCCTTTAGTATCTCCTCGCTATCGGCCAGTAGTACAACATCATCAGCATAAACTAACAGCTTATTAACGCCATTCAGCTGTAAGCCTTCCTCATTCTCTAAAGATTTAATGGCATGCTCTAGTACAAAATTAAATAGTAGAGGAGATAGTGCATCTCCTTGCTTCAACCCATTCTGGATTTCAAAAGTGTCTGAAAACTGTTTGCCTACACGCACCCTACTCTTTGAGCCATTTAGACACATTCGTATAAGTCTAACTAACTTTTTAGGAATTCCGAACTCCAGCAGGATACTATATAACTTCTCCCTCTTAATTGAATCATATGCTTTTTTGAAGTCTACATATAGTTGATGTACAGTACCATTATATTCCCATTTCTTTTCTAAAATCTGTCTTATACTAAAAATCTGATCTGTTGTAGATCTGTTTCTTCTAAATGCACATTGATGATCTCCTAGAATGTCATCAATATAGGGAGTAAGTCTGCTTACTAATATATTTGTTAGAATTTTGTACGAAGTTGAAAGTAATGAGATGCCCCTGTAGTTGTTGCAATCAGTTTTATCTCCTTTCTTATAAATTGGTACGATAATTGATTTCTTCCATTCATCTGGAAGAGCTTCTTTTTCCCAAATCATACTAAGCAACCAGCGTATCTTGTCCATCAATTTTTCTCCCCCTGATTTTATCAGTTCTGCTGGGATCTCATCTGAACCTGATGCTTTATACATCTTCAATTTTTCAATTGCCATTTCAACCTCTAATGCACTTGGCTCTGCGACTAGCATTTCTGCTGTCTGTAACTTATCCTCCTCAATGTCCTGTTCTGTATGTACATTTAGGGTCGTATGCAAATACATTACTCTCTACTCAAATTACTTCCAATCACTGGTGAGCTGAGATCGAATTAACGGCCACCTTAACCGGTCATGCATGAATGTTGACGTTTTCATAATATTGGCTACGAATTACCCAGAATTCTCAGCGATAAAACCACTTCCGTTATTTTCGTCTGCTATAGAGGAATGCATTTATGCTTGCATCCCGCAAATAATACCGTATACAAACACGTCTGCGACGTGCAATATTACGCCGATTCTCCTGTTCTTCCAGTTGAATTCTTTGGTAGACTCTATCAAATTCCTCTTCTCCGCGTATACCAAAAACATGATCGAAGTCTTCAGGGTCCAACATCTTGGATAAGTTTCAAACTACATTGGTTACCATCGGTTCCCTTTGGGATTTTCACATAAGTTTATATCTTGAGCTACGATCTTAAGGTACCTTGTCAGGTAGCTTTACAATTATTACTGCGTGAATAGATTTCTGAGTAAGAAAAATGTGTTTGAATAAAACTTTATCAGCAGAGAACGCCTTTTACTGTCTAATGCGTTCAAACATTCGACCCTTAATAGCTAATTAAAGTAACTTTTCCATCTATTTAATATACTCCTAGAATCTGCAATCATATCCCCATTTTCATTCCGAATTATGTTTGTTCTGGCCTGAAACCCTTTCTTCTCTATACTAATTCCCTGATATAATTCTCTAATGTTCCTATTTTTTATATTGATCATATTTAACATTGTCAAAAACTTCTCAATAACGTCCTTGTATGATTCCCAAGCTTGTAGTACCATGTCAGACATGCAATTTTAAAAGTACATATCTAATAAGTTTGCAAATCTGTGACCATCAAAAAGTCTTCTTTCATTTTTGCTTCTGACAGTAACAAAATGGTTTTAGCAATGTATTGGTAACAAGACACATTTTTGTCCAAAATTTCAACAAATTCTTCATTAATCCTAGTTTTATATGCAAAGGAGGTAGTAATATTTTCTTCAGAATCAACTGATGGGCAATTTATTACTTTTTTGACGCTGGCATCAGTTGTTTTCTTTTTAGTCAATTAGTAACTTTCCACTGTCTTTTCCTGGCTCTAGAATCCCATTTGCACGAAAAACATGGAAATTTCGTGTACCCTCCATTGTTGCCCCAATAAAATACCACATGCATTAAGCTCACAGCACACGTACCACTTGTGTTCATTGTGTATTTTATTTGTTCTAGAATAGAACACATGTTTGCATATGTTTCTTTCATGTACACTTACAGAACTACTGGCACTGAAGCTAAATTATTCCCATTATGAAGAAGAACACCCTTTAGACTTATTTTGCTAGAATTAATAAATATACGCCAATCTTCCAGGTCATAAACTGTTTCTAAACAACCATTCAAGCCAGGATATAACAACAGGACACTATTTCCTCCCCATTACGAAATACTTTTTAAATTTTTCTTCATGATGTCCATATCAATAAAAACATGTAACGGAGCTAAAAGATTGTCCTCTGTAAATCTCGAATCTAAAAGTTCACCTTTATTCTCTTTTATACAACCAAAATTGTATACCAAATTGTTTAATTTTTATTGATTGATAGGATGCAGATAGTTGTCTTGATTGTAGGGACAAATTGAAATAATCTTCTGTGCTGGAGGTGGAAGGAGTGCAGGTACTACTCCATTGTAATGTTAATGGTGGTATTGGAATTGTAATAGTTGGTCCATGTGCTGGCAGCTTATTGCTTCCTCAGTTTTAGCTGGAAACTGTGTAATGTAACCAGGAGGATAGGGTTGTAGGATGAACCTACCCTCAGTTAAACACAATGCCAAACTAGTATGATTAAGAATTAAATTAATATTTTTATTACCGCACCTCATATCCTTCATATTTCTAGACTGCAGTTTTGGAGCTGTATCTCCATCCTCAGTAGGCTCTCTTCGACCGATGTTATGTCATTTCTTGGCAGTTTTCTTCTTCCTCCTGTCGATGGACCAATGAACCTCTGGATCAAATTAAAATTTCGAAATTCATGAGTTTTTCTTTCTTGTTTATTTGGATGTGGATTTTTTTCCCAAACCGTGAGTTCTTTCTGTTTATCTATGTGATTGATTAGGCTAGCTTTTGTATCAATTAAATGTTTTTCAGACCAATCATGAGCTGCTACATCTGACTTGTCCACTTCATCCTTTTTAACATATCTAAGATGTTCTTTCAATCTTGTTTTTAAATTTCTTTTTGTTTTCCTATATAGATTTTGTCACAATCCTTGCATTTGATCTGATATATTCCTGATTTGCTTTCTTCTTCAATTTTTTTCATTTTTGTTGGTTTTAATTATCTTATTTAGGCTGTATTCATTCTTTGGAGCCAATCGTATGTTAAATTTTTTTTTTAAATTCTCTAGAATTTGTGGTGTTTAAATGGATGATAAGTGAATTTTTTTAATTTTCAACCAGGCCTTGTTTTTATGGTCCCATGCCGTAGCCGAGTGGTCAAGGTAGGAAGCCTTGGCGCAGAGCTACGGGACTTGTGCTGGTTCGAGTCTCCATGGGGGAAGAAATTTTCTCATGGTATTTCGGCCAGTATGGGACCAGTGCCCACCCAGAATCATGAGGCATTTGGGTAGCTACAATAAGTGGCTCCAGATTGAGGAAACCAGCTATAACGGCTGGGGACTCGACATGCTGGGCATATGTCACCCCTACACTGGCTGATGATCATCTACCTCTGTGATTGACACATGTGGATGTGAGGCCAGCAGCCGGCTGGTATCCTAAGGGCCTTCTAGGCCTGTCGCGCCAGGAGTTTTTTTCTCGTTTTTATGAATTTGCTAGTATAAATATTATCCTTCAAAATCCTGTTGGCATCTATATAATGTTTTACATCACTATGGTAGCTATTATATTCTCTTTTCCCAAAATACTTTTGTTTTGATCAATTCAAGAAAATGTTATTGTCTTGCAAATGCAGGTTAGTACAGCTAGTGTTGGATAGGACGATTGAAGTTTGCGGGTGGCAACCACAAGGTTCTTTCTGTTCTCCTTCTTCTTTAACTTCAAGGATAGGCTGTGCCAACTCAAAGCATATCCCTCCATGTGGGGCATCCAACGGAACGTTTACCTCTTGAATTATATTGTAAAACTTGTTTTGTTAGTCGAGATGTCTCCATTCTATTAATATGTTGAAACCATTTTAATTTGTTGTCTGTCAATTTATTTGTTAATTCATATATTTGTAATTGTCCTCAAATGTCAATATTGTGGGTATGATCTCTTAAAGTGTGTCCTTCTTAAGAAATGCATTTGTGCCATTTCTTTCTTCCTTTTTCCAAATTTATTTAATTTCCTGTTTTCACTTGCATATGTGGGACTGCCAAGACATTATAAAATCTCATCATTGTCTCTTTCCTGGTTTTATTAAGCAAGGTTCTTTGAATTGTGAAACTGGAATTTTGATCATTTATTATCACTCTCTAAAAAGTTTATACCATTGAAACGTGCATCTTCATAACAGATTTGCTTTTCCAAAATATTTCTTAAGTCTGGAAAATTTCTAATGACTGGACCCTTTTTTTTCTGCAGCAAAAAAAATGGATTGTTCCTCACTGCATAGATATCTCTTTGTTCATGTTTCTTCTACAAATCAGCTAACTACCTGAGAATGAAGAATGAAGGCTGCTTCACCTCTCCAGATCAAAAGCCTGTTTTGTGTGTGTGTAACTTATCAGTCCTGGTTATATTTGAACAATTTTTTAAAGTAAGAATACATTATATTTGAAGAAAAAAATGTTTGCCTAGACCGAGACTTGAACCCGGGACTTTTGGCTTGCCGGGCCAAATGCTCTACCATCTGAGCTACCGAGGCGAGTTGCGATCTAGACGCAAATTTTTCTCTTATATACGTTGTAATTCTCTCGTGCCAAATGCTTTGAAACCTTTGCTTCTATTTTTGCAAATGGTGGTTTCTTAGATAAGAATACATTTATTGGGAATTTAACACTACTTTATGAAGCCAGTAGGGCTCCTATTGATGTTTTTATTATTGATTTAACACTTCTCACTGAAGGATAAATTATACTTGAAGAGACAAATTTTCGCCTAGTTGGTAAAGCATTTGGCCCGGCAAGCCAAAGGTCCCGGTTCGAGTCTCGGTCTAGGCGAAAATTTTTCTCTTCAAATATAATTTATCCTTCAGTGAGAAGTGTTAAATCAATAATAAAAACATCAAGGATACATTACCTTGAAAGATTACTATCACTACCACGAGACCAAATCCAATGAGACCAGCAACACCAACTATATTCCACAGCTGGTAGGCCACAGTTCCTGCAGCAAATGGCAGTAGAAATATGTAGTTGAGATGTAGAAGAACTCTATCTAATCGTGTCATATCATTTGCTAGTAGATTGACAATGTGACCAGCTGTAAGCTCTTTTATTCCAGCTCTACATCTCAGTGCCTCACATGAAAAAAAAAAGTTATTTATTTAAAATTTTGTTTAATATTCTTAGTTCCATATGAGCATTCCAGTAAGCATCGTTAGTAATCTTGATGGACCAATATATTGACTTCATTCAAAGTTATATTGATTGTTTAGAAGTTTATGGGAGACAGTGGCTACCACCCAATGGATATGTGTAGTGATAGCATGGGTAAATTATATACGTAAAATAACGATATAGGGGGAAATTATATAGAATGATGATGATGTATAAGAAATATTAAAATACCTACAATATATTTAAAAAGCTAAAATTTGGAATCATTTCAGACATCTAATAATGTCATAAGTGATTTTGAAAAGTAAATTTCAAACAAAAACTTTTTAACAAAGATTAAGAAAATTGCTTATATTCTATCAAACTCTACTCTGTCTCAGGGTAGCACTGACCATACTATTCTTCTTCACTTCCTGATCTAGTCATTAGTTGTCTGTTTTGTCTTCACTAATAGATCTAAGACCATCTCTTCCAAAGACGTCCGACATCTCTTCTTCCTCTCAGAAAATAATGTAAGATTTTATTTGGTAATCTACTTTCTTCCATCCTTTCTACATGCTCTTTCCACTGAACCTTGTTGTTAAATATCTTCTCTTTTAGGGAGTAGATCTGCAGTTCTTCACGGATATCCTCGTTTCTTATCTGGCCCATTCTAGTGCATCCTTTTACTCTTCTTAAAAATTTCATCTCGGCTGCTTGGACAACTAATTTTTAATAGGTTGGCAGAAGTGGCAACCCTCTAGATGGGGTTAGTACATCCAGAAGCTGGACCTAAAGCTTTGAGGTGGCAGCCCCACCAATGGTCTAAATCTGCATAGTGTTGGTGCCACAATCAGAGGAAAACACATTACTCCTATTCTTCACAGTAGAAACTCAGACGGACTGACCATACTCTCAGTCACAAACTCCCTAGCTAAAGATGCAAATTGAAGCCAAAACAGAGATTGAACAACAAAGAATAGACAAATTGAACAACAAAGAATAGACAAATTAATTTATTCTTACAAGTTTGTGCAATCTTTCTGAGCTTGAAGGAAGTCCTTTGTCAGACACCAAACCCACACAAAGCTCTAAGTTTGAGCAAAATTCTGTATTTGGGTGGTGAGTGACTTGGTCTCCAATGATCATCAGCTTGATGCACAAAATGGGCATTGATATTCTTTCCCAGTTTGTTGTTCTATCACTAGAAAATGTAGAATTTTGCTCAAACTTAGAGCTTTGCATGGATTTGGTGTCTGACAAAGGACTTCCTTTTGAAATCAGAAAGATTGCACAAACTTGTAAGAATTAATTAATTTGTCTATTTGTTTTTTTTTTATGTTTTTAAATACAATAGGAAATATTGTTTATTCTCTGTTGTGCAATCTCTGTTTTGGTTTCAATTTGCCTCTTCAGCTAGGGAGTTTGTGACTGACAGTATGGTCAGTGCTACTCTAGGACAGAGTAGAGTTTGACAGAATATAAGCAATCATGATACGCTCTATGAAAATACGCTTTTGCAGACTCCTGTCTTTGACTTCTGTTGGACTTTTGTCTTTGCAATTAGCATATTAAGAAAATTGTTGTCCCGCGCCGTAGCCGAGCGGTTAAGGTAGGAAGCCTTGGCGCAGAGCTACGGGACTTGCGCTGGTTCGAGTCTCCATGGGGGAAGAAATTTTCTCATGGTATTTCGGCCAGTATGGGACCGGTGCCCACCCAGAATCGTGAGGCAATTGGGTAGCTACAATAAGTAGCGGCTCCAGGTTGAGGAACCAGCTATAACGGCTGGGGGACTCGACATGCTAACCACATGTCACTCCTACACTGGCTGTTGATCATCTACCCTTGTGATTGACACATGTGGATGTGAAGGGCCAGCAGCCGGCTGGTAAAAGGGCAACCGCTGAAAAGTGGAAAGACCCTCAATCGGAAGAAAATTGTTTAAAATATAGACTATTTTTTTCTTTAAGTAAAATTTTATCACCTCACCTCGCATACTTCTTCTTTTTCTTCTTCTTCTTCTTATTCTTATTCTTCTTCTTCTTAGACTAGTTTTGGATCCTTCTTTGGTTCCATCATCAGTATTTTCACGACCTTTGTTATGTCATCCTGAAGAGGTCATCAAAATACTGATAATGGAACCAAAGAAAGATCTGAAACTGGTCTATGAAGAAGAAAAAGAATATGAGGTGAATTGATAAAATGTTATTTTTTTAAGAGAAAAATTATACACTCAGACCAGAGTTTGAACCCAGGACCTTTGGCTTTCTAGGCCAATGCTCTACCCCTGAGCTACATGAGCACTCCAGTCTAAACGCAAATTTTTCTCTTATATATATTGTTAATTCCCGAGCACCAAACATTGAAAGAACCCCTACTGGCTTTATAAAGTAATGTTTAAATTCCCAATAAATGTCTTCTTAAACAAGAAACAGCTATTTACATGATCAAGCAAATGCTAGTAGCATTCGGAGCTAGGGAATTAACAGTGTAAAAGAGAAAAATTTGCATTTAGATTGAGTGCTCAGGTAGCTCAGGGGTAGAAATTGGTCTAGAAAACCAAATCCAAATGTCTGGGTTCAAACCCCGGTTTGAGCTTATATTTTTTCTCTTCAAATATAATTTGTCCTTCATTGAGAAATATTAAATGAATAATAAAAACGTTGATCAAATTTTACTTAAGACAAGATAGTCGTTATCCGGGTAAAAAAATGCATGAAAATTTGGTCCCAAATAGGTGGTCATATATTATGCCCTTTTAATGATATCACACTGAAAATTTTTATGGAAGCAGAGGGGGATTAAAGTTATGGTGCTGGAAAATTCTAAATGTGAAGTTTTAAGATTAGAGCATGTAATTAATTTTCTTTTCTTTTTCTCCGAAAGTTACATTTTTCATTGCATTGCTACACTTTTCTCAAAAACCATTTAACCTAGGGTCATGAAATTTTCAGAGCATGTTAACAGGTGTATGTTTGTATAAACCATGCAAGATTGTAAATAAATTTTAGAAAATATTCATATTATTTAATTTTTTACATATGTATAATAAGTAATTAATTTATTGACACATACTAACTAGAGCCATATGACCATAAAATGCATATATTAAAGTAATGCTGCATGGTTACATTTTCACATACAGTGATGATGAGCAGTTAAAAATTCATTGTCATCAGAATTACAGGATATGAGTAAAGTGTACCAATGTAAGGTAATGTAACGTCACATTTTAAAAAATCTTTAAATTAAAAAAAAAAATTCCTTCTTCATACCAAAGTGTATGTTAACCATTCTAGGCTACATGCAAAGCAGGAAGTCCCCAGATATGCCATAAAAATTTTCAGTGTGATATCATTAAAAGGACATAATATATGACCACCTATTTGGGACCAAATTGTCATACATTTTTTGACCCGGATAACGACTACCTTTCCTTAAATAAATAATGCCTCAAAGTGTTAATTCCTAAAAAGTTTATTGTATGTTCTCTATTTTACCTTCACCCCATATTTTTGACATTGCACCCTACTGCACTCCCCCTTTCTCAGATTCCAGCAATGCCACTGCCCTAGACCAACTGAGATCATAAAATTCAATTTAATTTTTTTATTAGTATCCAAGGGAAATTACAAGTCTTTAAAGGTATTCAGTTTTAATGGATTTCTTTGTATATCACACATGCACCTTCAAATAACTTGGTGTGTTGGTGGAATTAGATGTATGATTAGGCTATAGTGTATTAGTGTGAAAATCTGGTATACTTTTTTCCCCCTAATAAGTAAACCTTATAATTAAGACATTTTTTCTGTCCATTTTTACCTCTTAAGATTGTTTTTGTCGAACATATGTTTCAAGGCTGCTGAGCCCCATTGACAGTGATTACACAGGCTGGTCTGTAATCGCTGACGATGGGCCTCAGCAGCCTTGTTCGACGAAGGCAACCATAAGAGAGAAGAATTTACAGAAAAAAATGTCTTAATTATTAAACAAACCTCTTAATGTTACTTACTATTGTATTAAAAAATAAAAAGTAAACCTTATGTTGACCTCCAGAATGGGGACACGAGACCTAAATGATGAAGAAGAAGTAAACCATTCATTGAAACACCACAAGTTTCAAAAAATTTTCAAAAAGTTTAATATAAGATTGGCACCGAAGAATGAATACAGCCTTAATAGGATAATTAAAACCAATAAAAATGAAAACAATTGAAGAAGAAAACAAATCAGGAATTTATCAGATCAAATGCAGGGGATTGTGACAAAATTTATATAGGAGAAACAAAAAGAAATTTGAAAACAAGGGTGAAAGAAAATCTTAGAAATGTCAAAAAAGGAGAAGTGGATAAGTCAGCAGTAGCTGCTAATCCGAAAAAAATCTAATTAATTCAAAAGCTAGTCTGATTATACAAATAGATAAACAAAAGGAACTCATGGTTTGGGAAAAAATCCACATTCAGAAAAACAAAGAAAAGCTTATGAACTTCGAAATTGCTGCAAATCCTGACCTGATCCAGAGATTTATCGGTCCACCAACAGAGGGAAGAAGAAGTGGTTCTTCTGATCGACATAACATCAGTCGTCAAGATGGTTCTGAGGATGGGACAGCAATGGTCTTGAAATCGCGATCTACTTAGAAGATTAATATGAGGAGAGGTATGAAACATTTGATTTTATCTTAAGAAGTAAGCCCTTTACTCATGTCTGAAGGATGAGATGAAGCAGTTATATTTAAATATCTGTAATATAAAGAGATGGTGACATAATTGATCTATCAACTATCACAGGGCCTATGAATTGAAATGGAACAAAATATGGAGACGTTTCTGGCAGGAGAAATGGGAGAAACTCTGAGAAAATCCTGTTCTGACTCATAATCATTCAACATGAACCTGAAATGTACTGACAAAGGACAACTCAGGACCCAGAAGTGAGTGCAAATGTCTAAACATTTGTGCAATGGAGCCACTGTTGTTTTGGCTATAATTTTATTTATGGGTGTCATATCATATGGGACTATTTTATGCTAAATATGCCAGTTTGATTAATTTTGAGTGACACAACTTATGATTCTTTATAAATGTAAATGCATCTGTATAAATTAATTACTTTCTTCCATTTTGAAGAGAATAAATACCTTTCTATATATGAGAGAGCAGCAGGCTATACGGATGTGCATGCCAGTGTAGAAACTGTGAAAGTAGTAGTGGTGAGAGAGAAATGTGTTGATGCACACTATAACAGTAAGAAGTGTGGCATACATGTATGCTTCTTGTACAGGCATTGTACTTTCTATACAGAAATACAAGAGAAACTTCCCAAGTATTATAGGTTGACATAATCTGAAACAATAACAACATAACATGTTTTGTAGACACAACAAGTGCTCCTATTATAGCATTGGGCTCAAGTACATTTAACTCTTTTGAAGGAACTAATTCTGTAATGACATCAGATAAAAAATATTTCTAAATATTCTTCTTCTTAAGTTATGTAGATAGGAAATAACACTATGAGGTTTTTTAATATTGTTTATTTTTTATTATTTCACTCACCTCATACTTCATAATTCATAGCAGACCCTGGGTTTCTTCACATATTTTGTGACATTTTCAATGCTGCGTCACGTTCACAACTGACGTCCAATGGCCTTCTATCCTGCAGACTGACCTCCGCGCCATCTGGTGGCCGACCGAAGAATTTCCAAATCAGTCCTCTTTCTTTATAACCGGGTATTTCAAAATTCATAGTTGTATTTTCATTCTTGCATATGTAAATTTTTTCCCAAATTGTGAGTTCCTTCGGTTTTTCCAATTGTTTAAGTAATTTTGTTTTGGTTTCTATTCTATGTTTTTCTGACCAGGCATGTGCAGCTATTGCAGATTTCTCGGTTTCTCTATTTTTAACATTTCTGAGGTGTTCTTTTAATCTTGTATTTAGATTCCTTTTTGTTTTTCCTATGTATATCTTTTCACAATCTTTACAATTAATTTGATAAATTCGCGATTTTTTGCAGTCTTCAATCTTTTCATTTTTGTTGGTTTTTATTAAATTACCTAAGCTGTAATCATTTTTAGGTGCTAATTTAATGTTGAATTTGTTGAAAATTTTTTGAAACTTGTCAAATACGAAAGGATGGTATGTGAACTTCTTGAATTTTTTGCCTATATTTTTATCTGTCTGAAGAGTACTTTCATTGATGACTTTTTGTTCTTTGAATTTATTTATTTTCTTGTGTATCATCTTCTTTTGAAAACCATTATCCTTAGCAATTTTTATGATGTGTCCTTTCTCTTTATTGTAATTTTCTTTGCTCATGGGGACATTCACAAGTCTGTGTGTTAAACTATTAAATACTGCCTGTTTGTGTGAAAAATGGTTAAATCCAGTAGCTTTTATATAATTGTCGATGTGAGTTTCTTTTCTGTAGATTCCAAATTCTATTTTCTTTTTTTCTTCATTCAATTAATTATGAAGTATGAGGTGAGTGAAATAATAAAAAATAAACAATATTCTTCTTCTTCTTCCTTTTATGTGATAGATCTAGGGGTCTGTTATGGTCTCAATCCAACATTTGAAGGGTCTGTCCAAAGATCTCTTGCCTGGTGGCTGGTAATTTAAGATTTGACGTGGTATTCTTGTTCTGTTCATTCTTCTTACGTGAGATTTCCAGTTGTTTCTATACTTTTGTACATATTCCATGATTGATTGTGTTTTTAATTCTTTAAGAATCTCAGAATTCCTTTTATGGTCTGTTCTTTAGTAACCTGCAGTACGTATCATACATTTCATTACTATCGCAGTTTGTCTTTGTTCATTTACACTGCGAATTGTCCAGGCCTCACTGCCGTAACATAATATGGGTCTGGCCAGCGTTTTATAAATTCTAGTTCGTGTGTGTTGCTGTACTGTGTTTGGCTTGAGAATATCATTTATAATTCCTGTTACTCTGTTAAATTTTATAATTTTTTGACTAAAATATTTTTCTTTTCGTATGTAACTTGGTATCCGATGTGGTTAAATGTGTTAGTTTGATCTAATATTCTATTATTAATAATAATTTTACTGCGAATTGGATCTTTTCTAGGAAAGCCACGACTTTAGATTTTTCTGTTGAGATTTCCATGTTGTAGTTTATTGCAATTTGGTGAAAAGAGTGGACTGAACGTTGTAGGTCATCTTCTGAATTCGCAATAATCACAATGCCATCTGCAAATAATAGGGTGTCTAAATTATATGATCTCTTATTGGTATACTGTCATGTGGTTGTAGTCTCTAAATATTTACTGTTGTAAATCATAATGAAAATAAAGTTTCATTAATAAAATTAAATTAGTCGTACATCATCTCATGTCATACACTCCACGTTCCTCACAGCACAGGATCGTGGTTTCAAGAACAATTGTTACTATCTTCAACCATCTTTTCAACTGTTGAATTTTTGCCTTTACCAATCATCTTCTAAACTGACATCTACTGTTGATTTGATAAACTTTGAAAAAACAGTCGAAAATATGACTGATGATAGGAATGACTGTTCCTGAAACTGTGGTCTTGTGCTGCAAAGAACATGAGTGTATGAGATGAGATGATGTGTGACAAATTTTAATTTTATTAATTTCAAAGCTTCATAATGTTAATTCCCACCTTACTTTTATGAAATACAGTTTCATTAGATTATTTTCACTGCAAAGAATTAACCCATTCACTTCAGGTTTAAATGCTCAATGCATTTTCCCAGAAACTGGATTTAAATTACCATAAATTATATTGTCTATTTTCAGACATTCAAAACAAACAAAAGATAACGGTACTTGGGGTGAAGGCAAAAATATATTCCTCTACTATTCATAAATGTTAACTAAAGATTACCTTGCCAAGGTTGTACAAAACATTGCAAAATATATAACGCAGAGTTAAGTGAGTGTGCCTCGACTTCTGACTTGAAGGCCATTTAACTGCCGGCGAATGTATCTCGTCTTTTGAGGTGAATGGGTTAAGGGACAGTAACTGTAGGCCTATCAATGATTCATAAAGTGCATCACAAGTAAAATGTGCATATCATCATCAGAAATGGCACTACAACCAAAATCGGCCTTGACTTAACATCTGCCTCCATTATTTTTTTACTATAGCTTTCTCTTTCCAAATCCACAATTTCAACAACTGTTGACTATCTTTCTTACAGCATCCAATCATATTATCTTAGGTTTTCCAATAGGTCGCTTACCAAATATTTGTTCTTCTAAAACCATCTTGCAAATGTTTCGTCTGTCTATTCTCTGTACATGTCCAGCATATTGTAACCTTTTCAATGTAATTTTTGTCAACACCTCTGGTTGTCTAAACAAGTTGTATAATTAATTATTGTATCTAATTCTCCAGTTTCCTGGATAGATCAAGTACACTTCTTAGTATTTTTATTTCAAATATATTTAATATATCTTGTTCTCTTTATTACAACCCAGGTTTCACTTACATATATTAGTATTGATCTTATTATGGTTTTATGTATTACATATTTTTAATTTTGGATGCACATATTTAGACTTAAACATAGATAATAATGCATAACTAACTAATTCACTGGCACTATCGTACCCATAGGTCCATGGCCATACGGACATAAACTTTCCATACGTCCCTACTTACTTACTTACTCACTGGCACTATCAAACCCGTAGGTTCATGGCCGCGCGGACATAAGCTCTCCATACATCCCTATCCTGAGCTAATCCTTTCCAATCATTCCCTGTATAATCCACTTCCCTCAAATCATAGTTAATGTTATTCTCCCACCTCATTCTTGGTCTACCAACTGGGCGTTTTCCCTCTGGCTTTCCTACAAGAAGCTTCCATGCAAGTCTTTCATTCCCCATACGTGCAACATGTCCTGCCCATCGCAGTCTACGAGACTTGACTGTTCTTATTATGTCTGGCTTCCTATAAAGACCATGTAGTTCATTGTTATGTAGTCTTCTCCATTCACCTGTCTGTTCATCTCTCTTTGGTCCAAAAATTTTCCTAAGTACTTTATTCTCAAATACCTGTAATCTCCTTTCCTCCCTTAAAGTAAGAGTCCATGTTTCGCACCCATATAATATAACTGGTAGAATAATAGTTTTATATATTTTCAGTTTAACGTTTTTTGAAAGGAGTTGGGACATCAAGAGTCTCTGCAATGCATAATAGCATGCATTTCCAGAATTGAGCCTATGTTTAATTTCTTTGTGCATCTCATTCCTATTTGTGATCATTGTTCCTAGGTATTTGAATTCAGCCACTTCCTCAAAATTTCCCTCATTTGTCATTAGCTGTCCATTTCCATTATATAATGTATTTCTACGTGTGACCATATATTTAGTTTTATTGATATTTACTTCCAGCCCTAAGTTCTTAGTGTTACTCAATAGTGTGTGCGTATTGTCCTTTAGTATCTCCTCACTATCGGCCAACAATACTACATCATCAGCATAAACTAACAGTTTATTAATACCATTCAGTTGTAGGCCTTCCTCATTCTCTAAAGATTTAATGGCATGCTCTAGTACAAAATTAAATAGTAGCGGTGATAGTGCATCTCCTTGCTTCAACCCATTCTGGATTTCAAAAGTGTCCGAAAACTCTTTGCCTACACGCACCCTACTCTTTGTGCCATTTAGACACATTCGTATAAGTCTAACTAACTTTTTAGGAATTCCAAACTCCAGCAGGATGCTATATAACCTCTCACTCTTAATTGAATCATATGCTTTTTTGAAGTCTACATATAGTTGATGTACAGTACCATTATATTCCCATTTCTTTTCTAAAATCTGTCTTATACTAAAAATCTGTTTCTTCTAAATGCACATTGATGATCTCCTAGAATGTCATCAATATAGGGAGTAAGTCTGCTGACTAATATATTTGTTAGATTTTTGTACGAAGTTGAAAGTAATGAGATGCCCCTGTAGTTGTTGCAATCCGTTTTATCTCCTTTCTTATAAATTGGTACGATAATTGATTCTTTCCATTCATCTGGAAGAGCTTCTTTTTCCCAAATCATACTAAGCAACCAGCGTATTTTGTCCATCAATTTATCTCCCCCTGATTTTATCAGTTCTGCTGGGATCTCATCTGAACCTGATGCTTTATACATCTTCAATTTTTCAATCGCCATTTTAACCTCTAATGCATTTGGTTCTGCGACTAGCATTTCTGCCGTCTGTAAATTATCCTCCTCAATGTCCTGTTCTGTATGTACATTTAATAGCTGATTAAAATAACTTTTCCATCTATTTAATATAGTCCTGGAATCTGCAATCATATCCCCATTTTCATTCCGAATTATGTTTGTTCTAGCCTGAAACCCTTTCTTCTAATTTTTTTAATTTAACAAAGGGGATTCATTCAAATCAAGTTGAGAATTTGACAGTCTGTTAAATTCTCAACTTGATTTGATTGAATCCCCTTTGTTAAATTAAAAAATTTAAATAAATATTGTTGCATTGTTGCTTAGATCAGTTGGAACACAATTCATAATTTGTTAACATGTCTGAAGCCTGATATAATTCTCTAATGTTTCTATTTTTTGCGTTCAATTCAAGATCATTAATCTTCTCTCTCAAATATTCCCTCTTTTTACTCTTTAGTAACTTGGTGGTTTCCCGTCTAATACTACCCAATTGCTCCAAATTTACCTCATTTGGCTCGTATAACCATTTCAGCAATAAAAGCTTGCCAACACACTCTGTTGTTTGCTAATGCCAACAATTGAGCACTCCAGCTTGCTTTCATCTTGGTTTCTTTGATAAGAGGGCTTAAGAAGTGCAGGTTATCAGCCTATAGCTTCCAATTTCAGTGATATGGCTGTCATCCTGCCATCCAGATCTGCTGCATCAGGTCTTTAAGTAGAGTAGGGGCATTTCCTCCCCTAGTCACTAGCTATGGGTATCCCACCAATACTCGGTTAGGCTGATTGCATTGATAAAACCAATGGGTGATGGGATCACCACATTCCTACGCCAGTAATATGTGGTATAAAAGAAGTTAAATATTCGGGTAAATTGAACTTTTATAGGAATAAATCACTATGAGGTTTAATTTAGGAATTCCAAACTCCAGCAGGATACTATATAACTTCTCCCTCTTAATTGAATCATATGCTTTTTTGAAGTCTACATATAGTTGATGTACAGTACCATTATATTCCCATTTCTTTTCTAAAATCTGTCTTATACTAAAAATCTGATCTGTTGTAGACCTGTTTCTTCTAAATGCACATTGATGAACTCCTAGAATGTCATCAATATAGGGAGTAAGTCTGCTGACTAATATATTTGTTAGAATTTTGTACGAAGTTGAAAGTAATGAGATGCCCCTGTAGTTGTTGCAATCCGTTTTATCTCCTTTCTTATAAATTAGTACGATAATTGATTCTTTCCATTCATCTGGAAGAGCTTCTTTTTCCCAAATCATACTAAGCAACCAGCGTATTTTGTCCATCAATTTATCTCCCCCTGATTTTATCAGTTCTGCTGGGATCTCATCTGAACCTGATGCTTTATACATCTTCAATTTTTCAATCGCCATTTTAACCTCTAATGCATTTGGTTCTGCGACTAGCATTTCTGCCGTCTGTAAATTATCCTCCTCAATGTCCTGTTCTGTATGTACATTTAATAGCTGATTAAAATAACTTTTCCATCTATTTAATATAGTCCTGGAATCTGCAATCATATCCCCATTTTCATTCTGAATTATGTTTGTTCTAGCCTGAAACCCTTTCTTCTCTATACTAATTCCCTGATATAATTCTCTAATGTTCCTATTTTTTGCGTTCAATTCAAGATCATTAATCTTCTCTCTCAAATATTCCCTCTTTTTACTCTTTAGTAACTTGGTGGTTTCCCGTCTAATACTACCCAATTGCTCCAAATTTACCTCATTTGGCTCGTATAACCATTTCATATTTGCTAGCTTTCTTTCCTTTACAATGTCGGCACATTCCTCATCAAACCATTTTTTGTTTTGCCTCTTTTTTAAACAACCAATGCTTTCTGATGCTGACAATTTAATGGTATCTCTTATAGCCTCCCATTCTTTATTTATATCAGTTTCTTCTTCATTTGCCACATTGTCATCTGAAGATTCCAGTACTTCAAATCTATTAGCAATTTTGATTTGGTATCCATACGTCCCTATCCTGAGATAATGTTTTCAATTGTCTCCTGTATAATCTATCTCCCTCAAAACATAGATATTGTTATTCTCCTACCTCATTCTTAGAGTATCAACTGGGTGCTTTCCCTCTTGTTTCCCTACAAGAAGCTTCCATACCCCTCTTTCATTCCTTATTCATGCCACATGTCCTGCCTATCACAGTCTATGAGACTTGTTATATTTGATTTCCCATACAGATCATGTAGTTCACTGTTACATAGTCGTCCCTATTTGTTTATCTTTCTTTGGTCCAAAAATTTTCCTACCAACTTTATTCTCAAATACTAACTAACTAACTCACTGGCACTATCCAACCCGTAGGTTAATGACCGCGCGGACTTAAGCTCTCCATATATCCCTATCCTGAGCCAATGTTTTCCAATCATCCCCTGTATAATCTGCTTCCCTCAAATCATAGTTAATGTTATTCTCCCATCTCACCAACTGGACGTTTTCCCTCTGGTTTTCCTACAAGAAGCTTCCATGCGCGTCTTTCATTCCCCATTAGTGCCACATGTCCTGCCCATCGCAGTCTACGAGACTTAACTGTTCTCATTATATCTGGCTTCCTATAAAGACCATGTAATTCATTGTTATGCAGTCTTCTCCATTCACCTGTCTCATCTCCCTTTGGTCCAAAAATTTTCTTAAGAACTTTATTCTCAAATACTTGTAATCTCATTTCCTCCCTTAAAGTAAGACTCTATGTTTCGCATCCATATAATATAACTGGTAAAATAATAGTTTTATATATTTTCAGTTTAACGTTTTTTGAAAGGAGTTGGGAAGTCAAGAGTCTCTGTAATGCATAATAACACGCATTTCCAGAATTGAGCTTATGTTTAATTTCCTTGTGCATCTCATTCCTGTTTGTGATTCGTTTCTTGACAGTTAAATTTTTACGGTGAAAGATCGTCACTCTTTCGACCAAGGTACTTTTTTCGTCTGGCTTATCACCTTCGACCAGTCCGGCATGGTAACCTTATCGGCAGCAATGCTACTGCCGGCATAGCTCTCGGGATCATTTAAGCACACAAGCCACTCCACCACGATGAGGTAAAGATACCATGGAATCGATACAAATACTTGTAATCTTTTCTCCTCCTTTGAAGTACGAGCCCATGTTTCAAATCCATGTAATATAACTGGGAGAATAACAGTGATTATAATGTATAGTATGTCTTATTTGCTTTGTTTATTCTGATCTGAATTTCCTTTGTTTCATTCCATTTAGACTATTTATCCTAAATAGTTAAACTCTAGTACTGTGTCAATTGTATTTCCCACGTACTTTTAAATTTTTCTCCTTGTCATCACTATTATAACATGCCTTTGTTCACATTTCTTCTTTGCGTAATTTATTTGAAACCTTTTTTTTTTTTTTTTTTGTATTCGCGTAGGCTTTCATGGTCGGAGTTGCTATGATGATCTTGAAGAAGATCCCAACGTTTCGCCAGAGACTGCGTCTGGCATCCCCAAGGGTTGTCTTGAGACTGGAAATTCTGTCCACTGTCTGTCCTATTTGTACGTTCACCGCGATGTGTTCGTAAGTTATATCTGTCTTCTGGTTGGTCCGCGTTAGGGACTTCCATAGTTCCAATGAGATTGTTGTTTGATGGTCTAGTCGACTGTACTTGTAGAGGTTTATATTCTGCGTTTTTCAGAACCGGTATCCACACTTTGTTGATTTTAATGATTCTTCTTTTCTATTGAAACTGTTTTTATGTTTGAATATTTCGATGTTTTTTTGTTGTAGACGGGTAAAATAGTGTATGCAGTTAGATAATATGTCTGTATTCTGGTATTGTACTCTGTGTCCATTAAGTAAAGAGTGTTCTGCTATTGCCGACCTATCTGGCGAAACGTCGGGAAACTACAAGCCTCACGACCACTGCCTACAGTCCGAAAATCTTCTTCAAGATCATTTCTTTTTCGTTTTTTGAATATAGATTTTTTCCAAACTGTGAGATCTTTATGTGAGAAACCTCAAGAAAAACCTACCCTGGCTCCAATTCGTCCACCACAAATCCCAAATGTAGTGAATAAAATGCAAACTTAGAATCCAGAGATGGAGGTCAATTGTCTAACTACTTACATCACGGAGTTGCTCATTTTTATGAGCATTAATTGAAATTCAGACTAATGAGGGTTTTGTAATTTGGCAGTAACTTACCATAGTTATTGTGCTTAACATACTCACCGAATACTTAAATTTATGAATTGCATTGCTATTAACTTAAGTGCTTCAGAATAAAATGTTCTTATAATTGCTTTCAGTAAAACAGGTTTTCTTTTTTTCATATTTTCTCTTTCACATTCATTAAACCATTCCCTAAAAAAAGAAGAAATTGTAGTTGCAGGGTTTGTCAACATTAATAAAATTCGTGGTGAAACTCCATTGAGATATTAGTCACAAAATAAAAATTATCAAATTGTTACCTTGTAGGTCCGTCTCCTCAACTTTGTAAATTATTTACTGTAGTTCTTTCAAGACTCATCAGCAGAAGAAGCAGGAGATATTTCGGTAAAATTCATCGGAGAACATTTTGTTTAAACAACTCACCTCATAGGATTCATGCTTCCATGATACCGCGGTTTCAAACACAGTCGTGTTCATCTTCAGCCATAACTCCGACTGACGAAATTCTTCGGCCGTCAACTGTTCTATTGTCGCCATCTTCAGTGCTGCCGTCTATGGTTGAATTTATGAACTTCACTTCGAAGTTATGTTCAGTTATGGCTGAAGGTGAACACGACTGTGTTTGAAACCGCGGTGTCATGGAAGTATGAATCCTATGAGGTGAGTTGTTTAAACAAAATGTTCTGCGATGAATTTTAATGGTTATACCTCATAATGTTTACTTCCCATCATTAATTTAATATAGATATTTTTGTATCTACTAACCCTAAATGCATTTAGGGTACCGAAAAGCCTACAGTAAATCAATATTTTACAAAGTTGAGGAGACAGACTTACAAAGTAATATGAAGATTTTGAAGAAGATTTCCGGGCTGTAGGCCGTTATCCTGAGACTTGAAGTTCCCCGACGTTTCGTCAAAGACTGCGTCTGGCGAAACGTCGGGGAACTTCAAGCCTGAAGAACACGGCCTACAGCCCGGAAATCTTCTTCAAAATCATCATAGTAACACCGGCCGTGAAAGCCTAAGTCATTACATTACAAGGTAATAGTTCTTTATATTATAATTTTTATTTTATAGGGTTTGTGTTTTATTTGTATTCTTTGAACTAAATTACTAGTACTCAAATACCATATTTGCCTCATCAGTATTGTTGTAGCATTCATCCAATACTAACATCATGTACATTTTTTTAATTTTTAATTTCCTGTTTTAAACATGTGTACATTGGAAGACTTTTACCGATTCATTATCTTACTGAGGTTAATTACATTTCCTTCTTTGAAACTATCATATACTCTGTGTGTCCAATTGGCAAACAAATATCAACTTTAAACATAATAAACAAATAAATTTTGAGATTAAAACATACTCATATATTGTTTTGTATAACATAGCCAAGTAATCTAGACCTAACTAACTAACTCACTAGCACTATCGAGCCCGTAAGTCCATGGTCGCGCGGACATAAGCTCTCTATACATCCCTATCCTGAGCTAATGTTTTTCAATCGTTTCCTATAATCTACTTCCCTCAAATCATAATTAATGCTATTCTGCACCTCATTCTTGGTCTACCAACTGGGTGTTTTTCCCAGTGGTTTTCCTACAAGAAGCTTCCATGCACGTCTTTCATTCCCCGGAGAAACAAATTTAAAAAAACTGGTATACAGAACTAGGCATAGAATTCTTTAAACACATTTTCGCTGATGTGTGCTACAATGCAATAAAGAAATTTTGCTGCAATATGGCTGTACTTTTTTATTTATTTCACTTCTAAATTCATTAAATATCTAAGATTATATATATATATATATATATATATATATATATATATATATGATCTCCAGGTATATTCAGTAGGCTGCATTTTTATATTGTCTTTGTCACATAGTTTTCTGAGGTTCTGATTAATTTGTTTTAATGATAAATGAATGAATGTTGGTTTTAGTAGAAACATATTTTTGTATTATTGTAAGAGGCTGGACTCATTGTTGTGACATAGAGCGCCCGTGCCATATTAGGTTATTCTGACCTATGCCAGCACTTGAAATGAAGGATTTTTGCTTCCAGCTTGTTCCTACATCTGGGGCGGTGCGTCACCTACTGATAACTAATGTAACAAAATACCACAAGTGAAGTAGGGCATCATGGCTTTTTGTATGAAATTATCTCGTATTCAGCTATTATTATGGTGGTTTAAATATGAATCCTGTGTATGATGTAGTGTGTGTTTTAATGGAAACGCCTTTTTCGCGTTGGAAAGATGAAGATAAAAAGAAAGTTCTAAATTGTGGGCGTCCTATTGAATCTCTACAAATATGTGGTATAGTATTAGTAGTCCTGGTCACTCCACTGAGAAGCATAGGCCTTGATAAAAGCTTGCCAACACACTCTGTTGTTTGCTAATGCCAACAATTGAGCACTCCAGCTTGCTTTCATCTTGGTTTCTTTGATAAGAGGGCTTAAGAAGTGCAGGTTATCAGCCTATAGCTTCCAATTTCAGTGATATGGCTGTCATCCTGCCATCCAGATCTGCTGCATCAGGTCTTTAAGTAGAGTAGGGGCATTTCCTCCCCTAGTCACTAGCTATGGGTATCCCACCAATACTCGGTTAGGCTGATTGCATTGGTAAAACCAATGGGCGATGGGATCACCACATTCCTACGCCAGTAATATGTGGTATAAAAGAAGTTAAATATTCGGGTAAATTGAACTTTTATAGGAATAAATCACTATGAGGTTTAATTTAAGATAAATTAAAATGTGTTATACTTCTCCTCATAACCAATCTTCTAAGTAGATCGCGATTTCAAGGCCTTAGCAGCCCCATTCTCTGTACCATCTTGATGACTGAAATTATGTCGATCGGAAGAACCACTTCTTCTTCCCTCTGTTGGTGGACCAATAAACCTCTGTATAAAGTCTGAATCCGCGGGAATTTCGAAGTTCATAAGTTTTTCTTTCTTGTTTTTCTAAATGTAAAAAACAAAAGGAACTCACGGTTTGGGGAAAAATCTACATTCAGAAAAACAAGAAAGAAAAACTTACGAACTTCAAAATTCCCGCGGATTCTGACTTGATCCGGAAGTTTATCGGTCCACCAACAGAGGGAAGAAGAATGGTTCTTCCGATCGACATAACATCAGTCATCAAGATAGTACTGAGGATGGGGCCGCTAAGGCCTCAAAATCGCAATCTACTTAGAAGATTGGTTACGAGGAGAGGTATGAAACATTTTAATTTATCTTTTATTCTTGTAAATGTTACAATGTTACTTTCAAACGGTCATGGTTTAAGGAATTTCCAAGGTTGTTCTCCTTTCAAACTCTATAGAAATTGTTTTGTTGTCCTTGCTTGTTTTTTAGCAATGATTTCAACATTTGAAATAGAGAGAACTTCTACTGTAATTAACGAAGGCACACCCATTCCATGAAGACATCATTGACAAGTTTGCAGCCTTAAAGGATTAAAGGTTCAATTGATAATCTATATAATTAAGATAAGCATGCGTACAAATAATTTTTTCTTACTAGCTCTTCGCCTAACTTCAAATGCACAAGCCACCACTTTTGAGGATATGGAATTTAAAACGAATAACCCAGAATCAAAGACAAAAAAAAATATTTATCATTTATTTAAGTTGTTTGCACTTCATATCCATGAATTCATTATTAAATTTAAATAGGGGTATAAGATGACCTTAATTAAGGGAGTGGATGAAGTCCAATTAGGAGTATTATCAGCCTCCCAAAGTCTGACCCCGCATCCGCGTCATGGGAGGTGATAAGCGTGTTTCAGGCTTCTTGTTGGACCTGCACATAGACCTGATGTACATCTACCTGATCCACTTCAGCTCGATGTGCATCATTCTGACAAGTACAGTCCACAGACGAAGTGTATGAAGGTAGTAGTTATTTCATACTAAACACATTATATCATTAAGGATTGTACTATAACCTACTTTCATTTAGACGCTGAGCGGGCGTGTTAGTTCGAGTCTGACTGACACACTTCAAAGTTTTAATCATCACCCTTACCTCACAGTGACTATTAAACATTAAAATATAAAGTATAACCAAACCGAATAAGAACAGCAAATATAATTACCGTACAACACAAAATATAAAACATAAAATTGAATACGTCTGAAATAAACTACAAATGTGAGTGACATCATGGACTGTTCCTATATTCTCAGGTAGTAAGCCATTGTATCCCTTGCAATTTCCCGTGTCCCACTTCGTCCCTTGCTTTCATTCTTCTCGTCTGTGGACTATACACCTGAAACGAGCGAGCTAAAGGGGCTCCAGTGAAGCCACGTCAGCCTAGAAAGTCGGTGGTGGATGATCAAATGCTTTCAAAAAACAAATAGGCCTCGGACATCAACAGAGTAAATGGAATCAACCTTCCAAAAGCAGGACAAGCTAAGAGGATGATGCTGATGAAGAACTAATCTATCATATTTTTAAAAATATATATATTTTACAGAATATGTAAAATTGTTGGCGACTAATAAACAAATTTACAGATTATATAGAAGCTACATTTTACCATTTAGGGTTGCTCTTTTTTTACAGATAATTATTATACTGAATGATAAATTATACTTACTTCTCAAGTTTGTTTCCTAATTCACTTGATCTGTCCGTTGGTAAAGACTGGTGAAGATCATCACGTGTAAGTATTTTGTTGTAACATAATGTAAAAAATTTTCTGGTCCACCTGTGAAAATGTAATATAACGTATATTCTAAGTAGGCTATTAAAAAACATACACAAGACATTCTGAAAAAGAAAAAAAATATATATATATATAGGCTATACTAGCTGGCCCGGCGAACGTCGTATCGCCTTTAAATATTTTACGTTAATTTTTCCGATGTTTTAATAGTTATCTGCTATTCGGGGCGGAAACAAATCCAACAAATCAAAGATCATAAAAATCGGTCCAGCCGTTAGTTATAAATAGTGTAACTAATCCGACTTTGTTATATATTTATAAGTCCCGGCCACGCATTGCTGTGGCCAAGGTATACGTTAAATTATGTTGTAGTAAACTAAGTGAGAAATCTAAATCAGAAAGTTTTTGTTTTACACAATTTTTTAGTTCTGGTACGTTAACTACACCCGGTATAAATATGGGTGGTGGTTTATGTGGAAGTGGTTTTGTTGATTGAGATGAATTTATGTTGTCTGCATTCTCAGTATCATCCATAAGTGTATCATAAGGATTATATACATTTATTGATGGAATATTTTGAGGAGGCTTGCTGATTTCATTATACTTTCGTTTTTTTCTGCGAACTTGTTGGCAGTTTGGATTCTCATCATCATCAAGAAGTCTCTGTATAGTAATATCATCTTGTGATATATTATAGTCATCTTGTTTTTCATTTAATTGAGGCATGGAGATTGTTTCTGTAATATTAGGCATATTATTATAACTAACAGACTTACTTATAGTTCTGTTATTTCGTTCCTTAGGACCTTCATATGTTTTTAAATTGACATTCTTCTTAAATGTAAGATTTATGTCACATAGGCCTATACCAATTTGCGGAAATTCACTTGATATCTTATCATTCATGTTCTCTAGAACTGATTCGCCATATCGTTCAATGTCTCTTCTCGGTCCAGTTAAATTTAAATTAAGTTGCTGTCTTTCAGCCAGATTATTTAAAACTAATACTTACACATGAAATTAATATAATTAATAAAATATATTGAAAATAAAATAAACACACTTAAATTATGAAATAATCAATATTTGTAATTCAATTGAAATTCGCGGTTGCAACAAAAAGCACAGCCACCTGGTTAAATAATAAACCAATTACCTTACACCATCATCTGTTAGAATCGTATGGAACTCACAGATAATTACAACTCTTTGTTAAATAATAAAAAATAATTTGCAATAAAAATAATGCGACTATAAATTTAGTTATAAACTTCCCTAAGTCTCAAGTTGGATCATACTGCACACAGTGTGCAAAATTTTATTAAAATCGGTTCAGTAGTTTAGGATTCCATCGCGGACAAACAACGTGACACGTAATTTTTATATATTAAGATTTAGGCAGAAAGTTATATGAATCATCTTGTAAAAAAGCAGTTGAATTAACATACGTTAGTACTTAGGTGTTCATTGCCATCAACACAACTTTAGTCGAATATCTTTGCCTGATAACTTTTTAGTGCATCATAAATTATCACCTAATTATCTACATTTTATTACATAGCACTAATGTGCTTCACCTACATGTTAGGAGCCAAACATGTTCTATAGTTTTACAATATTTCACTGAAACTTGCAAGTTACATTTGCTTCTTCTTCTTCGTCACGGTTTAGGCTTTTTGCTAGCCTGTTACAGCTCCAAATTGCTGCTTTCCTTTGGTTTTCCCCAAACTTCTTATTCCTCTTGGCGAATAGTTCTATGCTGCTTTTTGTATTCTGTTCTCAGTCATCCTTCCTAAGTGTTATTTTCAGTGTGTTCTGTATTTCACTACTGTTGTGTTTAATTCCATTACATTTGCTGGGTAGCCAATTTATGATTGTTTATCCCATCTCTATACCTCCCTTTTAGTCATTTACATGTAAAAAAACATCAAGTGTGTAAACTCAAGGGATCTGGGTAAAAATTTGTCATCTATACTGCTCCAGTTTTAAATGGCAATGTTAATTACCTCAGATGTTTAAGAGCGGTTATCCTTTGTATTAATTACCTCAGATGTTTAAGAGCGGTTATCCTTTGTATTAAATGATGAAAGGTGATTAATTATATTTGAAGAGAAAAATTATACGCTCAGACCGGGACTTGAACCCGGGACCCTTGGTTCTCTAGACCAAGTGCTCTACCAACTGAGCTACCTGAGCAAGTACCGATCTAAACGCAAATCTTTCTCTATATACATTGTAATTCCCATCCACCAAATGCTGTGAAGCCATGCTTCTATCTTGCGAATGGCGGCTCCTTTATTAAGAAGACATATTTGGGAAAAAGCCGTACTGGCTGTAATGTAAAATTCCCAAATATGTCTTCTTAATAAAGGAGCCGCCATTCGCAAGATAGAAGCATGGCTTCACAGCATTTGGTGGATGGGAATTACAATGTATATAGAGAAAGATTTGCGTTTAGATCGGTACTTGCTCAGGTAGCTCAGTTGGTAGAGCACTTGGTCTAGAGAACCAAGGGTCCCGGGTTCAAGTCCCGGTCTGAGCGTATAATTTTTCTCTTCAAATATGATTTATCCATCATTGAGATGTACGAAATCAATAATTAAAAAAAAGTGATTAATTATGTTTAAATATATTATAGTTCTACAATGTTATAGTGTTAAAATGATTTTATAATTAGGCATATGATATAAATAAATAATAAATAATTAATTCATTATATTTTCATTTGTATGACTATTTAACTCATGCCCCAAATGGGAGTTAATGACCAATCACGTTTTAATGATTTCTGTTTTACAACCAATCAGAGTCGTGTTTCACGAAATATTTTTCAGTGTTATAATTACCATATTAAAGAAAGCTCCTCCTTTTTAATATTCTGAACAGGTCTGACCATTATTTTGGAGTGACTGAGGCTGTGAGAAATACGGCTACCAGATTGTATATATATAGTGCATGAATGTCAACACATGCCGCATGCGGGAGTTAATATAAAAACATTTGTAGCAATTGATTATACCACCAAAAAAAGAAACCACTGTTTGCACTTTCTTAAATGTATTTTTTCCCAGGTAACAATCCAGAAAAATATAATCGTCATATTTACATCATACGACATCAGAAATGAATTAATATACAGTTTGATGTGTTTCATTTTTTCTCCACTAGAGAGCATTCTTACAATATTGCGTTCCTTTGGCAATAAATAATATGATCTGGTTGCAATGATAAACAGAAGAAGCAGATGAAGCGTACCTATCGTTTCTCATTTGTTTTCAAACATCGCCGTTTACATTAAATATATAAACATTTTAAAATATCTATAGTTAAACAATGATTTGTGAGTAAACAGCTTAATTTTATTCGTTAAATAATCCTAACAAATGCCACTCTTGATTTCCAAATTCTCTAGATAAATTCACTCCTCACTTCGTGAGTCGTGAATTTATCGATAATTTGAAAATCACTCGTGGAATTACTTATGATAATTTACCTCCCAGGTATATTTAATGCTGAAATTAAAATACCCTGATAGTGAAAATATACGAATGCTTTATTTCATTATCTATTCACTTTAACATTATCAATTATTTTAATCATACATTCCCTTCAAGTATCTTTTATTAATCAGACATTTTTGATTAACTGTGAAAAGAAAATATTGAAAATTTTACCAAGAGAAAAAACATACTTTTTTTATTTATACTCTATTCATAATGTTTTATTTAAACATAATCAGTTGGTACTCAAAGATATTTGTATAGGTTTGTGATGGAACACAGATCTATATCTTATTCCATCTTAGAGTGATCCTAACATAATCAAATGCCAATTGTATTCTTCCGCCATTCACGCCACAATTACTTAATATATTTAAAATAACTGGTTTTTGACCATTAGTCAAAGGTTTGCCAGGCTTCTGTTTTAAAAATTTAGATGGCGACACAGCAACAGAAGACTCGATACGTTCAGCCATTTTTTTTTTTTGCATCAGAATCGACTGAATCGTGACTCAAATGCATGATCCATATGTAATAAACTGTTTTAAGTTGTAATTATTGATTAGGTATATTTTAGAATTTTATATATATATATATATATATATATATATATATATATATATTATAATTATTTTTTTACATTGAGCAATGCAAGCTTATATATATATATATATATATATATCCATCCATTGTAATTCTGCCCGAGGGCAGGTCCTTCACTGCAATCATAGCATTTTCATGATGCTATGATTGCAGCTTTACTAGGGAATTGTAGGTGTGGTAGCTTCCCGTTGCTTTCCACACCGGTGAAGGATGATGATGATGATAATGATAAGGATGATGATGATGGCCATATGATTTCGGGGACCGTTTGGGCCTTAAAGTATTCCTGACATTTGTCTTATAGGTGAGGAAAAACCCCGATAAAAATCTCACCCAGAAAAACTGCCCCCACCGGGGATTGAACCCGGTTCCGCTGCGTGACAAGGCAGCACGTTACCTCGAGACCACAGCGGTGGACTATATATATATATATATATATATATATATACTGAATATTATCACTCATGAATAATAACAAGTACCTCAGAGGGCATATTCCTTCTACATGGTGTGTCGGTGTCCATAACCAATAAAAAGCCAGCAGGTCACATGGTCACTATCATACTCATAGGTTAATGTCTGCAAAGATATAAGTTCTTCATACGTCCATATCCTGAGCTATTCTTTTCTAATCATACCCTGTATAATTTATTTCTCTCAAACCATGGTTAATATTATTCACCCATCACATTCTTGGCCTACCTAGTGGACGTTTTCCCTCCTGGTTTTCCTACAAGTAATTTCCAAGCCCTTCTTTCATTTCTCATTCGTGTCACTTGTCCTTTCTATTGCAGTCTATGAGACTTAAACTCTTCTTATTACGTCTGGTTTTTCATGAAGATCGTGTAGCTCACAGTTATGTAATCTTATCCATTCACCCGTCTGTTCGTCTCTCTTTGCTCCAAAAATTTTCCTAAGAACTTCATTCTCAGATACTCATAATCTTTTCTTCTCCCTTAAAGTAAGGGTTCATGTTTCGCATGCATATTATATAATTGTGTAGAATAATAGTTGGATATATTTTTCAGTTTAATGTTTTTTTGAGAGAAGTTGGGATGACAAGAGTCCCTGTATAATGCATAATAGCATGTATTTCCAGAACTGAGTTAATTTTTTTATATACCTCATTGCTGTTTTAATATATTGTTCCTACCTAGGTATTTAAATTCGGTCACTTTTACATTTTCGTAATTTTCACATTTTTTCGAAATAAATGTAATTATTATAAAAAAAGTTTAGTGAAGGATCTGTGACAAAATAATTAAATACGGTAATATACAAACAATAAATAAAATGTATTTAAAAGAAAGAGACAAGACCGCTTAGTGTAACCTACAAGCACGTGTGTCTTGTTAGAATCTTATTACAGTGTGATTCTGAAATATGGCTATACGTTTGATCGCATTTTGTGACGAAAATATTATTATTAAAGGAAATATGATATTATCATTGGAAAGGGAAACCTTCAAATTATAACAACAGAACAAAACAAAACAAATCACTTACAACAATACTAAGCAAATCACTTTACTGTTTCAAACTGTTCGCCATTTACATCCAAGCATAATTTGCAACGCTTTGGGATGTCATTCATTGCGTTATGATACATGTTTAGAGGAATAGCTCTAATTTCTTCCTCAATCACTAATTTCAGCATGTCGACGTCTTGAGGTTTCCGGGCATAGACCTTCTCCTTCAAATAACCCCACAACCAATAGTCACATGCTGTGAGGTCAGGGGAACGGGCTGGCCATTCAATGGGGTCTCTTCTTCCCACCCACCTGTTTTGCAAATGATCATCCAAAATTTCCCTCACCCCAATTGCATAGTGAGGAGGCGCACCATCCTGCTGGAATAAACATTGTTCATGTTCAGCACTCTGCATTACCGGCAGGACAATTTGTCTAAGGATATCACTATACCGATCACCATTAACAGTCTCATCCAAAATTTCGCATTCCTAAGAGTCCGTATATGTCGCGATAGTAATTGACCGTTTGTACTGGTGGAACACGAACGTTTCAGAGTTCAAGGTGTTAAATTTTGGTGCATTAAATGAGGGGAAAATTGATCATCAAGGAAAATGGTAAACCAATAACCGTCTTGAATGTAGTGCAAGGACAAAGGGAATGCAGCATATTCAAGAAAAGTTGATAGACGCGTCTATAAATTGTTCATGGCTCCGTTTTTACTGGTTTGTGGTTATCTTCTCTTCGTCGTTTGTGTTAACACATGGGCGAAAAATGAGCCTTTAAAACATTTTCAAAATAAAATAAAGAAATATGAACTTTCCGCCAAACACAAGGCAAATATCAGTTTTCGCTCTCTTGCTGCATGTAACAATGTCGGTTGTTTCAGCAGTGCATAGGAATTACAATGAAACTCTGAAAAAAATCGGAAGATCCTGTCTACAATAACATATGTTTTAAAACTCTGTGCTAATTGTAATCTGCCTCTTAGGGCCGGTTTCACCAACAGTGGAGATGATAATAAGTTAGTACCGATATTCTCTTATTATGAATTTAGCACCCATATATTTTATATATGGGTGCTAAATTCGTAATTTTACTAATAAACACAAAAACTGAAAAGAGACATACATATGAAATTGTCGAAATTTCAAATGATATGCGGAACTATACATAAAACATTAAAGAATAAAACAAGAAGAGATACATGATTGAAGTTTTATAAAACATTGGCAGTTCCTGCATTACTTTATGGGAGCGAAACTTGGGTAATGACCAAAAAATTGCAAAGTAGAATACAAAGCGCAAAAATGAAATTCCTTAGAAGAACAAAAGGCTGCACAAGATTGGATCGGATAAGGAATGAAGATATAAGAACGGAGTTAAATATATATCCATTAGATGAGAAAATCAAGAGAATATAGAGAGAAATGGTACACGCATGTGGAAAGAATGAATGTAACAAGATTACCAAGAGCAGCATTCAACTACAAGCCAAGAGGTTCCAGGAATGTAGGAAGGCCAGTGAAAAGATGGACATAACAACTGTGAGGCGGAACAGGTAATTTGCCTAGCCCCGTGAAGTGAAGAAGAAGAAGAAGAAGATATTTTATAGCATGTCTCACTTATTCTCCAAACAACTTGCATTCCGACTGCATTGATCAACAAAGCTAACTTTACCCGTGGCTTCTAGATGCCTCAATTATAATATATTTATGAACATTGTACTTATATAAACCTAGCTCTTTGACAGTCCTCCTACGTTCTCAATCCACTAGCCGCCACTGTATTAATGAAAGAATATTAACAAAATCTAAGATTCTCCAACAATGTGGTGACTTTTGCAACGTTACCCAAGAATCTTCAACAGATGTTCTTGGAATAGCTCAGATACTGTATCGGCCTCTCGATGAATTATAGAAAAACCAAAATAAAGCTAAGACCAATATCAATAATGAGAACAAAGGTACAGTACGTACAGAGTGACTCAGAAATATGGCTATACGTTTGGTCGCATTTTGTGACGAAAATATTATTATTGAAGGAAATATGATATCATTGGAAAGGGAATCCTTCAAATTACAACAATAGAACAAAACAAAACAAATCACTGGTCACGTGCAGCTTGGCCTCCACAATTGTCTTCGTTGTTTCTGCATCCGTGCTAATGCGAGGCCTTCCAGGAGGTTTGATTTTCTGCATCCTTCTCGTTTCCAGCAGTCGTTTCCTCCACTTCCCCACAGTCGACGGCTGCAATGCTACGTTAAACTCACGTCTTGCCCGTCTTGCGGCCTCACGATCATTAACATACGTTATTTCCCATGCAGCAATTGCAATTTGCTGTTGCATATTCAACGCCATTTTGACTAATGACGTAAGTTCTACACTGTTTTGTTTTATTTCATTGTTGTAATTTGAATAATTGCCTTTCCAACGGTAATTTCATATTTCCTGTAATGGTAATATTTACATCACACAACGCGATCAAACGTATAGCCATATGTATGATTCACCCCGTAAACGAATATGTGCATCTGGAAAGGGCGGTATCAATAAACTAAATAGTGTAAAAAAGGAATAGTTCAAATTTGGAAGATTTTGTGGTCGCTCAAATTCATAGTATGGTACTTGATAAATACTTAAACCTGAAATATACAGTATATGTTTATATATATATATATCATAAAAATAAATATTTGTACTAAATTTGCTTGATAGCGTAATTGGTAGCGCACTGGAATATCAATCCAGAGGTCCGAGTTCAAATCCCGTCCTAGCATTTATTTTTCTTATGTCATATTAAGCTTGCATTGCTCAATAAATGTAATTATAACATCGAAATGAATAAGCGTCACTGCTATAAAGTAAAAATATTATCTTTAATTTGCTTACTTATTATAGGAGCTGCTAGATGGTAGTGGAGAACGAGTTCCCGCTACTTCTTGTAATAATAGAGTATATATATATATATATATATATATATATATATATATATATATATATGTTATATTGCAGATTTTCGCGGATATAAGTATGAATATGAAAGTTTTCTTGGGTTTTCCGCGTCTTGGATTCAAGTTAGGCCTCTGGCCACTGATTCCGACGTTTCGGCATGATTCCACATGCCATTGTCAAGGAATGATAAGTTCGAGTCACAGGTTTAGGTCTTATATAATAAAATGCAGAAAGTTTTTGCTGTGGTCCGTTTCCGAAGACGTACACCCATCCAAGGTTTAGTTCTTATGTTGTTAAACATCTTCAGTTTTCAGTGTGGTCCGTTTCGGAAGCCGTACACCCATCCAAGCGTCGACCACACTCCATGTTGCCCAACCGAGGTTTTCTTCATGTCTTCTTCGCTGTTCTAGGGATGACATGGTGGGCAGCGAGAGCAGTTTTCCATGTAGATGGTAATCTTTGGGCATCATCTCGGGTGTTCATGGAATGTGGCGTTTTCTCAATCTCTATTGCTTCTCTGTAGATTCTTGATTTTTCATGATCTATTTTAGCCAATGTTCTAGATCCTGTGAGGTCGATCTTGTGACCCCTCTGTTTCATATGTTGCACCAGAGTTGATGTAGATTCTTGACGATTTATTGCAGCCTTATGTCCTTGTATTCGGCAGGAAATTCGTCTGTTCGTACGTCCTACATATGTTTGTTCGCATGAGGTGCAAGGGATCTCGTAGATGCCTTGTGATTCTAGGGGTATTTTATCTTTAACACACCTGAGTAAGTTTGAGATGGTGTTTTCCGAGTGAAATATAGTTTTAATCTGATGTTTTTGTAGTACTTGGCTTATTTTATCCGTAGTTCCTTGTACATACGGTAAGAAGGCAGTGCTTAAGGTCTGTTCTTTCTTCTCCGATGTGCTTGGTGCGTTTCTTGCTCGTTTAAACACTTTTCATTGCATGTTCGGGATAGCCATTTGCTAGAAGTGCCCGTTTCAGTTGTTTTCCCTCTTCATCAAGATGATCTTGATCTGTAAGTCGCAGTGATCGGATGACGTGTGTGTTGATTACTGAAGTTATTTGTGCCGGGTGATGTTGTGATGCCGTGTTCAGATATCTATCAGTATGAGTAGATTTCCGGTATACTGTGTGTGCAAGTCTTCTTTCAGGTCTTCTTATCACAAGTACATCTAGAAATGGTAGTCGCTGTTCTTGTTCAACTTCCATAGTGAATTTAATCTGATCATGTTGGCTTGTTTAAGTGTGTCAGGAATTCGTTGAGAGCAGATCTACCGTGAGGCCAGATTACAAAAGTGTCATCAACGTATCTCAATCATAGTTTCTGAACCATATTTTAAAATCCTTTGAACTGTCGTTCTATACATCTGAGCTGTCTGTTATAAACTTCATAATCTAGGATAAATTTTATAATTGATTTGAAGAATAGTAGGCCTTAAATGATAGGTGAGTTTTGTTTTCTTTGTTTATTTCAAATATCAATAATATATTTTCATTAATTAAGTAAAAATTATATAAATATGATTATATGAAGATATAAAAGTTACAATAACTCAGTTTTGTGAGCTATGAGATGTTACCTTGTAAATAGTTCATTTATGCATGTGGCAACGTAGCTAGTGTTTTATCAGCGACTCTCTTTAACTGCTTAGGTTATTAGAGATACAATTCAAATATGACAATGAAGCTGTCAACCATTGTATGTCGAGACCTGCCTTCAAATTTCTTCTAGAGAAGTGTTGTGATGTACCAAGGCCGTATCCAAAAATTATCTGCCCTTATTTTTAACTGGAAGACACATAAATCGAAGTCAGCAGCCAGCAATGGGAACCTACTGTACGGAGCAGATGTACATCCCTGCATGAGTTTTAGCACGGAGTGAAGTGAAGAGGGACGCGGCGGCTAGTGAGGGCTTTCCAGTCTACCAATACAGGAGTTGTATTACTTCCCTACAGTTTAAATGAGAGATTTGGTGCTTGATTTCTAGTACCTTCCAATTAAAAACATCACAACGCTTCTCTAGAAGAAATTTCAAGGTGGGTTGCGATAGTTGACAGTTTCCTTGTGAAACAAATTTTGATCAGAGGTGTTTTTTCCACATTTGGACAGAGTATAATGGAGGGCAGTTACTGAGGAAAGTCAGGACCCTTCTTAGGCTCTAGTGCCTTTGCTGCTGTTGATTTTTGCTCATGCTTGATATTGTTTTACACCTGCACAAGATTAATACGTATATTGTTTACACTAACATGAATTTTATGCAACCATCCACATGTAGAGATAGATGACGAAAATCTCGGCAATTGCACCACACGATTAATCAGGAGACATTCAAAATTTCCAAATACTGGAGATCAAGGCTGCTTATGACTTCACTGTTAAATACAGTATAGCAAAAGCTCCTTATTCGCATTTTCATTATTTGCGGGTTAAAAATTTGCGACACAGTTCCTGTATTCGCGGCTAAAATTTGCTTTATTCACGGATCCATTCGGTATGTTAAAAGGATTAGTATCCTTTATTAACGCATCAGCACCGTATTTCACGTGCCGCTATGTCCGTTATAAATGCCGCCCTAGCCACGATCGGTGTTTTATTGTTTCAACTTCTCATTCGTTGCAGTAATTTTGATTGAATAACACGTGTCTCTTCTGCTTTGTTGCCAATCTATAATGTCGAGTAAAATTAAATAAAATTAGTTCCGAAGCGGAAAAAAGTAGTGTTGCCCGCATAAACAGAAATGCTTGACCGTTTACGTTAATTATTCACAATATAAATCTGAATTGAAAGACCTTTCAAAAGCGGCAAAACAGAAAAAAAACAATTACTAAGTTCTTTAAGCCCTTTCCTAAGTCTGACAGTAATAACACTGAACAACAAAACATAAACTTGTTTTGTTTTGTCTCAGAAAGAAAAAAAATATGTGATTCTGATTTATCCTGAATTCAAATATGATATCTGTTTTTCTCCATCACGCAAGGTTTCCGAGAGACAGGTATTTATAAATTCAAACACTTCAGTATTTTCTACATGTAACTGCAAATTATTCGGGGGCACGCCGTAGCGTAGTGGTTAAGGCACTGCGCTACAAGTCGGAAGGTCGAGGGTTCAAGTCCCGGTGGGGTCAGGATTTTTAAACTGACCAAAACCTTCTGGCGGCACTATGGCCCTGGGGTCGACTCAGCCTCTAACGGAAATGAGTACCAGACGCTTGTTCTGGGGTAAAGGCGGCCGTCACGCAGGGCTGACAACCCGGCTGACACCAAGTGCCGATTGTCAAGAAAAAGTGGGAGCCTTAACCTCCTACTACCCCAAGGGCCTCCTGAGGCCTGTAGTGGGATCACTTTACTTAAACTGCAAATTATTCGAACATTCGGACTCGCCTAGAAAGTAAGAAATGACGATTTTCTGCTATATTTCACCTGTGAAACATCCCTCTTGATGGTCCAACAATAATCGGCCAGCATATTAGGGTTCCATTTGCCTTGATATCCCTATTCCATAGCTGAAAACCATTTGTGTTAGCTCATTTGGTTTTATTTTACAATGGGCAAATGGACGAAAAAACGTTTATTAAAAAATAATTATTTAAATCCATTAATTGAAATTGAAATAAAAGAACTGTGGGTGGTGGAAAAATTCCGAATACATATTTTAAAACACGATAAAAAAACTGCATTAAGTACAACTATTGGTACTCATGAGACAAAAGTCATGTTGACCAGTGTTATTAATATAAATTGTTCAAAAGTTCTCATTAATTGATTTTATTTTGACTATTTAACTCATGCCCCAAATGAGAGTCAATGACCAATCACATTTCAATGATTTTTTTATTTACAACCAATCACAGTCGTGTTACGCCTAAAATTTACCAACTGAAGCTTATCACAATAAAGACAGCACCTCCTTTTTAACATTCTAAATAGGTCATAAGCATTATTTTGCAGTGACTCACTCTCTAAGAAATACGGCTACCAGATTGGATATATAGTGGATGAATGTCAACAGAAAGCGAATGCGAGAGATAAAATAAAAACATTTGTAACAATTGATTATACCACAAAAAATAAGAAACCACTGTTTGCACTTGCTTAAACGAATTAATTTCCAGGAAATGACGTTGCAGAAAAATATAATTGACATATTTACATCATAGGACTTCAGAAATTAATGAATACCTATTAGGTTGTTTATAAATTCCTCCACTAGGGTGCATTCTTACAACATTGCGATCATTTGGCAATAAATAATAAGATCTGGTTGCAGTGAGAACAAAAGAAGCAAATGAAGCGTACCAATCGTTTCACATTTGTTTTCAAACATTGCCGTTTACATTAAATATATAAATATTTTAAAATAACTATAGTTAAATAATGATTTGTGAGTAAACAGCTTAATTTTATTCGTTAAATAGTCCTAACAAATGCCACTCTTGATTTCCAAATTCTCTAGATAAATTTGGAAATCACTCGTAGCATCACTTATGATAATTTTTATTTTTATTTTGGAACCTTGGAACGTATTCCCTATATATACCCATACACATTACCATTCCATATTAGCGGTTTCTGTATTCGCGGCTTATTTGCGGAACATGTCCCCTGCGAATAAGGAGCTTTTACTGTACATTAAACCATATGTTTTATTACTTACCTTTAATCTACCCTACAGGATAGATACCTGCACATTCCTTCTGAAGGAAGCCATTATCAGAATTTTACACTCTTAAAAATCCATAGGCCCCGGTTGGTACAGGCCCAGTACCTGCGAACCTCGGAACCAAAGCCTGGTAACCGCTAGCCTACTGGGACCTACAAATATGTGATAGAAATTATTTATATAACTGTATGATTTTGTAAAAGCTTACCAGAAGAATAGAATAGAGATAAATCCGCTGTTTTTCCGGGGTTCACACGTCTGTTCTCTTGTGAAGTATCCATCGCATTGCGTGTAATTGCATTACCTGCATTTACTCTTTTACAAACATGTCACCAACTGTCATCAATGCCATATATTATTCTTACATGTTACCTCATAGTGGCGGCTCGTGTCTCTTTCATTTACTGGCTTCTGCAGAAGTTGCGAGCAAAATTTTCATTTTTAGTTTATGCATTTTTATACGAAGAAACTATATATCTGCATTATGTTAATTTTAATATTGCTCTGTTATGGATACATAAAATTATTAAACATTTATGCCACATAAATTATAATTATTGCGAAAACTATGTATATAAATAAATTTACCTGAAATGCTGCATTTTATGAAGCTATATACTTATAGGGCTATAGGCCTATGGAATTTCGTTACAAACCGGTACTCTGGACCCTGCGAGTTGTCTTCTTGGGAAAGAAAATGTGTAGCCTATTGTGCTGTTGTTGTTATCTAATGCTGGGCCATGTCATGAAGCCATTACCGTTCTTGCTTTCCAAAATTTCTCTATGGTGAATCCAACAGGTAATACTTCGCAGGTTTGTAGATGTTCTTCATTCATTTCTTCATCTTTGTTGCATAGAGGACAATTTGGATTCGTGTAAATTCCTATTTTATATAAGTGTTTGGCCAAATAATCATATTCTGTAAGCAGTCTGAATTTTGCTTACTGCAGTTTTACGTAGAATTTCTGGAATAATATCTGGGTTCTTTACTAAAATATTCAATTTTTTGTCTTTGGCTTTATTACATAGGTCTTGGTTTTGTTTGATTTTATATTTTGTTTTTAATTATTCTTTCTATGGATGCAAAAGGTAAGCTTTTAGTAGCATTCTGAATTAGATTGGAGCCTTTTTTGGCAAGAAAATCAGCAGTATCATTTCCAGCAATTCCACAATGTGCAGGTATCCATTGCAATTGGATTCTTTTCGGTAGTTTTTGAAGTTGTTGAATCATTTTGTGGCGCGCTATAATTTGGATTAACTTCATTTTGTGTGAATTTATTGCATATATTGCTGCCTTATAATCAGGGAGTATGACAGCATTTTGAAATTTATTTATTCTGTATACTAATTGTTAGAGTGAAATATCAATAGCCGTTATTTCCGCTTCAACGTTTGTTGTGTGGTATCCTGCTGGTTGATAAAATGAAAATAATGCAAATGTAATTCCTGATCCTGAATTGTAGTCTATTATTTGTTACATAAAATGCAAATGTCATTCCTGATCCTGAATTGTAGCCTATTATTTGTTACATAAAATGCAAATGTAATTCCTGATCCTGAATTGTAGCCTATTATTTGTTACATAAAATGCAAATGTAATTCCTGATCCTGAATTGTAGCCTATTATTTGTTACATAAAATGCAAATGTAATTACATAAAATGCAAATGTCATTCCTGATCCTGAATTGTAGCCTATTATTTGTTACATAAAATGCAAATGTAATTCCTGATCCTGAATTGTATCCTATTATTTGTTACATAAAATGCAAATGTAATTCCTGATCCTGAATTGTAGCCTATTATTTGTTACATAAAATGCAAATGTAATTACATAAAATGCAAATGTCATTCCTGATCCTGAATTGTAGCCTATTATTTGTTACATAAATTGCAAATGTAATTCCTGATCCTGAATTGTAGCCTATTATTTGTTACATAAAATGCAAATGTAATTACATAAAATGCAAATGTCATTCCTGATCCTGAATTGTAGCCTATTATTTGTTACATAAAATGCAAATGTAATTCCTGATCCTGAATTGTAGCCTATTATTTGTTACATAAAATGCAAATGTAATTACATAAAATGCAAATGTCATTCCTGATCCTGAATTGTAGCCTATTATTTGTTACATAAAATGCAAATGTAATTCCTGATCCTGAATTGTAGCCTATTATTTGTTACATAAAAAACAAATGTAATTCCTGATCCTGAATTGTAGCCTATTATTTGTTACATAAAATGCAAATGTAATTCCTGATCCTGAATTGTAGCCTATTATTTGTTACATAAAATGCAAATGTAATTCCTGATCCTGAATTGTAGCCTATTATTTGTTACATAAAATGCAAATGTAATTCCTGATCCTGAATTGTAGCCTATTATTTGTTACATAAAATGCAAATGTAATTACATAAAATGCAAATGTCATTCCTGATCCTGAATTGTAGCCTATTATTTGTTACATAAAATGCAAATGTAATTCCTGATCCTGAATTGTAGCCTATTATTTGTTACATAAAATGCAAATGTAATTACATAAAATGCAAATGTCATTCCTGATCCTGAATTGTAGCCTATTATTTGTTACATAAAATGCAAATGTAATTCCTGATCCTGAATTGTAGCCTATTTTTGTTACATAAAATGCAAATGTAATTCCTGATCCTGAATTGTAGCCTATTATTTGTTACATAAAATGCAAATGTAATTCCTGATCCTGAATTGTAGCCTATTATTTGTTACATAAAATGCAAATGTAATTCCTGATCCTGAATTGTAGCCTATTATTTGTTACATAAAATGCAAATGTAATTACATAAAATGCAAATGTCATTCCTGATCCTGAATTGTAGCCTATTATTTGTTACATAAAATGCAAATGTAATTCCTGATCCTGAATTGTAGCCTATTATTTGTTACATAAAATGCAAATGTAATTCCTGATCCTGAATTGTAGCCTATTATTTGTTACATAAAATGCAAATGTAATTCCTGATCCTGAATTGTAGCCTATTATTTGTTACATAAAATGCAAATGTAATTCCTGATCCTGAATTGTAGCCTATTATTTGTTACAAAAATGTGAGTTTAATCACTTAATAGGGAACCGGATGTAAAAAGGGTTTAATTTCATATATTGCAATGTACACGTCAACATATGACGAATGGTGAATGAAAGAGTGGCATGGAAACGTCTTGAAGAAAAATCAGAGGATATTTATTATTTTTTCGGGTATTTTGGTTTACGCTATCTTTCTTGCACTTTTTATCATCGGCATTACGAAGTCTCCAGAAGTTGCTTCACTTTTAGTAAAACAATGTAGGCCTACCTACTACCTAGGTATATTATTCGCAATTTGTGTATAGCTACACAGCGTTTAGGACGAATAGTCATGTTTTATTCCAGTTTAAAAAGGAAATTATAGTTATTCACAAGAATGAAAAATGTACAAACTTAATAAATAAATTACAATTATTATAACGTAAATAACACGATATTAAACAGCCGAGCGGTTCTGTAGAACTAATTATTTGCCACACATTGCGCATGCATGAGAGAATAAACTCGCCAACTTGCTATCAAATCGTGAGGTTTTATCAGACTTTAAAAAATCAAGAGAGCTATTTAAAATTAAAACTAAATATAAGATAAAAGTGTGTATCGTATCGATTGATTTGCACAAAGCATTAATATTATAGAAACTATTGTTACGAAAAATTTAATATGAAAAACAAGAAAAGAAAAAATGTAGATAGAACCCTCTTGTTCTAATCTCGCGAAATGATTAATATACAAAAATGAATGTTTGTTTGTACTTAATGCGCTGCCATACCGTTGATCCAATTGTGATTTTTTTTTTTGCAAAATGTTCAGGAGATTGTCGGGATGAACACAGGCTATAAGAGAGTTGAGATACTCTACTCCTACACCCTTTGTACTGAAAAAAAGTGAAAAAGTCCCTTTTTTATCCTTAAATGACTTACGCTGTCTAACCATAACAAATACACAAAATTAATGTACACAGAATTGAATATCTCAAAAAAAACTCAACAAAAAAGTCCCCGAAGCATATGTTTATCTTTTACAGATAACACACAATAGACAATTTTTGTCTTTCATTGATGCCAAGAATATCGGGATAAGTAGATTCCCAGGCAAGCATAGCAGCGCATGACGGGTATTCTTTTATGGATAACTCAAAATAACGAATTTTGTCTTTCAGCTCATTTATGCCAAGTACATCGGGATGCGTAGATTCCCGGACAACGCCGGGTAATCAGCACGGGGTATCTAAAAATAATTATATAAATTTATATTTATTTTTCCTTTTACTTATTCAACTAAATGCAAAAACTCATTATCATTTATTTATGTGTAGCAGCGCACGCCGGGTATTAGCTAGTAATTAATAACAATTGAAGCTTCATTATATTCAGCATTTTGTGAATACTCATGTGGGAAGTTTTACTTACTTTATTTTAATTTATATTATTCTAATTTTATTAGATTCCATGTTTCTCTTAGTATTAGATCACATCACCATTTTCTTTTGTTTAGTCTGTATTTTAATATAATCGTCATCATCTTCATGGTAGGCCGTTCAGCCTGTTCCGCTCTCAAAACTCATCTTCCCATCGTCTTCTAGGACGTCGCACATCTCTATAGCCCTGAGACTGGTACAACAGTGCTTGTTTTGTTAGCCTAGAAGAGTCCATTCTTAAACTATGTTCATGCCATTTTTGTTTATAGTTTTTTTTTTTTCATTTAGATTAAAAATTTTGAGTTCTTGCCTAATTGTTTCACTAGGAATGTGGTCTCTTAGAGTATATCCTGCAACGTATCTGAAGAATTTCATCTCTGATGTTTCTAGTAATGTTGTGTCTGATCTATTCATGACCCAATTCTCTGATCCATGTGTCACAAAGGGAACTGCCATTACCTTATAAATCTTTAGCATTGTTTCTTTTGCTGTTTTTGTTTGTAGTGTTCTTTTAATAGTCTTACACTTTGAAATTATATATATGATATATATATATATATATATATATATATATATTTCATTTATATAATTTTCCCAATTGTAAGATATGTGACATACTAAATATTTAAAACTCTGTACTTGTTCGATAATTTCATCGTTCAAAACTATTTTCGATCGAACTGCATATTTTCCCTGAAAGACCATTGTCTTTGTTTTCTTCGTTGAAATCTTGAGATTATATTTCTCCATGGCTTTCTTGATCTAGTTTAAAATGTTTGCTTAACTGTGTTTGCCATTCTGTAACAGCTGCGTCCAAATATATATTAAATAAAGTCAGCGAGAGGTTTTAATAATATCTTAAAATTGTAACAAATCTGTAATTTTTTGTATAATTTTACTATTCGCTGCTTGAGTGGAGGAGAAGGCCTTGTGGCCTTAACTCTGCCAGCTAAAATAAAGCATTATTATTATTATTATTAGTCCACCGCTGTGGTCTCGAGGTAGCATGCTGCCTTGTCACGCAGCGGGCCGGGTTCGATCCCCGGTCGGGGCAGTTTTTCTGGGTGAGGTTTTTATCGGTTTTTTTCCCCACCTGTAAGACAAATGTCAGGAAAACTTTAAGGCCCAAACGGTCCCCGAAATCATATGGCTATCATCATCATCATGCTTCACCGGTGTGGAAAGCAACGGGAAGCTACCACACCTATAATTCCCTAGTAAAGCTGCAAGCATAGTATGAAAATGCTATGATTGCAGTGAAGGACCTGCCTTCGGGCAGAATTACTATGGATGGATTATTATTATTATTATTATTATTATTATTATTATTATTTTTATTCAATTAATAAATATGGATTTTCATCAAGTAAACACCAACTCATTTATTATTATTATTTATTATTATTATTATTATTATTATTATTATTATTATTATTATTATTATTATTATTATTATTATTATTATTATTATTATTATTATTATTATTATTATTATATTATTATTATTATTATTATATTATTATTATTATTATTATTATTATTATTATTATTATTATTATTATTATTATTATTATTATTATTATTATTATTATTGTATTTGTCTAATATGTTGTTCAGAGTTCCTGGTCCCTGCCTAGAGACGACCTGCCTAGGGCACGGTTGTAAGTCCTATAGAAAAAAAAAACGTAAAATTGAGAAGTTAGTCACCCTCGAGAACAAGCCGCCACTGTAATCCCACACAGGAAACTTCCCACACTGACTTCATAGATACGGTTCTCCTCACGCAATGCCACATGCTGTTATTGAATAGATTACCGGAATGTGAAAGTGTGACTTCGAAAACCTAATTTTCATGTCGAAAAACAAAAAACCTCAAACTATTATACACATATTATGTATCACTTAATCAGACATTCCAAAGCTGGGAAGTACGCCACATGCATTGTCTTGTCAAATTAGTATTATTGCCGAGGGGACATTACTTACTTACTTACTAACTCACTGGCACTATCGAACCCGTAGGTTCATGGCCGCGCGGACACAAGCTCTCCATACATCCCTATCCTGAGCTAATGCTTTCCAATCATTCCCTGTATGATCTACTTCTCTCAAATCATAGTTAATGTTGTTCTCCCACCTCATTCTTGGTCTACCAACTGGGCGTTTTCCCTCTGGCTTTCCTACAAGAAGCTTCCATGCACGTCTTTCATTCCCCATACGCGCAACATGTCCTGCCCATCGCAGTCTACGAGACTTAACTGTTCTTATTATATCTGGCTTCCTATAAAGACCATGTAGTTCATTGTTATGTAGTCTTCTCCATTCACATGTCTGTTCATCTCTCTTTGGTCCAAAAATGTTCCTAAGAACTTTATTCTCAAATACTCGTAATCTCCTTTCCTCCCTTAAAGTAAGAGTCCATGTTTCGCACCCATATAATATAACTGGTAGAATAATAGTTTTATATATTTTCAGCTTAACGTTTTTTGAAAGGAGTTGGGACATCAAAAGTCTCTGCAATGCATAATAGCATGCATTTCCAGAATTGAGCCTATGTTTAATTTCTTTGTGCATCTCATTCCTATTTGTGATTATGTTCCTAGGTATTTGAATTCAGCCACTTCCTCAAAATTTCCCACATTTGTCATTAGCTGTCCATTTCCATTATATAATTCATTTCTACGTGTGACCATATATTTAGTTTTACTGATATTTACTTGCAGTCCTAATTTCTTAGTGTTACTCAATAGTGTGTGCGTGTTGGCCTTTAGTATCTCCTCGCTATCGGCCAGTAGTACTACATCATCAGCATAAACTAACAGCTTATTAATACCATTCAGTTGTAAGCCTTCCTCATTCTCTAAAGATTTAATGGCATGCTCTAGTACAAAATTAAATAGTAGAGGAGATAGTGCATTGCCGAGGGGACATTATTTGCCAAAATCAAAGAATTAAAAAGTCAGGCAAAAAAACACTTAATAATAGTTAATGTTGGCGTTAAAAAACATTGATATTTTTAAACAGGAACATTACTTGCAAGAGATATCTCAAAAATACTAGACACGCCCTTTTATATACTACTTGATGTTGAGCAGTTGCACATAACTATAAGGCGTACCTTCAGATTACAACGGTGGAAATTTTGTCGTGTGTCAGATAATAATGCAAATTCCTCACTTATATTCTAAATTGACATCGCAGTGAAAGTTTTCGACTATCAGATAGCAACATGTTAGCAGATTTCCTTTATAAAATAAAAATTCGTCTCAAGACATTCTTCGTAATAGTTGCATTGGAATTTTAACTTTTAAATCCCTGCCGAACATACACCAAATTGGTCCCACCAATTACAATAATAGAAGCATAAAAAATAATTACAAAATAGGTAGAATAATATGAAATAAGCAGTAAAGTACAAGACGAGAAAAAAAAATAAAACTTTCTGCATTAATATCATGCTTGAGACCAGTCTCATGGGCTAGTGGTCATCGTTTCATGAGGTCCCGGGTTGGATTCCCGGTCAGATCATAGGATTTTTCATCATCATCAACAGCAAGGATTAAGCCCAATGGCCTGTTCCGATCTCATTATAGGTCAAATTGGTCCTTCCATCTCTTCAATAGTCTTCCCAACATTCTTCTCCCTTTTTTGGTTTGTAATTATACATTCTTCTTGGTATGGCTGTTCATTCATTCGTAATACGCGCTGAAGATAAGCATGTTGATAATATTTGATTCTTTCACAGAGATTAAATATATTGTTAGGTAGAAAGAATGCAAAAGCCAAAATAAAGCATCTGAGCAAAATGTTTCACTCTTTTCACGTCCTGATTTTAATTGGTACGCTAATGAAATGAGTTGCTAAAGAGCGTAACTAAATACAATGTAAACATCGCTTACACTGCATAATACTAGGAACGTCCATATTGACCTTCTTCTTCTTCTTCTACTACAAGGTTTAGGCTATGCAGCCTGTTCCGGCGAAGTTAAAAGTGGAGTCCATCTTCTACGTGTTCGGCCAACATCTCTTGTTCCTCTGGGATTATACAGGAAGGTTCTTTTTGGTATTCTTTCGTTGTTCATTCTCATTAAGTGTTCTGTCCATTTCTTATTATTTTCGCTGATTTTATCTTCAATTTATATATATTTAATTCTTCTCGTATAGTTTCATTCATTATTCTATCCGCTCTTGTGCATCCTTTCACATTACGTAAAAACAGCATTTCCGCAGTCTGTATCCTACTTTTATCCCTTGATTTCATTATCCAATTTTCACTTCCATACAACAACAAAGGAACAGCCATTGTTTTATATAATTTAAGTTTCGTATCTTTCCTTGTTTCCGACCTAAGGTTCTTTTTATGGTTCCACAAATAGCCTGAAATTGATTTACTTTATTTTCTATATCTTTATTTTCTCTATAAGTTATATCACATCCTAAATATTGGAAATGTGATACTTGTTCTATTATTTTTAAATTAACTGTATCGGGGCTGCTATTTAACTCCTTACATTTGTGTGGATTTTTCCTTAATATATGCGTTATTAATTGTTCAATATATAGTAACTGGTATTCATATTATGAAGGTTATTGGTTCACATCCTGGGGCCCAACAACTACATTGAAATATGTTGTTGTTGTTGTTGTTGTTGTTGTCTAATGTGCTGCATCTAACAATGAAGTCATTAGCAGTCTTGCTCTCCAATACTTTGAGGTCCTAGAATCTTCATGTTTGACAGCGATACAGTTGTTCAGATGACCTTCTTCCATTTCTTCATCAGGGTGATTGCATAAAATGCATTTCGGTGAAGGCAGAACATTGATTTTGTGAAGGTGTTTTGTCAGACAGTCGTGACCCGTTGTCATTCTAAAATATGCTACTTCTGTTTTTCTTGGTATGTTCGGTATATCAGTATGTTTTATTAGGCATTCCCTTTTTTTGTTTCTGGTCACTGTTTGAAGTCTATTGTCATTCATAATTTTGGATTTTAACTTTATGTGGCGTTTCACTGAGGAGTAAGGTGTTGGTTTAGATCCAGGCATTTGTTCAAAGCGAGATCCTTTCTTGGCGAGGAGATCGGCTATTTCATTTCCGGCAATCCCACAGTGGGAGGGTAACCATTGCAGGACAACTTCTTTACCACAATTTTCAGGTCAGTAATACATTGAATATATATTTGTGATTTTTTTTCAGTCATAAAGGCGAATTCGTAGTTGGATTTTCGACCTAGATCCAAAACCTTAGCTCTTCCATTTTATATTCTGTAGATAAAAAACTCCTGGCGCGACAGGCCTAGAATGCCCTTATCCTACCAGCCGGCTGCTGGCCCCTCACATCCACATGTGTCAATCACAGAGGTAGATGATCATCAGCCAGTGTAGGGGTGACATGTGGTCAGCATGTCGAGTCCTCCACCTGTTATAGCAGCCGCTACTTATTGTAGCTACCCAAATGCCTCACGATGCTGGGTGGGCACCGGTCCCATACTGGCCGAAATACCATGAGAAAAGTTCTTCTCCCGTGGAGACTCGAACCAGTGCAAGTCCCGTAGCTCTGCGCCGAGGCTTCCTACCTTAACCACTCGGCTACGGCGCGGGACATATCCTGTAGATACTGGATGATAATTCAGGCCACATTCGTGATTATTGTATTGTAAATAAGGGGGATCGCCATTAAATTACTTTTTTTGCGCGATAGTGCGTTTTGTCGTACTTACAGCAATAGCGACCATGACTGAAAGTTCAACTTCTTACATTTCGGGGTTGTCAATCTAAATAGCTATACTATAATAAAGTAACTATACTGTAATATTACATATTACAAAACGCGCATGGGAAGTAAAACCACTGCCCTCTATATATACTATGTACTGTGTAAGTTATATACAAAAAAAATATCCAAAAGATAGTGTTAATATACATTATACGAAACAAATCACTGCATTTTAAATAAACTGAACTTTATTTGAATCAATATAAAACAATAAATACATACTTGCCGCCTTTTTATCGTAAGTAATTCCATGAGTGATTTTCAATTTATCTAGATAATTTGGAAATCAAGAGTGGCATTTGTTAGGACTATTTAATGAATAAAATTAAGCTGTTTACTCACAAATCATTATTTAAATATAGTTATTTTAAAATATTTATATATTTAATGTAAACGGCGATGTCTGAAAACAAATGAGAAACGTTGTTTCACTTGTTTATCACTGCAACAAGATCATATTATTTATTGTCAAAGTAGGATCGCAATATTGTAAGAATGCACCCTAGTGGAGAAAAAATGAAACACATCAAACTGTATATTAATTAATTTCTGATGTCCTATGATGTAAATATGTCAATTATATTTTTCTGGAACGTTATTACCTGGGAAAAAATACGTTTAAGAAAGTGCAAACGTGGTTTATTTTCTTTTGTGGTATAATAAATTGCTAAAATGTCACGCAACCACGATAAGGTTACATTCGTGTACTGTAATATAATCTGGTAGCCACATGGGGTCACTGGCAAATAATGCTATGACCTTTCACAGTGATAAAATTAAACTGATAAAATCGAGGTGAAAAGACTGTGATTGGTTGTAAATAAAATTCATTGAAATGTGATTGGTCGTTGACTCCCATTTGGGGCATGAGTTAAATAGTCACTAATATTGTCTCACGGCCTCCTGTACTTTCAACTAATAAACATTGCCCACGCTATTAACGTTAGTCAGTTGTCTATAATGAAGGCAAATATTTCAACAAGATGTTATTATTTTACTATTATTTATTATTTTAAAAACACACCGTCGCGCAAAAAATAATGTACAACGCACATTTGTGAAGTGTTTTACACGATCTAGGGAATTAAAAACCTCGCTATTGCCCGGTTTTTAAACATTTTCGTCGATTCTATAAAAACTACTTCCCAACCTCGCATCGTAATATACTATCACAGTGCATTCTTTGTGTGTTGAAATAAATATTCACGTAATATTTGCATTTCGGAGTGACATGCTGCCGTCTGAGAGGCATTTTCCGTACCCTTGTATTTTTTTTTCTAGCTTTGGTCTTCAGTATTAGCATCTTGTCTATCTTTCCGTTATAGACTACAGAGACTGTGGTGAACAGCATATGTTATACTGAATTCTTGTCTATTTATTTATTTTGAGCTAGCGGTCTCTACGGCTTCATCATAGTAGCTATGTGGCCCTTTCACTAGAGGCAAATCATGTTTTTATACCCCATTTGTAAATGTAGTCTTATTTCCCGTAACATAACCTCAACCGTTTTATTACACACGCTGTACCTGTGTATCTACGTAACGGACCTGTATCTATGTAACGGAATCTTTGAACACGATTTTCACCCACTTAAAAACATAGGATCGACTTGAAACTTTGTATACTTGTAAAGGACCCATGACAATACTATAATTTCATATTTGTTTTCTAAAATCCTAGCCGGAATCATCAAAAAATCAAAATAATAAAAGCCGGTATAATAGGTTGCGGACTTATCGACTTTTTAGTCAATCGTTGTAAGAGCTCAGTTGGTAGAGCGGTGGACTGTAGTGGTATATAATATCAGTAATTCATAGGTCGCTGGTTATATTCGGCCCGGAGGATTTTTTAGAAGAGTATTAAGCAATTAAATTTTCATGGGATTCCGGTTTATGACAATCAATTAAACTAAAAATTTAAAACATAAATAATAGTTTAAAAAACTAAAACAACACTCTTTGTTAGAAAACCAAACTAAAAAATATAAAATAAATAATAGTTTAAAAAACTAAAACAACTCGGTTTATCAGAAAACCGAACAAAAAAATGAAAAATAATTTTAATTTCCTATACGCTTGGGATAAAATTAAAACGGTCAACAAAAAAAATCATCTCCGACACATCTAGAATAAAACTAGAGTTATCTACAAAAAAAAATAATTTTACCATCAACAGCGTGGGGTGCTTTTTATGGTTTTTACGTTTTCTTCTTAGAGACTTTACTTTTGCCAATATCTGTTTTATTATCAAATATATTAATTGATATAGAGCACCCCACGCTTTTGATGGTAATTTTTTTTTTTGTAGATAACTCTAATTTTATTCTAGATGTGTTGGAGAGATGATTTTTTGTTGACCTACATACCTCGATTCCCAATTATTTATCATCTCGTTTCCAGTATCTATCCTCAAACCATAACTTAACACAAGATCACAACATAGTCTGTTGCTTAATATACCGCAACATAGGACATCACATCACTCCATGTCATATACCATCTCCACTTCTCGCAACTGGAATTCCCTACCACAAGAAATAAGGGGCTGCCGGACATTGGCAACTTTTAAAAGAAATCTAAATTTATATTTGCTCTAACGTCGACTTCATTATTACCCAGTGTAAGGTACATATATTAATTGGCGTTTCTCGTATAAATTATTATTATTATATTATTATTATTATTATTATTATTATTATTATTATTATTACTATGTCCACTGCTGTGCTCAAGAGGTAGCGTGCAGCCTTGTCACGCAGCGGGCCCGGGTTCGATCCCCGGTTGGGGCAGTTTTTCTGGATGAGGTTTTTATCGGGGTTTTTCCTCACCTGTAAGACAAATGTCAGGAAAATGTTTAAGGCCCAAACGGTCCCCGAAATCACGTGGCCATCATGACCATCATCATCCTTATCATTATCACCATCATCATCATCCTTCACCGGTGTGGAAAGCAACGGGAAGCTACCACACCTACAATTCCCTAGTAAAGCTGCAAACATAGCATGAAAATGCTATGATTGCAGTGAAGGACCTGCCCTCGGACAGAATTACTATGGATGGATTATTATTACTAAAAATTATTATTATTATTATTATTATTATTATTATTATTATTATTATTAATTTTATCCCAAGCGTGTTGGAAATTAAATGATTTTTCATTTTTTAGTTCGGTTTTTCTAATAAAGCGTGTTGTTTTAGTTTTTTAAACTATTGTGTATTTGCTTTATAACTTACAGGTATGACATCCTCATCTTTCGATAGAGCTGTTACGGACAGCGGTCCTATCTTTTTTCTCCAAAATATGAAAACTTTATTAATGACTGTTTGGACAGTAATGGCATTGACAATGAAGATATTCAGTATATGAAATTAAAAGTGAACATAGTTCAGACTTTGAGCTGGAGGAAGTTGAAAACTGTAGAGGCAAAACCAGAACCTAGTGATTATGAATGTACTTCTTCTACTTCTTTCTTCTTCTTCTTCACGGTTTAGGCTTATTTACTAGCCTGTTTCCGGCTCCAAATCCATCTTTTCCTTGGTCTTTCCAAACTTCTTCTTCCTCGTGGTGAATAGTTGTATGCTACTTTTGGTATTCTATTCTTAGTCATCCTTGCCAAGTGTTCTTTCCAGTTTGTTCTGTATTTCTCTGTTGTTGTGTTTAATTCCTCTACTTTTAGTTGTTGTCTTATTTCTGTGTTATGTGTTTTGTCTGTTCTTTGATATCCTGCTATTGGTCTGAGGAATTTCATTTCAGCAGCTTGTATCCTGGCAGATTGTTGTGTTGTCACTGTCCATGTTTCGGATCCATAAGTAATAATAGGCACTGCCATTGTCTTGTATAATTTCATTATAGAGTCTTTCCTAACTTTATTTTTTAAAGTTCTTTTTAGTGTTCCTGTTATATAATTAAACTTATTTAGTTTGTAATTTATATCTGTTTCTGCTGTGTATGATATTTCGCAACCTAGGAAGTTATATCTTACTACTTGTTCTATTGGTTTATTTTCTAATATTATCTTTGTCCGAACTGGATGAGCGCCCTTGAAGGCCATTGTTTTTTATTTTTGTGAGGATATTTCCATGTTGTATATTATGAATGTACAGAAAATGAAAATAGTGAGAATGACAGAGAAAATATTGTATGAAAAGATGTTTAATATGAACGAAAAAAATCAACCTCCTGTAAATGTAAGGACGAGGTGTCATAATAAAATTACACAATTGTATTGTTTCTGTCCTAAAGCCAGAAACCTGTGGTGACAATCCAGAAATTGGGACCGTTTGGGCTATCACCTGTATCTCATTATATGTGAAGAACAAAACTAAATTTAATGTACACATTGCGTTTAATGAAGTCATCATCATCATCAACAGCAAGGATTAAGCCCAATGGCCTGTTCCGATCTTCATTATACGTCGAATTGGTCCTTCCATCTCTTCAATGGCCTTTCCAAACATTCTTCTCCCTTTTGGTTTATAATTATACATTCTTCTTGGTATGCGCTGTTCATTCATTCGTAATACGTGCTGAAGATAAGCATTTTGATAATATTTTATTATTTCACAGAGATTAAATATATTAAGTTCTATTCTTAATCAAGTAAAATATATATGTGTGTGTGTGTGTGCGCGCGCGCGTGTGTATGTGTCCACCGCTGTGGTCTCGAGGTAGCGTGCTGCCTTGTCACGCAGCGGGCCCGGGTTCGATCCCCGGTCGGGGCAGTTTTTCTGGGTGAGGTTTTTATCGGGGTTTTTCCTCACCTGTAAGACAAATGTCAGGAAAACTTTAAAGCCCAAACGGTCCCCGAAATCATATGGCCATCATCATCATCCTTATCATTACCATCATCACCATCATCATCATCCTTCACCGGTGTGGAAAGCAACGGGAAGCTACCACACCTACACAATTCCCTAGTAAAGCTGCAAGCATAGCATGAAAATGCTATGATTGCAGTGAAGGATCTGCCTTCGGGCAGAATTACTATGGATGGATATATATGTGTGTGTGTGTGTGTGTTTTTTACGACTTACAAGTTCATATTTTAAATAATCCAATATTATTTGCCGGATAATGGAATTTCGTATTTTCAAAATTTTAAGATGAAAATAAAAATTTAATATTTTCAAAATGTTTCATTATTTTCGATCATTTCAAAATATTTAATATTTTCTTCAACCAGTTTTTGCAATTCTCATTAACCAAATTCCTGACTTGCAAACCTTCTTTCAATCACCAACAATAAGATAGTTATCACCTCAGGCACTCATTCGTAAGTTCTGAAGTTTTGAAGTAAGTGTTTTTAGGTTGTTGATGGTGGAAACTTCTGGAATTATTTGAGTTGTTGGTAGTGGCGACATTAGAACAACATTGGAAGAGGAGGGAAAATAGCAAGTAAGTAATGCGAGCACTGCCACGTTTTACGTAAATATATAAATATTAAAAAATTGTAAAAATGTTTAAAGAATCGTTGCAAAATGTTTAAAATAGGTACGAAACGTGGTAAAAGTGTGTAGTGCAACACTGGCATAAGAATGTTGGTATGGCAAATCGCGATCGACAATACTAGACTTAAGCCTATATAAATTATAAGAGAGGCACGTGCCCCTGTTCCTTAAGGACTGACCGTCCCTGTTTAGAACCCGTCCAAAATGAATTTTAAAAAAAATAAAAAGGCTTGTGCCTACTGTTATCTTAAATTAAAGAGGAAAACAAAGAACACATACAAGAAATATGGAATTGAAATCTGTCTTTAATGTGCCAGAATTTTTTTCGGAAACATGTTTTGAAGATCGAGATTAGAGTTTTATATTATTTTTATGTTTTCAAGATCACTAATTAGTAAATTATTCTACACAAAAAGTAAAATAAAATCTTAAACCATATTTGAAATATATATATATATATATCATCATCATCCATGCAAGTATTAGGCCTTGTGGCCTGTTACGGTCTCAAAGAGGAATTTTCCATCCAGCGCTTTTTTGGACGTCCCAGCGATATTTTGCCTTGGGGGCGGTAGCGAAGTATGGCTTTTGGAATATATGAGACGGCATTCGTTGAAGATGGCTTTCCAGTTGTTCTGGTAGTTTTGTATATGGTAAAGAATGGGTTCTACATCCAACTCTTCCGTAATTTCCTCATTTCTTTTATGGTCCCACTTTGTGTAGCCTGCTGTACGGCGCATAAATCGCATTTCATTTGCTGTTATTCGGCTTTCATCTCTTCTTCGTATTGTCCATGCTTCTTAATACTGGTCTTTCGAGAACCTTATAAAGCCGTAATATTGTGTTCTGTGACTAAAGATGGTTTCATTATATTGTTAATTATCCTCGTTGTTTTTGTAAAATTTGTGATTGGCTTTGATATATATCAGTTTCATCTTGAGATGTTAAATTATAACCCAAATAATTCAATTCGTTTACTCGTTCTAAAATTTCATCATCCAAAACAATTTTGCTAGGTATAGGGTATTTCCCACAAAAGGCCATCACTTTAGTTTTCTTTGTATTGATTTCCATATTGTACCTTTTTGCAATTATATTAAAATTGTGTATAGAATACTGTATTCTGTTGGAGCTATTAATACCAAATCATCTGCAAAAAGCAAAGAGTCCATTTTATGGTTTCTATTAATTTGGATAGAACCGTGTCTCATCTCTCGCCAATTTTGGAGTATTCTATCCATGTATATGATAAAGAGCAAGGGCGAGAGGCCACATCCTTGTCTTACGCCCCTATTAATTTCGGTCCATTCTGTTTGTGTGTTATTGATTCGAACTGAAATCAAATTTGTTTTATAGATATTGTATAAATATAAAATATGCTGTTGTGGTAGATTGTTGTCAGCTAAAATTTCCAACAGTTTATTCCTATTGATTTTGTCGAAGGCTTTTTTGAAGTCCACAAAAGCTAAATGTGTTTCTACATTGAACTCCCTGTGTTTTTCTATTAATAATTTCATGCAGAAATAACCATCACAGCAGTATCGACCTTTACGAAAGCCATTCTGTTCTTCGCTGAGGAGGCTTTTTTAAGATGTTTGTATAATTTTTTCTTAATTATATTGACGTAAATTTTGTATCCGGTATTTAGTAAGCTGATGCCTCTGTAATTTTCACAGTTTTTCTTGTCTCCTTTTTACATATTGGTATAGGAATGTCTCTCCCTTCTCATAGTTTATTTAGGAATGTTAGAAATCTGTCTAAAAACAGATTTACTGCTTAATAAATATATATTCAACTGTTAACAAATTATATATATTTCTACACAATTCAAAGGGGATCTTAGAACACATCATGACAGTTAAGTGACAGAATATTACCATGGTAGTTACAAACGCTTGAAAAAAGAAGAGAATTCAACTTAGAAACACATTTTGCTTTCATAGATTTTGAGAAAAGCATTCGACACAGTCAAGAGATCAAAACTCTTAAATATATTGGAAGACAGAAATATACCAAATTTACTTCTGCAGAACATACAAAATATTTACAAAGACAACACCATAAAGATTAAATTAAATAACAGATTTTCTGAAGAAGGAATTATAAATCGTGGTGTGAGACATGGCTGCCCCCTATCCCCAACACTCTTTGCAATGTATATTAATGAAGTAATATGTTGCTGGAACAAGACATATAAATTTGGAATAAGAATATCAGAAAATAGAAAATTAAACACCCTATTGTTTGCAGATGACCAAATAATAGGCCTAATAGCAAATTCCGAAGATAATTTACAGAAAGGTATGTATGAACTTAACAAAATTACAGAAGAATATGGATTTAAAGATATCTACAGAAAAAAAACAAAAAATTATGGCATTTCAAGGTGTAACATCCTGTCAGAAGTAAAATTGTACTGGACAATAAAATTTTGGAGCAGGTGAATAATTTTACATATCTAGGATGCAATATCTCATATGAAGAAGAAAAGGATGTAAATGCAAAAATATCTAAATTTTAAAGAATTTTAGGGTTAATAAATTCTATCTTCAAGCCACAGTTAGTCCAAAAGCATTCAAGATTAAAAGTGTATAAAACACTGGCTCTTCCAACTCTTTTGTATGGTAGCGAAGTATGGACGTTGAAACAGAAGGATATACAGAGACTTAGATCTGCTGAAATGAGAGACCAGCGGAGGACTGCAGGATACACACTACTAGATCACAAAAAATGAAGACATTTTAGAAGAATTACACATGGAACCTTTAGAAAACAAAATTTCTGATTATGAGTCAAGATGGATGCAACATGTTCATCGAATGGAAGATCACAGAATACCCAAACAAATGTTAAGATATCAACCTGCAGGAAGAAGAAGACCAGGACGTCCACTCAAAAGACTTTTGGATGGTGTTTCTCTTGAGGCCGAAACAGGTCAACAAATGGCCTAAATTCGTGAATGTACTATGATGATGATGATGATAGTTAAGGATTAGGTATTGTACTGTACTTCTTAAATGAACGTGTTAAAATATTTTTAAAATATCTAAATTTAACACGTTTAAAAATAATGGTTCGGACGGACTTTATTGTGGGAACTCGGGGTATCTGGTTATGCTGACAATAATGAAATGAAACTTGGCCTATATTAATCACAAATTGTGAATTTTTATGATGATTTATTTTTCATAAGTAATGCCACGAGCGAATTCAAATTTATCTAGAGAATTTGGAAATCAAGAGTGGCATTTGCTAGGACTATTTAACGAATAAAATTAAGCTGTTTATTCACAAATCATTATTTACATATAGTTATTTTAAAATATTTATTTATTTAATGTAAACGGCGATGTTTGAAAACAAATGAGAAGCGATGTTTGAAAACAAACGAGAAACGATTGTTCATCACTACAACCAGATTATATTATTTATTGCCAAAGAATCGTAATATTGTAAGAATGCACCCTAGTGGAAAAATGTATAAACCAACATTATAGGTATTAATTAATTTCTGATGTCCTATGATGTAAATATGTCAATTATAGTTTTCTGCAACGTTATTTCCTGGAAAATAATTCGTTTAAGAAAGTGCAAACAGTGTTTTTTTTTTGTGGTATAATCAATTGCTACAAAATGTTTTTATATTATCTCCCGCAAGCACTATCAGCTGACATTCGTTCACTATAATAGAATCTGATAGCCGTATTTCTTGTGGAGTAAGTCACTGCAAAATAATGCTATGACCTATTCAGAATGTTAAAAAAAGGTGGAGCTTTCTTTAATATGGTAGACCTCTTCGATAAATTCGAGATGAAACACGATTGTGATTGGTGTAATTAAAAAGCATTGAAATGTGATTGGTCACCGAATCCCATTTGGGGCATGAGTTAAATAGTCATTGTAAATCACTGGAATCGTCAAATAATCACATTTTTATTAAAAAATCACTTTTTTTGCGAGAGTTGAAAATGTTGGCTCAACCAACAGATAAGAGTTCAGCTGCTGTAATATTCAGTAAAGTATGAATAGGGATTACTTTTCACTGAAAGTGTTTCTAGTGCAAGACATATAAAACAGAACAATAGTTCCGATTGAGGGTCTTTCCACTTTTCAGCGGTTGCCCTTTTACCAGCCGGCTGCTGGCCCTGTGTCAATCACAGAGGTAGATGATCAACAGCCAGTGTAGGGGTGACATGTGGTTAGCATGTCGAGTTCCCCAGCCGTTATAGCTGGTTCCTCAACCTGGAGCCGCTACTTATTGTAGCTACCCAATTGCCTCACGATGCTGGGTGGGCACCGGTCCCATACTGGCCGAAAATACCATGAGAAAATGTCTTCCCCCATGGAGACTCGAACCAGCGCAAGTCCCGTAGCTCTGCGCCAAGGCTTCCTACCTTAACCGCTCGGCTACGGCGCGGGACCAGAACAATAGTCATGTACGAAAAAGTCGCAATAAAACCATTCTAATTAAAGCGATTATAAAAATGATGAGAAAATATAACTGAAGTTAAGAATTAAATTAATATTTTTAATACCTCACCTCATACACTTTATTCTTCTAGACTACAGTTTCGGAGCTATATCTCCATCATCAGTAGCCTCTCATCGACCGGTGTTATGTCGTTTCTTGGCGGTTTTCTTCTTCCTTCTATTGGTGGACCGATGAACCTCTGGATCAAAACAAAACAAAGCAGGAATATATCAGATCAAATGCAAGGATTGTGACAAAATCTATATAAGAAAAACCAAAAAAATTGGAAACAAAGGTGAAGGAACATCTTATAAATGTCTAAAAATGGTGAAGTGGATAAGTCAGCAGTAGCAGCTCATGCTTGGTCTGAAAAAACATTTAATTGATACATACAGATACACATACAGATAAACAGAAAGAACTTATGGTTTGGAAAAAAAAAAATCCACATCCAAAAAAAAAAAAAAAAGCAAGAAAGAAAAACTCAAGAATTTCGAAATTTCCGCAAATTTTGTTTTGATCCAGAGGTTCATCGGTCTACCAATACAAGGAAGAAGAAAACCGCAAATAAACGACATAACACCGGTCGACGAGAGGCTACTGATGATGGAGATATATCTCCGAAACTGCAGTCTAGAAGAATAAAGGATATGAGGTGAGGTATTAAAAATATTTATTTAATTCTTAAATTAAACCTCATAGTGATTTTTTCCTGTGAAAGTTAGGTAATTGAAGTTGTTCGGCCTGGTACATAAACCTGTAATTTTCAGAGTACGAATATCAAATTCTACCATTAGAACCAACTCATTTAGTTTAATTTTTTTTATATATCTATCCCATAGTAATTCTGCCCGAAGGCAGGTCCTTCACTTCAATCATAGCATGCTATGCTTGCAGCTTTACTAGGGAATTGTAGGTGTGGTAGCTTCTCGTTGCTTTCCACACCGGTGAAGGATGATGATGATAATGATAAGGATGATGATGATGGCCATATGATTTCGGGGACCGTTTGGGCCTTAAAGTTTTCCTGACATTTGTCTTACAGGTGAGGAAAAACCCCGATAAAAACCTTACCCAGAAAAACTGCCCCGACCAGGGATCGAACCCGGACCCGCTGCGTGACAAGGCAGCACGTTACCTCGAGACTTTATATATATATATATATATATATATATATATATATATATATATATATATATATTTATTTATTTATTTATTTATTTATTTATTTTTTTTTTTTTTGAAGCGCTTAGAGATCTTGCGCCTCATCGCGATATATAGCTACCTGTTGTCATGATTCAACTCGGTTTTCGCCTTGACTGCAGAAATTTTTAATCTTTAACCTATAGAACCAGTCTACCGCTGTGGTCTCGAACAGCGGGCTAGGTTTCGATCCCTGGCCGGGACAAGTTTCCCTGGGAGAGGTTTTTTTCGGGGATTTTCGTCGCCTGTAAGACAAATGTCAGGAAACTATAAGGCCCAAACGGTCCCCGAACATCATTTGGCCACCATTATCATATTCACCTCATTAGATTAAGTTCAGGATTAAGGCCTCTACTGGCGCATCATTATCCTCATCATTACCCATCATATTATTGGGGCAGCGTAACCCCGCCTTTCGCTTCAGGCGCCCCAACCTCAGAAGTGGGTTACAATACGCCAATGCCAAGAGAGAATACCAGAAATACAGGGTGCTCTAAAATTCCCCTTACAAACTTCTACGACATGTAGAGGGGATTGCGTTGATAATGTTTAGAATTGGAAACCATGTCCGGAAATGTACCGTTTCCGTGCTACAGCTGTTTGAAAACAAGTATTGCCTGAACGTACGCCACGTATCTCAACAAGTAATAGCTTCGTGATTCGTCTAAATCAAAAAAATCCCTATTGAGTATTCCAAGACTTGGTGTTTTTTTTTTAATGTAAAAATTTGTTCGGAATTTTGAAAACTGCAAAAATTGATTGTGGAGGGTGTATCCGGGATTATTAATGCAAGTCATGATTCAGTTTCCATTTTGTTTCTTTGGTTATTAATGAGTTGAAATGTAAAACACGTAATGTACTGTGTCACGCCTCATAATAAATTACTTGTAAAAGTGGTCGCTTTAAAAACACGTTTTTTAAACGGCTGTAGTACGGAAACGGTAAGTTTCCGGACATGGTTTCCAATTCTAAATATTATCAACTCAGTCCCCTCTACAAGTCCTAGAAGTTTGCAAAGGGAATTTTAGAGCACCTGCATACTAAATAGTTGAAACAATAGATAGGGATTAATAATAATAATAATAATAATAATAATAATAATAATAATAATAATAATGGGGCACACCATAGCGTAGTGGTTAAGACACTGAGCTACAAGGCGGAGGGTCGAGGGTTCAAGTCCCGTTGGGGTCAGGATTTTTATACTGACCCAAACCCTCTGGCGGCACTATGGCCCTGGGGTCGACTCAGCCTCTAACGGAAATGAGTACCAGACGCTTGTTCTGGGGGTAAAGGCGGCCGTCACGCAGGGCTGACAACCCGGCTGACGTAAAGTGCCGATGGTCTAGAAAAAGTGGGAGCCTTAACCTCCTACTACCCCAAGGGCCTCCTGGCCTGTTGTGGGATCACTTTACTTTACTTATAATAATAATAATAATAATAATAATAATAATAATAATAATAATAATAATAATAATAATAATAATAATAATGATAATAATAATGATAATAATAATGATAATAATGATAATAATGATAATAATAATAATAATGATAATAATAATAATAATAATAATAATAATAAAATAGCTTTATTTTACCTGGCAGAGTTAAGGCCTTGTCTGCCACTCAACCAGGTTTTAAAAAATACAAAAAAAAATAGTCTTACATCTAAATTACAATACACATAAACGATTACACGTTATGAGTACAATACAATTAGTATTTATAATGTATTTTCATTTACTCTAAATTTAACAAATTAAATATATAATATGTACAAGATATAGGCCTATATAAAAAACGAGGGATTAGGTTGTTAAAAACAGATTAAAACTGTTTTAATAAGTTCAATAATTTGATACACTGTCGAAATGACAAACTGGTGACATTGAATAAAAAAAACTTAATACCAATTTTTTTTTGGACACTTATAAATCTTCAATTTTATAGCGTCCTTTTTTTCCCCCTTTTTTTTCCGCACGCCTAGCGATCTTATGTTTATCGCGCCTAAGAAATGGGTGAAATGAAAATCCAATCCAGCATTCATCTTGACAACTAAAGAAAATTTCCAAAAGATTTTGGTGAGATTGTTAGATCTGGGACTTGAACGTGTGACCTCCAAAACCATTTTGAAGCAGCTTGCTCATTTGATAAAGTGTTGTTTGTCAGAATGTCACAGAAAATAATTAAGAATGAAAAATGTTCTAAATGAAGGGAAGGAGTAATAGTAGAATGATGGACGTTGACACTTAGAACGCGTTGTAGAATAATATGGACTTACCTTTCGATATTATTGAACATGTTTGAATTAGTTGTCACGAGTACGCACCGAGTACGCGCAAACAATAGGCCTACCAAGTGTTTTGCAACGTAGCTACGTCACATCATTACACTGGTGGTTATTGTAAGTTAAAACTTCTAAAAAAAGTCCAGTTGTATCGAGCTGTCAACTGGGACAATGTTTCATAGCGAATAAGGTGAGAGAATTCGTTTCGCATTCAACAGGTTAAGTGTAAGCCCATACATAATCTTACAGGTGTCATATATTAGAACTAGAAACAGATATTTTTGTATAAAATACATAATCTTACATGTGTCATGTATTAGAAGTATAAGAAGATTTTTTTGTATAAAATACATAATCTTACATGTGTCACATATTAGAACTATAAGAAGATCAATTACTAGTAAAATTCATATCAAATTCCGTTGAGGTGAGGTGAAGTCATATGATGAAAGTTAAAAATTAAATTGTACTTGTTGGTAGGTGCCGTCGTCCTCAACTTTTTAATATATTGTATATAAAATTAACTGGAGAGCTTTCGGAAGTTACTTTCCATCTTCTGCAGGTTGAGTTTTCGCTACTTGTTGTTGTTGTGTACGGTGATGTATACTCCAACTGTTTGTAGCAGCAACTTACTTGTTTTTGGCGATCTCGTCCAACAGGTACAATTTAATTTTTAACTTTTATCATATAAGAAGATATTTTTGTATAAAATAGATAATCTTACAGGTGTCAGATGTTAGAACTAGAAACAGATATTTTTGTATAAAATACATAATCTTACAGGTGTCATATATTAGAACTATAAGAAGATATTTTTGTATAAAATAGATAATCTTACAGATGTCATATATTAGAACTAGAAACAGATATCTTTGTATAAAATACATAATCTTACCCGGTGTCATATATGAGAACTATAAGAAGATTTTTTGTATAAAATATATAATCTTACAGGTATCATATATTAGAACTAGAAACAGACATTTTTGTATAAAATATATAATCTAAAAGGTGTCATTTATTAGAAATAGAAACATATTGTTTTTTATAAATGTTAAACTCTTAAAACTAAAAAAAATATGAAAAAATGCTCCAGGTCATTTGTGACAATCTAAATTTCAATTCATAAAATCGAACAATGGGTATAAATTATTATAATTTGATTAAATTAAACTTTTTATCTACTACTATAGCTAATACCCGGCGTGCGCTGCTACGCCAAAATAAGTGCTAATGTGTTTTTTTGCGTTTAGTTGAATAAGTGAAAGAAAAAAGAATGTATCGTTATTATTTTTAGATAACTTGTGCTGATTACCCGGCATTGCCCAAGAATCTACTTATCCCGATCTTCTTGGTATAAATAAGCTGAAAGACGAAAAATTGTGTTTTTATGTTTAGTTGAATAAGTAATAGGAAACATAATTATAAATTTGTTCTCTTTGTTATTGCAGCTAAAACAACCAATAAACTAATACATTCAATTTCCAAACTACCTTCCATACAATGCAAATAGTAAAGGTAAAGGTATCCCACTACAGGCCTCAGGAAGCCCTTGGGGTAGTGGGAGGTTAAGGCAACCACTTTTCTGGATAATCGGCACTTGATGTCAGCCGGATTTTCAACCCTGCGTGACGGCCGTCTTTACTCCCAGAACAAGCGTCTGGTACTCATTTCCGTTAGAGGCTGAGTTGACCCCAGGGCCATAGTGACGTCAGAAGGTTTGGGTCAGTTTAAAAATCCTGACCCCACCGGGACTCGAACCCTCGACCTTCCGGCTTGTAGCGCAGTGCCTTAAACCACCACGCTACGGCGTGCCCCCATCCAAATAGTAGGCTACCGTATGTAAAATTTCATCTTCCAAAATTTAATATCCAAGCAATCACTATAAGTAAAGACATAGCCTATCGTAATTATTTTTAGATACCCCGTTCTGATTACCCGGCGTTGCCCAGGAATCTGTGTATCCCGATGTACTTGGCATAATGAGCTGAAAACACAAAATTCGTTATTTTGAGTTATCCGTAAAAGAATACCCGCCGTGCGCTGCTATGCTTGCTCGGGAAGCTACTTATCCCGATCTTCATGGCATTAATTAATGAAAGACAAAAATTGTTATTGTGAGTTAGCCGTAAAAGATAAACATATGCTGTCGCGGACTTTTTGTAGTGTATATATGTATATTTTAGATATCAACTTTTATAAGATTCATGACGTTTTCCATTGAGGTTTATTCAAAATTAATATAAAATTATAGAATATTCACCTGAAAGGTCCGTCTCCTCAACTTAATTAATCATTTAACTGTAGCGCTTTCGGGACTTGTCCCATCATCGGCAGGATTCAAAACTGGTGTTTCACTGAAGATCTGGTAGAGGGGGTTACATGTATTGGGTTCGTTAGGACTGCAACAAATTTTATATAGGAAGGACAAACAGGAGTTTTAACATCAGATTCAAAAAGGAGTTTATAAACTGACATGTAAGGACTGCAACAAATTTTATATAGGAAGGACAAACAGGAGTTTTAACATCAGATTCAAAGAACATTTTCGAGACTTCATTCACGCAGAAGGGAAATCAAGCTATGCAAAACACGTTATCCATGAAGGACATCGCATGTTAAATATTGAAAACACCCAAACAGTAATGCATAGAGAAAATAATCCAGCGAAGATAAACGTACTCGAAGAGATGGAAATCGTGAAAGCAGCTCACAACGACAGCCTGATAAACGAAAACGAATCCAATACATGCAACCCCCTCTACCAGATCTTCAGTGAAACACCAGTTTTTAATCCTGCCGATGATGGGACAAGTCCCGAAAGCGCTACAGTTAAATGATTAATTAAGTTGAGGAGACGGACCTTTCAGGTGAATATTCTATAATTTTATATTAATATTTTAGATATTCAATTCTTTATACATTATTTTGGTGGTATTTGTTATGGTTCAGGCAGCGTAAGACATTTAAAATCGTACAGAAGCTACTTTATTTATCACATTTTTCAGTACAAACGGTGATTTTTAAGGATCAAGAGTTTGAGCATTAAAACTCTCTTATAGCCTATAACCTTCCTGGGAAAATCCTGAAAATTTTGCAAAAAGCCCCATCACAATCGGATGAACGGTATAGCAACGCACGCTTGCCCGGGAATCTACTTATCCCGATCTTCTTAGAATCAATGGAAGACAAAATAGTATGTTACGATACGAAGTTGGGAAGTGGTTTTTTTACAGAATCGAGGAAAATGTTTAAAAACCGAGCAATAACGAGATTTTTGATTTCCGAGATTCTGTAAAACACTTCTTAAACGTGCATTGTACATTATTTTTTGTGCGATGGTGTTTTTCAAAATAAATAATAATAGTAAATTAATATCTTTGTTGAAAATATTTGCGTTCATTATAAACAATTAACTATCGTTAACAATGTGGACAATGTTTATTAGTTGAAACTACAGGCCGTGAGAAACAATATTAGTGCGAAAATTCCGACAAGTACGTATTTATTGTTTTATATTGTTTCAAATAAAATTGAGTTAATTTAAAATGCAGTCATTTGTTTCGTATAATGTATATTACTTACTTACTTACTCACTGGCACTTTCGAACCCGTAGGTTCATGGCCGCGCAGACATAAGCTCTCCATACACCCCTATCCTGAGCTAATGCTTTCCAATTATTCCCTGTATAATCTACTTCCCTCAAATCATAATTAATGTTATTCTCCCACCTCATTCTTGGTCTACCAACTGGGCGTTTATTAAGACTACCTTTTGGATATTTTCTGTATATACTCGTACATTGTACGTAGAAGGCAGTGGTTTTACTTCCCACACGGGTTTTGTAATATGTAATATTACAATATAGTTATTTTATTACAGTACAGTTATTTAGATTGGCAAACCCGAAATGTAGGAAGTTGAACTTTCAATCATGGTCGCCATTGCTGTAAGTACGACAAAACGTACTATCGTGCAAAAATAGCTCTTGTGAGTTATCCGTAAAACATAAACATATGCTGTCGCGGAATTTTTTTTAGAGTTTTTTTTAGATATTCAATTCAGTGTACATTAATGCTGTGTATTTGTTATGGTTTAGGCAGCGTAAGCCATTTAAGGGATTTTTTTTTTTCACTACAAAGAGTGATTTTAAGGATGTGGGAGTTTATTATTACAACTCTCTTATAGCCTATGTTCATCCCGGGAATCTCCTGAACATTTTGTAAAAAAGCCCATTACAATCGGATAAACGGTGTGGCAGCGCATAAAATACGAACAAACATTTATTTTTTACTAGATTATAACAATCAGTGACGCTTTAGTTCGTAGTTAGTAGGCAACAAAATCCATACTTTGTGTTATAACAAAGCATAAAATACGCTATCAAAACATATAACACAGGTTAAACAAACGTAAAATACGGTTTAATGAAGATTTCGTTTAACTACATAAATAAACTTTCCTTGATTTTTCTGGAAGTGTATTAGTAGTTGCATCTTGGACTGCTTTTAAAATGTTTCCTGATGAACCATGAAAATCACCTTCTTCGCTCATTTTTCATTCACATGAGAAACTAGCTCCCAAAATTGCAGAATTTAACAACGTTAGTTGATTGATCGTGTTTTTTTTTTTCTCCAAAGCCACATATTACTCTTTGTCTAAACATATCGTTTCCCCAATAATTAAATTTCATTAAATATACTAAAATACTCTGAACGTAAATAGAATATTGTAGACAACACGTTACGAAATTAGGTTTAAAAACTCTCTGCTCTTTAGTAACTTCCTTCGGTCGTGTTTTATCTTGGGCATCTCTGCTTTTGTAACTGGTCATATAAATAACTATTTGTTAGTTCTGTTATATCACTCAAATAAAACAAGCACAATAACCTTTGGTTGCATCTAGGTGTACCAATCTAACACAATATGAAAACTATACTGATATATTATTTTTGCGCGATAGTGCGTTTTGTCTTACTTACAACAATGGCGACCAACGATTGAAAATTCGACTTCCTACATTTCGGAGAGTTGCAACCTAAATAACTATACTATAATAAAATAACTATACTGTAATAATACATATTACAAACACGCGTGTGGGAAGTAAAACTACTGCCTCTTTGTATACTACATTCAATTTATATACATAAAATATCCAAAAGATAGTGTTAATATAAATTATACGAAACAAATCACTGAATTTTAAATGAACTTAACTTTATTTGAAACAATATAAAAAAATGAATACGTACTTGCCGCCATTTTATCACTAATTGGTCTCACGGCCTCCTATTATTTGATATCTAATTGGTCTCACTGCCTCATGTTGTTTCAATTAATAAGCATTGCCCACACTGTTAACGTTAGTCAGTTGTTTATAATGAACGCAAATATTTCCAACAAAGATGTTATTATTTTACTATTATTTATTATTTTGAAAACAACGTCGCGCAAAAAATTATGTACAACGCACGTTTGTGAAGTGTTTTACAGAATCTCGGAAATTAAAAATCTGGCTATCGCTCGATTTTTAAACATTTTCCTCGATTCTGTAAAAACCCTTCCCAAACTCGCATCGTAATATACTATTATACATTCCACCATATGTATTTTTATCAACTTCTTTTTCTTCTTCTTCATCGTAGTTTAACTTCTCACCTTTTATGTAATTTTATATGTCCGACGTCGCCCGGGCCTTACAGGCACCTGTTGGGAGATTGATTTTAAAATTTGGATCACATATTCTTTTTTTTTTTTACCACACTTGATCATGGAGTGCCTCCCCGAATGAGTGATCAGCAAAATCCAGGACCACCTCTGAGACAATACAACATTAAGACCAAACCACAACATACACACACACACACACACACTCATATTAAACATGGCGAAAATGTTACTGTTAATATGATATTTGTGATAGATTATGTTCGGAAACTACATGGACTTAAAGTTTCTTAACACGTGTCTTACAGGTATAAAAAAGTGGAAACATGTACCAATCGAAATTCCGATTCCGATTGAGGGTCTTTCCACTTTTCAGCGATTGCCCTTTTACCAGCCGGCTGCTGGCCCTTCACATCCACATGTGTCAATCACAGAGGTAGATGATCAACAGCCATTGTAGGGGTGACATGTGGTTAGCATGTCGAGTCCCCCAGCCGTTATAGCTGGTTCCTCAACCTGGAGCCGCTACTTATTGTAACTACCCAATTGCCTCACGATGCTGGGTGGGCACCGGTCCCATACTGGCCGAAATACCATGAGAAAATTTCTTCCCCCATGGAGACTCGAACCAGCGCAAGTCCCGTAGCTCTGCGCCAAGTCTTCCTACCTTAACCGCTCGGCTACGGCGCGGGACACCAATCGAAATTAAGATATAAAATTATGAAATATTTACCTAAAAGGTCCGTCTCAACTTAAAAATTATTACTCGTAATTATCTGTAGCGCTTTCGGGACTAGTCCCATCATCAGCAGAAGTAACAAGATGTAGGTTCTTATCTGTCTACCCCTGATTCAATACTGGTGTTCCGCAGAAAATCTGGCAGAGGGGATTACACGTACTGGGTGCGTTTTCATTTATCAGATACCGGTAGTCGTTGTTGTTAATTGCCTTCAAAATTTCCATCTATTCGAGTACGTACTCGAAGATAAATCATCTAATAAATGAAAACGCATCAGATTTTCAGTGGAACACGAGTATTGAATCAGGGTCGACAGATACGAACCCATATCCTGTTACGTCTGCTGATGATGGGACTAGTCCCGAAAGCGCTACAGATAATTCATGATCTTTCAGTTGAGAAAACAGACCTTTCAGGTAAATATTTCATAATTTTATATTTTAATTTTGAATAATACCTCAACTTTATCATGAATTCTATCAATGTTAGGAATGTACCAAGCGGTTATCGAAACCGGGTTCCCTGCATATTAGGCAGCGCTGCTTCTCCGAGACCACAGCGATGGACATATTTTTATAAAATAGAGTATAATATAAATCTATTTACACAATAATTAATAAAATGATTATGTCCACCGCTGTGGTCTCGAAGTAGCGTGCTGTCTTGTCACGCAGCGGGCCCGGGTTCGATCTCCGGGCGGGACAGTTTTCCTGGGTGAGGTTTTTATCGGGTTTTTTCTCACCTGTAAGACAAATGTCAGGAAAACTTTAAGGCTCAAACGGTCCCCGAACATCATTTGGCCATCATTATCATCAATATCATATTTGCCTAATTAGCTTAAGTTTATTTCAAGGCCTCTCCTGGCGCATCATTACCACCATCATCAACTCACATATCATCGGGGCAGCGTAACCCCGCCTTCCAGGTGCCCCAACTTCAGAAGTGAGTTACAAGTACGCCATGCCAGGAGAGAACATCATAAATGTCGAAATTACATATTGGGGCAATTGAAAAAATAAATAAAATATAATTATTATTTTGTCACAGCAAGCACTAGGATCCTTAAATGCCACTTTTAATCTTTATATGCAGGGTGTCCCATTTATCTAGACCACCCAAAATAACTTAGTATTAGTAGGTAAGTACAAGATAAAAAAAAATGTTTTATACAAAAGTTGTCCAACTACGAGGGGGAAATAATACTTATGGTTAGTGAACTTTGTAGTGCTGATTGTTAGCAAGATACGAATACTTGTTTTTCTTTAATGACACTATGGATTTTTTCTTCGATGCGTTAATTAAGCATTCCAAGACCTGTTCAACAATGTATCACAATGTGTCATTCTAATAAACAGAACCTTATTAATGGAAACATGAAGTGCGATTATTACTGCCATATTATAGTACTAACTAACTTACTGGCACTATCGAACCCGTAGGTTCATGGCCCGCGCGGACATAAGCTCTACATACATCCCTACCCTGAGATAATGTTTTCCAATCATTCCCTGTATAATCTACTTCCCTCAAATCATAGTTAATGCTATTCTCCCACCTCATTCTTGGTCTACCAACTGGGCGTTTTCCCTCTGGTTTTCCTACAAGAAGCTTCCATGCACGTCTTTCATTCCCCATTCGTCCACATGTCCTGCCCATCGCAGTCTACGAGTCTTAAACTGTTCTTATTATATCTGGCTTCCTATAAAGACCATGTAGTTCACTGTTATGTATTTTCTCCATTCACCTGTCTGTTCATCTCCCTTTTATCCAAAAATTTTGCTAAGTAATTTATTCTCAAATACTCGTAATATCTTTCCTCCCTTAAAGTAAGAGTCCATGTTTCGCATCCATATAATATAACTGGTAGAATAATAGATTTATATATTTTCAGTTTAACGTTTTTTGAAAGGAGTTGGGACGTCAAGAGTCCCTGTAATGCTAGCATTTCCAGAATTGAACCTATGTTTAATTTCTATTTGTGATTATTGTTCCTAGGTATATTATAGTATTAACTGTATGAATAATGAAAAGTACAACATTCTCATTAAGTGCTCAAACCAGCGGACAATTTTCAGTGACACGCATGTCCAATAACCGAATGAATGAGGAGATTGATTTCTCCACTATTATCGGTTGAATGGAATAACAAGCATGCACTCACTATACAGCCCTGCATAATCTCTGGAGTTATCGAAATATCTCCATGTATACAATTTATTTAATATTTTTTGGTCGATGTGACTAATTTCTTATACTTACCAATATTGTTGTTACTGGAAGTACTCGTAAGTCAACGTTCCCACATCTAACCTGGTTGCTATGCAAACAAAAGAAATCGCAGTGCTGATATGGACTCAAAAAGCACACGTTCGGTAAGTAAAATAAAACATTTCTTGAATGTTTTGTACACTAACTCGAACCTTTCTTCATACTTTTCCGGAATTAATGCAGAACATCCCACTCTCCAGGCTTCTTCAATTTCTCTATCATCTACCATGACTCCTTCCATAATAAAATTATCAAACAGATTCTAATCACGGTTCTACATAGAAATGTCTCCTCAGACAACAATCCTTGCTTATAATAAAGCAAATGAAAAGCTACATAGCAACGATCACCAAATGTTCTTTCTCATACCCTAGAAGTCATTTACATCCAACCAATATTTTAATTAATTTATTACTATATTTGGGGCACGCCGTAGTGTAGTGGTTAAGGCACTGTGCTACAAGCCGGAAGGTCGAGGGTTCAAGTCCCGGTGGGGTCAGGATTTTTAAACTGACCAAAACCTTCTGGCGGCACTATGACCCTGGGGTCGACTCAGCCTCTAACGGAAATGAGTACCAGACGCTTGTTCTGGGGTAAAGGCGGCCGTCACGCAGGGCTGACAACCCGGCTGACATCAAGTGCCGATTGTCTAGAAATAGTGGGAGCCTTAACCTCCCACTACCCCAAGGGCCTCCTGAGGCCTGTAGTGGGAATACTTTACTTTTTACTATATTTAATAAAAATTAGTCACATCGACCAAAAAATAGTATGCAATACACATGAGGTATCACGTAACATATCTCGAAAATTGAAGAAAAAAAAAACTCGGCGCAAGCGCCTCGTTTTTTTTTTTTTTTTTAACTTTTTCTCGATCAGTAACAAGTGCTTACCTCACTTGTATCGCAATATACCATAACCTACCTTGAAATTTATTCCAGAGAATGCGATGTACCAAGGCCGTGTCCTAAAAATGATCTGCCATTTGTAACTGCGCGGCATAAAACTCGAAGCCAGAATCCAGCAATGGCAACCCATTGTACGGAACCGATGGACTACCTGCTCGAGTAAGAGCGGAGTGGAGTATGGCGAGACGCGGCGCGGACGGCAGGAAGTGAGGGATATCCAATCTACCAATTAGGTAGTTGTATTACTTCCCTATAGTTTAAATTAGGTGAAAATATACAAAACTCTTATTCTACCAGTTATATTATATGGATGCGAAACCTGGATTATTGCTTTAAGGGAGGAAAGAATATTACGAGTATTTGAGAATAAAGTTCTTAGAAAAATGTTTGGGTAAAAAAGGGATGGAACAGACAGATGAATGGAGAAAATTACATTAATAGTGAGATACATGGTATCATGGTATGTATAGGAAGCCAGACATAATAAGAACAATTAAGTCTCGTAGACTGCGATTGGCAGTAGTCCACGTCTGGCACGATTGAATGAAAGAGGTGCATGGAAGCTTCATGTAGAAAACTAGAGGGAAAACGCCCAGTTGGTAGACCAAGAATGGGTTGCGATAATAATATTAACCATGATTTGAGGAAAGTAGATTATACAGGGGATGATTGGAAAACATTGGCTCAGGATAGGGATGTATGGAGAATTTATGTTGCGCGGCCATGAACCTACGGGTTGATACTGCCAGTGAGTTAGTTGCACGATACATTTTCAGACGTGTATTCGAATTCAAAAAGTTGTTTTACTCAGTCCCTCTACAAGCCAAGGAACACTCTATCACTCTATAGTAATTCTGCCCGATGCAGGTCTTTCACTGCATTTCCATGCTATACTTTGCAGCTTTACTAGGGAATTATAGGTGTGGTAGCTTCCCGTTGCTTTCCACACCGGTGAAGGATGGTGATGATAATGATAAGGATGATGATGATGGCCGGATGATTTTAGGGGACCGTTGGGCCCTAAGCTTCCTGGCGTTTGTCTTACAGGTCAGGAAAAACCCCAAAAAAAAGCCTCACCCAGGAAGCTTGTCCCGATTAGGAATCGAACCCGGGCCCGCTGCGTGACAAGGTAGCACGCTACCTCGAGACCACAGCCTTGGACGAACAATCTATATACAATTAAATATAAGCCTCTTTTTCTTTCTTGTTCTTCTTCTCCATCATAGTTTAACCTCTCGTCTTATACGTACATTTAAATGTCCCACGTCACCCAGGCCTTACATTGGTAAGACCTGTCGGGAGCGGAATTGTAAACTTAGATCACACACACATACTTTTTTGACTACACGTGGATATGGAGGCCCCCCCCCCGAATGAGTTGTCAGCTCAGTCTTGGGCTTCAACACGACACGACAGTTAGATAAAACATGGGATCCACACACATTCATACCAAACATGGCGAATATGATAATGATGGCCAGATGATGTTCGGGGACCGTTTGGGCCTTAAAGTTTCCTGACATTTGCCTTACAGGTGAGGAAGAACTCTGAAAAAAATCACCCAGGAAAATTTTTGTCCCGACAGGGAATCGAACCCTGGCAGCAATTGTATCCCCAGACCACGATGGTGGACAATGATGACCTTTTTTGTTAAAATGAAACATCAATATTATAATTATGTGACCAGCTCATGGGCTAGTGATCAGCGTTTCTGACTACAGTTCATGAGCTCCCAAGTTCGATTCCCGGTCAGACCACAGGAAATTTTCCTTAAAGGGAATTATTCCTGTGGTTGCCCATGATCTTGAATTTAGGTTTAGTTTAGGTTAAGAACTCTTCTTACACTCCATTATCATTTAAAATATAAAATAGATACCTGAAATCTCAGCCGTCCTCAACTTTATAAAGGCTGTAAGATGTGTAGTGCTTCATCATCAGCATGTAAATTGATACTAGTTGTTTGTGAAAAATAAATTTATATATATATATATATATATATATATATATATATATGATATGATATGAAAAGAAAAATGAATGCTTGAGTCGGGATTTGAACTCGAGTCTCTAAAGTCTGTACCTTTAGCGCTCTAACCAACTGAGCTACCCAAGAATTCCAATTCAAACATACAATTTTCTTATACATGTAGTATTCTCAATTCACACAAGAGGTAACGGAAATTTGTTCCAACTGACATCTGGTAGCTAACATAACAGTTAAGCAAATTTTTAGAGAATATTTACTTTATAGCAGTATAAATATATTTATAATATCTATATATAACTCCTGGCGCGACAGGCCTACAAGGCCCTTAGCCTACCAGCCGGCTGCTAGCCTCACATCTACATGTGTCAATCACAGAGGTAGATGATAATCAGCCAGCGTAGGCATGACATGTGGTCAGCATGTCGAGTCACCCAGCCGTTATAGCTGGTTTTCTCAACCTGGAGCCGCTACTTATTGTAGCTACCCAAATGCATCACGATGCTGGGTGGGCACCGGTCCCATACAGGCCGAAATACCATGAGAAAATTTCTTCCTCCATGGAGACTCGAACCAGCGCAAGTTCCGTAGCTCTGAGCCAAGGCTTCCTGCCTTAAATATATATAATCTTCTTCTTCTTGCAAGGATTGAACCTTTTTGGTTCGTTCCAGCTCCAAGTATTATAGCTGCTGTGTCCATGTCTTTCGTGGGCGTTCCCAATATTTTTTTCCTCCTCTTGGTTTATAGTTCAGACTTTTCCTAGGTACTATATATATATTCTTATGATTATAATTATGTTTACTCTTTGTATCCTCCCTCCTTTTCTAGGGCTTATGAAAGTGATCCCACTGTAGGGGACCCTTCAGATAGTAGGAAATTTAGGCTCTCGCCTTTTCTAGACATAGACGGGCTGTCAGCCCTGCGTGACGGCCGCCTTTTACCCCTAGAAAAATATTATGTTACTCATTTCAATTAGAGGCTGAGTCGACCCCAGAATCATGGTACCACCAGAAGGTTTGAATCAGTTTAAAAATCCTGACTCTACCGGGCTAGAACCCTCGACTTTCTAATTTGTAACGTATTGCCTTAACCAACTGCGCTACGGCGTGCCCCGCCCCAAGGAACTTACAAGCAAATATGTTGGGTTGGTCACTCTGGGCAACACTGAATCACACATTATACAGGTGCATAATGGCATACCTCCTCATTGTTGTCCAACGGATCTGTGTCCTCGTAAGATATGCGAACTAAAGCCTACTTCCTTTTCTACATCAGCAAATCATTTCCCTTCCTGCATCCCTATCTATCTATCTATCTATCTATCTTTCTCTATCTCTCTCTCTCTCTCTCTCTCTCTCTCTTCTATCTATCTCTTGCTCTTGCACTCCAGTGTTGTCAAATCAACTCCAACCTTGCATGATTCAATATTCAGGAGCCATGACATTGGAGGAAGTTTGGCTACCGTTTGACGTAGTGGGAGGGGAGTGCGGTGAAATTATATTGAGTATAGACGTGTACTTTTTTAAGAACGATGTCAGCGCTGTAGGGGCACAGATCTGTTGGTCCGAGTATACATCTCTGTTAGCAATATGACAGGGCTATTGTCGAACAAAGCACAGGACCGCACAAGACAATATAAATCTAGAGACACATACCTAGACCTGAGGGGAAGATTTAAATTCTCCTACACTGGCGAGAATTGAACCTGTGCCTGGTGTGAAAGGTAAGGATCTACCGATCACACCACGTTGGGCAAATTTATGAAGGTTTATAATGATTGTAATTAGAGGTAATTTAATTATCGACTAATGTTTGCTACTCTCGTAATTGCCATAATATTTGCATCTAATTAGAAGAACCATTTGTTTCTGTCACTTGTCACTCACCAAACCATTAGTCATATAATTGCAAGAGCATATAAATAATTTATCAAACTTCAGGACTATATCGTACGTACTTTCTTAATTGTAATTTTCTCATTTGTCATACCATTTTTAAAATACCGGTTCTTGTCTGTTTGAGCATCAACAACATTGGACATAGTTGGTAGCTACATGGATGGTTGACCACTTAGAACATCACGTACTGTTGAAAACAATGCAATATTGAGAACCTGTGTGGTGTTCTGTTTAACTAACTAACTTGCACTATCGAACCCATAGGTTCATGGCTGCGCGGACATAAGCTCTCCATATATCTCTATCCTAAGCTAATATTTTCCAATCATTCCCTGTATAATCTAATTTCCTCAAATCATAGTTTCTCCATAAGCTCTTCATACGTCCCTATCCTGAGCTATTTTCCAATCATTCCCTGTATAATATACTTCTATCAAATCATAGTTTCTCCATAAGCTCTCCATACATCCCTATCCTGAGCTATTTTCCATCATTCCCTGTATAATCTACTTCCCTCAAATCATAATTTCTCCATAAGCTCTCCATACGTCCCTATCCTGAGCTATTTTCCAATCATTCCCTGTATAATCTACTTCCCTCAAATCATAGTTTCTCCATAAGCTCTCCGTACATCCCTATCCTGAGCTATTTTCCAATCATTCCCTGTATAATCAACTTCTCTCAAATCACAGTTTCTCCCACAATCTTGGTTTACCAACTAGGCGTTTTCCTCTGGTTTTCCTACAAGAAGCTTCCATATACGTCTTTCATTCCCTATTCGTGCCACATGTCCTGCCCATCGCAGTCTACGAGACTTAACAGTTCATATCATCTCCGGCTTCCTATAAAGACCATGTAATTCACTGTTATGTAATCTTCTCCATTCACCTGTCTGTTCATCTCTCTTTGGTCCAAAAATTTTCCTAAGAACTTTATTCTCAATTACTCGTAATCTCCTTTCCTCCCTTAAAGTAAGAATCCATGTTTTCGCATCCATATAATATAACTGATAGAACAATAATTATATATATATATATATATATATATATATATATATATTCAGTTTAACTTTTTTGAAAGGAGATGGGACGTCAAGAATATCTGTAATGTATAATAACACGCATTTGCAGAGTTCAGCCTATGTTTTATATCTTTGTGCATCTCATTCCTATTTGTGATTATTGTTCCTAGGTATTTGAATTCAGACACCTCCTCAAAACTTCCCTCATTTGTCATTAGCTGCCCATTTTCATTATAAATGTATTTCTACATGTGACCTTATAGTATTTAGTCATCATCATTATCATCATCTATCGTCACAGTTTAGACAATTTCTGATCTGTTCCGGCTCCATATTATAGTTGCTCGCTCCATCTTTTAAATGGTCGTCCACGACTTCGATCTCCTTGTGGATTGATTTAACATCCTATAACGTATCCTCTTTTCACTCATTCTACTAACATGTTTTTAATCATCTATTTCTATATTCGTCTATTTTTGTAATCACGCTAGTTATTTGTAATTCCTCACGAATACCTTCACTTCTCCGTTTGTCCAAAAGAGTATATCCTGTCACATATCGTAGGAATTTCATCTCGACTGTTTCCGGTATTTTTATTATATTATTTATACGGAGGGTTGTTTCCGATCTCTGATAACGATTTGCCAAGTAGATTGTGATGTTGGAGTGTGAGTCATCAGGACAGGAGCGTGCGAGGTGATCAAACCAGTCAGTGTGCTGCTTCTGTTACACTCGCACGCATGTTGCTCTCATAATGCCTAAGAAGATAGACCCGTTTTGGAAAGGGTACATTACTGCCCTTTCCGACGCTAATTATAGTTATTCCGCGATTATTGAGGCTTGCAAAAACGTAATTTTATGGTGTCAAAATGTGGAATTAGCTCAGTGCTTAATAAAAAGGGAAAGGGTCGCTTGGGATTAATACCAAAAGGAAAAAAACGGGCAAATCCACGACCTGCTACTACCCGCACCCCAGATGTAATCAGAAAGGTCAAGGTCCTTATCTCTGGTGGTAACCCTGCAACACAAAGGGTGATTGCGAACAGATTGGGAATATCCCTTAAAAACCGTAAACACCATAATAAACGAAGATTTAAAAATGGCGCCACAAAAGCAGGGTTCATAAATTGTTGCCACGTCACATTGCCGAATGCCGCACCAACAGCAGGAAACTATGAAAAGCACCTGGCAGGATAAAAATGAAAATTTTTGGTCACACTTGATGAAGCACATGTTTATCTAGGAGACTGCAACAAACCCCGGGCAATTTACTATAGAAAAAGGGGTGAAAAAAAATTCAAAAGTGGTATGCCGAATGCAGAGAAAGTTTCTCCAATGGATTTATAGTCATCGCGGAATATTGCTACAATGAAAAACTGACCATTCGTAGACTAGCTAAAAAGGCCAAAATCAACTTCCAGTACTACCAGGAAGAAGCTCTCACCCCAATTTATCCGACTGAAATCCCAGCTCTCTACGGTACAGACAAAAACAAAGTCTGTGTGCACCAAGACAAGGCCTCCAGTCACACTTCGGGTTCAACCCTGACATTCCTGGAGAAATGGAGCAGGAAACTGGAATACATGCTATTCCATTCAGCAACATCCCAGTGAAGTCTCCTGATGCATCACCGATGGACTTTGTGTCTTTGGACTCTTCAAAAGGGCACTGGGAAACAGGCGTCCTCGAATAATAGACGGTCTCTGGGAAGCATATAAAGAGGAGTGGGAACTTCTAGACATGACTGTGCTGCGTAAGAGTCTTCTGCAGCGATAACTACGATGCCGAACCATAGCCCGGGTGAAGAGCCATCAATTAGAGCATGTTAGATGGTGGAGACACGGCTTTTCTTAAGTTGAAACTTAAAAATCATTTGTTATCAGAGATCAGAAACAACCCTCCGTATTTCGTTTTATTGATATACTTGCAGTCCCAATTTCTTGATGTTACTCAATAGTGTGAGCGTGTTGGATCTCTTATAATTAAATTATAAATCACAATCCAGGAGGGTTTCGGGTTCGACTCTCAGTTATACCAAAGATAATTTTAAATATGCATATTTATCCTGCGCAGAGCTAGGGTCGAGTTCCCATGGGAGAAGACATTTTCTCATGGAATTTTGGACAGTATGGGACTGGTTCCCATCCAGCATTGTGACGAATTTGAGTAGCTGCAATAAGTAGCGGCTCCAGATTGAGAAAACAAAGATATAACGGCTGGTGACCCGACATGTTGATCACGTATCACACCTATACTGGCTAGATGATCGTCCACGTCTTTGATTAATACATAGGTGTAAGGTTAGTAACCGACTGGTAAGTCAAGGGCCTTTTAGATGTCGTGCTGTGGAAAAATATTAGCCCCTGTCGGTACACAAGGTATCATGCTTTGGCGTAATTATAACTAAGTACGCTCGCTTGTTCGAGTCCCCGTCGGCAAAGACATTTTCTCATGGGATTTTGGCCATTATATGGGACTGGTGTCTACATAAAATATTGATTAAATTTGTGTAACTACCCAATGAGTAGCGGTTTCAAGTTGATAAAATCAGTTCTAGTCGACTTACGTTCATTGCCTCTGATTCCAAGGGTCTCGGGTTCAAACCCGACCGGGGTCGATGAATTTTTTAGGATAGAAATATCCAAGGTGTAAGTCCTCCGGGGGGTGGCTTTAAGCAGTGGGTCCCGAGTTCGAAGATTTTTCAGGCTCGTAAAAGATCCTTAAGCCTGAATAAAGGGGCCTGTAAGCAAATTTTATGGTCCTTTTTCATCCTTAATTGTTTACTAAATGTCTCGTTGAATCGGTATGTTGACCGCATATGATTCGTGATATCTTTAGGGAAATAATCGCAACTAAATTAACTTATATAGTAGCTCCTAATAAAGGAGAGGCTAAGGTCCAACATTGAGCTCTTATGCCATTGTAGAGAGAGATTAAAATCAGTTTAACGACTGTTCCCGAACATTATCTGGTCATCATTATAATTTTCTTCTCATTAGATTAACTTTAGGATTAAGGCCTGTCTTGGCGCATCATTTTCATCATCAACGCCTATCATATCATAGTAATCAACACTCTCGTCATCCGATCACTGCGACTTACAGCTCAAGATCATCTTCATGAAGAGGAAAAACAACTGAAACGGGCACTTCTAGCAAATGGCTATCCCGAACATGCAGTGATAAGAGTGTTTGAACGAGGAAGAAACGCACCAAGCACATCGGAGAAGAAAGAGCAGACCTTAGGCCCTGCCTTCTTACCGTATGTGCAAGGAACTACGGATAAAATAAGCCAAGTACTACAAAAACACCAGATTAAAACTATATTTCACTCGGAAAACGCCATCTCCAACTTACTCAGGTGTGTTAAAGATAAAATACCCCTAGAATCACAAGGCATATACGAGATCCCTTGCACCTCATGCGAACAAACATATGTAGGACGTACCAGCAGACGAATTTCCTGCCGAATACAAGAACATAAGACTGCAATAAATCGTCAAGAACCTACATCAACTCTGGTGCAACATATGAAACAGAGGGGTCACAAGATCGACCTCACAGGATCTAGAACGTTGGCTAAAATAAATCAGGAAAAATCAAGAATCTACAGAGAAGCAATAGAGAATGAGAAAAGGCCACATTCCATGAACACCCGAGATGATGCCCAAAGATTACCATCTACATAGAAAACTGCTCTCGCTGCCTACCATGTCATCCCCAGAACAGCGAAGAAGATATGAAGAAAACCATGGTTGGGCAACATGGAGTGTGGTCGACGCTTGGATGGGTGTGCGGCTTCCGAAACGGACCACACTGAAAACTGAAGGTGTTTAACTACATAAGAACTAAACCTTGGATGGGTGTACGTTTTCGGAAACGGACTACAGCGAAAACTCTATGTATTTTATTATATAAGACCTAAAGCAATGACTCGAACTTATCATTCCTTGATAATGGCATGTGGGATCATGCCGAAACGTCGGAATCAGTGGCCAGAGGCCGAACTTGAATCCAAGACGCGGAAAACCCAAGAAAACTTTCATATTCATACTTATATCCGCGAAAATCTGCAATATAACATATATATATATATATATAATGGCTTAGCCCATTGTTGAGCCATAGCCTCCCTTTTGCAAAGGAGTTACTAGACCAAGTTAATTTTTAGTTACCTTAGTTGCTTATAGATGTCATGGATGGCATGCGGTTAACACACTGACCCATGGGACATCTAACAGGCAACTAAGGTATTACTAGGGCGTTGATGTCGGTAAATTTTACTTAGAGGCCTCTTTATTCAGGCGTAAGGATTTTTTACGAGCCTGAAAATCTTCAGACTCGGGACCCACGGCTTAAAGTCCCTCCCAGAGTACTTGCTCCTTGGATTTTTCCGTCCTAAAAAATCGATCGACCCGACCGGGTTTGAACCCGCGACCCTCGAAACTAAAGACAAGGAGCGTAATCACTTGTCCACCTCGGCCGACTATATATACGTGGGCTGTAACAAAAATAGTGGCAACACTGCTGCAGAAGCGAAACCAGACTTCTGTCCATGTTAATATATGTCTGATCTATCTTCTTCTTCTTCCTTTCTAATATTAGGTCAATGCGACCTGTTCCGGTCTCACGTCCATCGCTTCCTTGGCCGTCCCAAAGATCTTTTTCCATGCGGTTTGTAGGTGTTGGTTGTTTTGGGTAATCTTGTATTGTCCATTCTGTCTAAATGTTCTTTCTATCGGTGTTTGTGCTCTTCTAGTTTGTCGAGTATTGAAAATATCTCCAGTTCATTTCTTATTGATTCATTGTGTAATCTATTACTCAGAAGTTTCAAGTGCAAATGTCTGATCTATCTTACAGTAAATGGACTCTTCCGTACGTCTCAAAGAACATGCTCTTTGGAGAGAGGAAGTTAGTATCCTCTGAGTTGCCGCTTTAACTGTTGTTTTTCGCCATGTTTACAAAGCAGGAATAGTGATATTGGTTGAAAATTGAATATGCCCGTAGCCGTACAGCACGACAACGTCATAAAGATCTTGTGGAGAGACGGCATTACCATACAGGACTGTGGCGAGGTGGGTTAGAGCCTTTTACTGAGGGACGTGACCGGGTAGAACACATGACTAGGCCAGATCGTTCAATGTTGATGAAGAGGACGTGGAAACTGTTTCCTCACTACTACAGTAGACATTGGTCGACGACAGGCGGTACGTGAGTTAGCCCTGGACATAGGACTGTTGCATATGACTGTGTTTTGTATTGTAAAGAAACGCCTGAGAATGCGATAAATTGCATCTCGGTGGGTTCCCCGGGATTTGACAGAGGCGCAGCGATGGCTACGATACCACTCCACTCAAACTCAACTGCAGCGTTATGGTCGTGATGGTGACGCCTTCTTCTCCTTCTTCTTCTTCTTCTTCTTCTTCATAGTTTAGGCTTATTTCCAGCCTGTTCAGGCTCCAAATTACTGCTGTTTCCATATTTTCCTTGGTCTTCCCAAACTTCTTCTTCCTCGTGGTGAATAGTTGTATGCTGCTTTTGGTATTCTATTCTCAGTCATCCTTGCCAAGTGTTCTTTCCAGTTTGTTCTGTATCTCTCTACTGTTGTGTTTAATTCCTCTACTTTCAGTTGTTGTCTTTTTCTGTGTTATGTTTTTTGTCTGTTCTTTGATATCCCGCTATTGGTCTGAGGAATATCATTTCAGCAGCTTGTATTCCGGCAGATTGTTGTGTTGTCACTGTCCGTGTTTCGGATTCATAAGTAATAATAGGTACTGCCATTGTCTTGTATAATTTCATTATAGACGCCTTCTTACGGCACATTATTGCGCTTGATGATACCTGGGCCAGGTCATACGAGCCTCTACTTAAGCGTCAATCCAATGAGTGGCGTCATCACGGGTCACCACGCAAACAGCGGTGCGTCATACCACTATAAAAGTCAAAGATGGTTATTCTTGCATATGATTGCGATGGTGTCATTCTAACACACACCATCCCGGAAGGACGGAAAGTTAATGCATAGTATTTCCATCGTTATTTGGAGAAAACTCAGAGATCAGCGTTGCGGAGAAAACGCCCATTTTTTTGCAGAACCCTCTAATCATTTGTCAGGATAATGCTCGGGCACACACGGCACTTCCTGTAGCTGATCTGTACTGTCGATGGGGGTGGGAAGTGGCAATCATCCACCACATTAGCCGGATTTAAGCTCCTGTGATTATGATTTGATCCCTAAGATGAAGGAACCACGATATTCGATTCCAGACTGTTCCCGAGATTTTGCTGGCAATAAGGCGGTAAGTCAGAAACATCAACAGAACAGGAGCTGCTACAGGGATACTACGATTTCCACATCGTTGGCAACGAGTTGTACACAATGCTGGGTACTACATTGAAGGACTGTAGAAGTTTCACAGGTCTGTCACATATATTAATAGTAAATAAATAGTTGCCACTATTACATTTATAACCTAAGTATATTTCCTTTATTCTGATTTTATGTAGCGGCCATAATCAAAATCAGATTACATGTTGTAGGAAGAAATATGAAATGGACCTATACTCGTACTCTTTTCATATTCACCGTGTCCATAAAGTCTTTCCAACATACATCTTCAAGTAAGATGAAAACTATAAAAGTTATAGTTATGTGGTTTATGGCAGATGAAAGACAAACTCTCAAAGTTTGTAAAGCTACGTCAGATGTACACATCTTGTCGCCCGCAAAACATCTAAGCGATACTCAATTTATAGCCATACATTATGCAGCATTTCTTGGGTGATGCTAGCAACAGCATCAGTTATTCTTTTTCTCAAAATGTTCAAATCAGGTGTATGTGTTACATGTACCCTTCCTTTACATAACCCCCAAAAAAAACCTAGGGGAGTATGTCTTTTAATCGTCAGAGAGTTGTTGGATAACACATTTCCTAACTGATGGGATTGGGCGTTTTGGTCCAACACCCTGGCCACGGCGATCCTCCCCCAGACATTACCCTCCTAGATTTTTTCTTTGGGATTATGTAAAGGACTGTGTATATGCAACACATGTACCTGATTTGAACACTTTGAGAATAAAGATTACTGATGCTGTTTCTAGCATCGCCCAAGAAATGCTGCATAATGTATGGCGAGAAAACTGAACATCGCTTATATGTTTTGCGGGCGACAAGAGGTGCACATGTGAAAGTACACTGACATTGCTTTGCAAACTTTGAGAGTTTGTCTTTCATCTGCCACAAACCACACAACTATAACCTTTATAGTTTTCATCTTATAGGAAGTTGTAATGTTGGAAAGACTTTATGGACACCATGTATTACTGTTAATGTGAATGTGAAAATCATGTTGGTGTGTACTGTTACCTTGCTTCAAGACACAGAATTGTTTTGTGGCCATATAACTCGAGCAATATTAGAAAGAGAGCGAAGATTCATTTTTAATTTTGTCTCTTGCCTATTCTGGAAATGCGTGCTATTATGCATTACAGCGATTCTTGACGTCCCAACTCCTTTCTAAAAAATGTTTAACTGAAAATATATAAAACTATTATTCTACCAGTTATATTATATGGATGGCGAAACATGGACTCTTACTTTAAGGGAGGAAAGAAGATTACGAGTATTTGAGAATAAGCTCTTAGAAACATTTTAGGACCAAAGAGAGATGAACAGATAGGTGAATGGAGAAGACCAAAAAATAGTGAAGTACATGATCTTTATAGGAAGCCAGATATAATAAGAACAGTTAAGTCTCGTAGATTGCGATGGGTAGGACATGTGGCATGAATGGGGAATGAAAGACGTGTATGGAAGCTTCTTGTAGGAAAACCAGAGGGCAAACGCCCAGTTGGTAGACCAAGAATGAGGTGGGAGAATAACATTAACTATGATTTGAGGGAAGTAGATTATACAGGGATGATTGGAAAACATTAGCTCATGATAGGGATGTATGGAGAGCTTATGTCCGCGCGGCCATGAACGTTCCGGTTCGATAGTGCCAGTGAGTTAGTTAATTAATTAGCCTATGTTCAGAACTTCTTTCTTTGCTACATTTTATGGGTAATTAAAGATATAAAAGTTTAGACTCTTTTACTGACTTCATAATAGAGAGACCCTCTTTGTTTTGTAATCGTAAGATTTCTAGTATTCCAGGAGTCCGAGGTATTTTTATTTAGCGTTTGAAGTAGAATTGCACGGGTAATAAAAAATAAAAATTCTAAATTATTTTTCTGATCTTGTTAGTAATGAGATCGCCTTTTTAGTGTAAAGGTAAGCGAGTCTAGTATCTCAGGAGTCCGACATTCGATTCCTGCCTATACCATAGAAATGTCTTAAACATAATTGAACGGGTAACAAAAAATTAAAATTCAGAGTTATTTTTCTGACTTTGTTAGCAGTGAGATTGTCCTTTTATTTTGTAATGGTAAGCATGTCTAGTATCCCAGGAGCCCGACTTTCGAGTTCTGCCTATACCATAGAAATGTTTCTTCGTATATAAGTTCTGAAGTAGAGTACACTTGCCCTCGCAAGAATAATATATTATATATTTGTATTGAGATGTGTGAGACGTTAAAAAACTGTAATTAAACTTGCGGGATTGCGTGACTCTCTGTAGACCCATTGTAATTTTCTAACAATCATTCCAGTCGACCTTGATCTATTGAGCAGTGAAGCTAACAATGTTATTGATACATTTTAATACAAAGGTATATTTTCCTTTTAATGTATATAAATCGCCTTCAATCAATAAATGTATCAATATTGCCATAGTCATAAATAGAACGTAGGGTTCACAGAAGACGCCTAGCATTCTGTTATTGACGAGTTCCTTAATGTCTCCCAGTGGTTTTGTTCCTAATATTACTTACCTTCCATCTTATCAGACAAGGGAACTGTCAATCATTACATGCCGAAACCTGCATTCACATTTCAGCTGTGGTTTATCTACGACGCAACACGCCAGCGTAAAAATTACTTGTTTCTCTACAACGCGGAGCGGTGGCGCGAAAAATTTTACGCTGACATGACGTGTCGTGTATTTGAATCACTTGAATTCCGGACGCAATTTGCCGGCGCAAACACAGAATATAGAAGCTGTTATCCGTACTCATTGGCGTAATTGCTAAAAACAAACTAAGATTTTTTGACAAAATGTCGGCAAAAACAGCGCTTGTTTTGTAACTTACCAATTTTAACGATGAAAGTTTGATAGTTTTGTTAGAAATCATTGAGTTCTGTACAATATGAGCATGAAGGAGTACAGAGATGTACAGATAAAAGAGTTATTGTGGCTTGAACTTAGTCAAAAATAAATAAAAGCTGTAAATATTGTTAATTAAATAAAAATAAAACGTAGTTTTATTTGATTTTCATATTTATTATATAATTCAGTGACAGCTGTGACAATTTAACATTTCTGAAAAAGGTACAGTGTACCGAAACAACTGTCACTGAATTATATAATAAATACGAAAATCAAATAAAACTACGTTTTATTTTTATTTAATTAATAAATATGGATTTTCATCGAGTAAACACCAACTCAATTGATTATGTAAATATTGTATTGTAAAGTAAAGTGATCCCACTACAGGCCTCAGGAGGCCCCCTGGGGTAGTAGGAGGTTAAGGCTCCCACTTTTTCTGGACAATCGGCACTTGATGTCAGCCGGGTTGTCAGCCCTGCGTGACAGCCTCCTTTACCCCAGAACAAGAGTCTGGTACTCATTCCAGTTAGAGGCTGAGTCGACCCCAGGGCCATAGTGCCGCCAGAAGGTTTGGGTCAGTTTAAAATTCCTGACTCCACCGGGACTCGAACCCTCGACCTTCCGGCTTGTAACGTAGTATATTAACCACTACACTACGTCGTGCCCCATATTGTATTGTATCTTAGGGATATTATGGATGTACATAAATGTCTTCTATTACATTCAAAACTGCTCAGGCGAAAATCTGAAGTAATTCTAAAATTGTGTATTGTCATTAACCATACGTTTATTTAAGAACTAAATAATAATTTGTTATATTATTTTCCATACAACATTCATATGATGCTGTTGCTCTAGGTACTTTTTTCGTCTTTACTAATATTTCTTACTATTTTAAACGTTTTGCAACGATACTTTAAAACTCTTTTATAAAGGATTTTATATGTTTACCTATGTACACAAATTATGACTTTTCCTCTCAATTATTTTTCGAAGTTCCATAGAATTGAAGTTCGCATACGTGAACGCTTATAAAATTAAATCCACCAGATGGCAGTGCATATGTGTGAATGACCAACATTCGCATTTAATTCCAAACCATATTTTAAGAAATAAATATTCAATCACTTCATTTTGTTAGGTTCCGATGGGTCAGTTTAGTGTACATCAGATTAGTTTATAGTTTACTAAATAGTATGTATGTGATTTATTTCATTAGGTTATGCAAGAACAGGTTTGTATACATCAATTTATTCTTGTACACGTTTTGGAATTTATTATGAATATTGGTCATTTCGATTTCCCAAATATTTGGTGCCATATGGCGACAATTCCATAAACATAAGCGATGGACGGTACGTGCTCCATGCGAAACCAGTATCACGCCAAGCGTAACGCGAGAACGCGTCACGTCGGGTGCGACATGCTGTATAAGAAACCATAGCTTTCCCCCAAAGAAGCATTGTGATGTACCAAGGCCGTGTCCAAATAAAATATCTGCCGTTTTAACTGCGAGGTACAGAAATCGAAGCTAGAATCCAACAATGGCAACCCACTGTACGGAGCAGATGGACTTCCTGCACGAATAAGAGTGGAGTGAAGTGAGGCGGGGCGCGGTGCGGACGGCAGGTAGTGAGGGTTATCCAATCTATCAATTTATGTTGTCTTACTTCCCTATAGTTTAAATGAGAGATTTGGAGCTGGATTTTAATGTCTTGCAGTTAAAAAGGCAGATTTTTTGGACGCAGCCTTGGTACATCACAACGCTTCTCTGGAAGAAATTTCAAGATAAGTTTTGGCTTGCGATGGTTGACAGTTCTCTTGTGAGATCCTCTGCCCCTTTCTCGACTATGTTTTTTTTATTTATTTCTTTCTCGTTTTCTTTCGTTTACACTGTTCTTCCTTTTTGTTTTATCTTTGTTAACCTTTTTATCTTATTCACACATACAAACACAAGACAGGACATACGCCCAGACCCAAGGTGGAGATTATAAAATCCCCTACCCCGCCGAAGTGGAAGGTAGGGACTCTACCGACTACGCCACGGCGACGGACTCGTTGAGGATTCTATTCTAGCGTCGTTTTAGCTATATCATTTGAAAGTTGACGAAATGTAAGATCCAGACATTTTCATTTCCTCTGTCAAATTTTCAATTAATTTATTGACTTAGGCTTTCACGGCCGGAGTTACTATGATGATCTTGCAGAAGATTTCCGGGCTGTTGGCCGTGGTCTTGAGGCTTGTAGTTCCCCAACGTTTCGCCAGAGACTGCGTCCGGCATCCTCAAGGGTTGTCTTGAGACTGGCAATTTTGTCGACTACCTGCTCTATTTATACATGTATCCGCGACGTGTTCTCTGCGCGATCCGTTACTTCGTAAATTGTATCTGCCTTCTGGTTGGTTAGCATTAGGGTATTCCATTGCACCAATGAGGTTGCTGTCTGATGTTCTAGTAGATAGTTCTCGTAGGGGTTTACATTTGGCTTTTGTTAAGACTTGGTATCCATGCTTTGTTGACTTTTAATGAAATATTCAAACATCAAAATAGTTACAATAGAAAAGAAGAATCATTAAAAGTCAACAAAGCATGGATACCAGTCTTAACAAAAGCCAAATGTAAACCCCTACGAGAACTATCTACTAGAACATCAGACAACAACCTCATTGGTGCAATGGAAGACCCTAATGCTAACCAACCAGAAGGCAGATACAATTTACGAAGTAACGGACCGCGCAGAGAACACGTTGCGGATACATGTATAAATAGAGCAGGTAGTCGACAAAAAAAAATTGCCACAGCCGGATACATCATTACTATAAAGAACTTCGAAGAAGAACGACGTCTTTAATGGTAACAACAAGCTTGCATCGAGACTGCATGGGTGACCGTCAGTAACATCGAGCTTGGATCAAGCATTGATGGGTGACCATCAGTACACACCGTAGTGCTTCATCAACATCTAATTCAGTGCGGTTACTGGTAGTTCTAGAGCTCTGCGATTGGTTGTCATATATAAAGTGATCGCTACACAACCAATCGGCGGTTAGGGCAGTTAATTCCAGACCGGGCTTACCGGCCCGGTCCAGTGTATAGTGTTCTAGTGTTCTAGAAGTTATATAAATCCACGGGTGTTGTAGTGTCTAAAGTTATAGTGTTGTGGTTTCTTCACTAATGTGCAGTGTAATTCTATCCGAGTGACAAGTGGTTTTCTAATAAAGTCAAGTGAAGTAGTAGACTAAGTCTTGGTATAACCAAGCATGGCTGCTAAATTTGATTTTTTTTTCCAGGGTCTATGGACCTGGATGAAGATAATGAGGACATCAGACCTTTCACGTTGTGGGAAGAAGCCTCACAATTTTTCGAGTCATATATTGCCAAAAAGAAAATCGAGGAAAATACTCGATATGAAAGATATATTCATGAGATACGCGGAGTATTCTTACTCATCACTAACAGTCTGGCTACTTTCCCCAGAAGTGAAAGTTCTGATGCAGTGTGTGACATCACTTTGACATGTATGGAGAAATTAGATAAAATATATGGCCAAATACCGGAAAGTGTTGTAACTTTGTACTCGCTCATGTTGAAGGAAGTGAAGGCTACTGCGCTTGAGCTCCAAGCGCATAGCTTTCTCTCAGAACATGACGCAAGTTCGGAAACAGATTCAGAGCAACAAGTAAAACCTAAAAGAATGGGCCAATTTGACATACCCACACCTCAATTTTTTTCTGAAAACTGAATCTGAGCCTAGAGAAACAACAACTCCTAAAAAGAGGAGGAATAAAAGTAAAAGTAAAGGTATAAAAGTATCAAAAACAACTGAAAATAATTCTGAAAAGAAAACCCAAGATCTATCCAGACAAGTCAAAGTGAAGTCTCCCACTGTAGTATCAGGGGTTGAGACTTCTAATAAATTTGCAGCACTAGCTAATACAAATATGGAAGCATCAACCTCTGGAACTTCCTCTTCAGTGGTTCCACCTGTTATTGCTGGTCCATCGACCGATACGACAAATACTACACCTTCTCAAATTGTTGACTCTGCGAAACAGAGACCCCCACCAATCACTGTCACTGGTCATGGGGATCTGTTTCGCATGAATAAAGAGATAAAGGCACTCATAAGTGGACCACTTAAAGTTGTTAACATAAGAGAAGGTTTGCGTTATTACGCAACTACAATGGAGGACTTTTTAGTCCTTAGACAGTATTTTAAATCCATTCACAAGGAATACTATACTCATTTGACTAAAAAGGAACTTCCATTGAAGGTAGTGCTAAAACGGCTGCCTTCAAACACTCCCATTGACGAAATAGAAGAGGAAATTAGGTCCTTGGGATTTCCTCTGAAAAGTACCAGGCAAATATTTGCTAAAAAAGATAACGTAGAGAAACCTCTCCCCATTTTCATTCTTGAACTCGAGCGGACAGCTGAGGCTCTAAAAATTTATGACCTGAAGCGGCTGGTTTACTGTGTCGTATCGGTGGAATCTTATAGACCAAGGACTGGCCTTAAACAATGTTTTAGGTGTCAGTCATTTAATCATACCTTTTCCGCATGCTGCCGGAAGCCACGTTGCGTAATCTGTGCTGAGGCCCATGGACATACGGACTGTCCAATTAAGGCCTCAGCACAGAGAGATGCTAATTTGCTTAAAGTGCGCAAATTGCGGGGCTAACGGACACCCAGCATCCTATCGTGGCTGCCCTGTTTTCCAGGCGGCGCTTGTGAGTTATAATAGGGCAGCTCAACCCAAACAACCTATATCTCAACCTAGGACTTTCACTTCGGTGAAAGTCCAACCTAATGTTTCCTTTTCTCAATCCATAAAGAAGGGGCACCTCTTCACTAAACCAAAAGGTGAACAGCAATGTTCAAGGACAGGGCCAGCAATTGCCTAAATTACAACTAGGGCAGCAGGTTGAGGAATATCTCCAGGGTCTTCAGCCATTATTGGCTGAACTACCCTCTCCTATGGAGAGATTCCTTTTCCTACACAGGATCTTTAACCTATGTAATATAGGTTAAAGTTAAAGTGAACCAAAAACTATATAGATTGTGCGAGTTGCTCGCATAGAATGTGATATCAAGTTGCACTACTCAGTGCGACTTGATATCTATATACTGTGTGGACATATCCACAATCTATCATCCAGATACGTAGACTAAAAGAAACCATCTTGTCACAATGGCTAGGATTAAACGAACCACAATCCTAAAACGATAGCCACTACGGAATTAACTGCCAAGACGCACTGTGTGCATCAGAATGCAGAGCCTAGGACGGTGCCAAGTCACCGTCACTCAATCGTCGTCGTCGTCAAAATTGCCACCAGCAGCAGAAAGATCAGAGAAGCTTCATCGCCGCGCTACCCTATCCTGGACTCTCCCACAATGGCGAACGGCCAACTAGGCGGATGGGATATTCTGTCTGAGGCTTAGATGCACTTATTAAACGATCGAATTCATCAATTTCCTTCGACATTTACAAAGAACTGGGCTGAAGAGGGCAACCATAAGACCCTAAAACAGTCTGAAGGCGACAGGATTATTTCTGCGCTTTCAATTCTACTCCTAGACAAAATTGCCAGTCTCAAGACAACCCTTGAGGATGCCGGACGCAGTCTCTGGCGAAACGTTGGGGAACTACAAGCCTCACGACCACGGCCAACAGCCCGGAAATCTTCTGCAAGATCATCATATTTCAATTAATTGTTAATTTTTTTAGTCAGAGATTCTCATTTATAATCTGGATCGGGTTGATTCGTAAGTAGATATATATTCTATTTAATGACGTTCTAATGCTAAGATTAGTACCGTAGCAATTCGATGGTGAGCGTGAAATAGCCGACAGTTTTTTTTTTTTTCAGTGGGTTTTATGTCAGGTTTGGGATTGTTTATGAGCTTAAATTTATGACACGGAAACTCGCAAATTATTTTCCTTTCGATTGAATCCTTACTCTGGATATTTACGTGCTGAAGAAAAAGAATTTCAATACAACTTCTAAAACAGAAACGAACTGTTTAATACAATAATGAGTACAATGACATACGGTACAGGAACATGGAAATTAAAATCTAGAACAATAATTAACTAACTCACTGGCACTATCGAACCCGTAGGTTCATGGCCGTGCGGATATAAGCTCTCCATACATCCTTATCCTGAACTAATGTTTTCCAACCATACACTGTATAATCCACTTCCCTCAAATCAGAGTTAATGTTATTCTCCCACCTCATTCATGGTCTATCAACTGGGCGTTTTCCCTCTGGTTTTCCTACAAGAAGCTTCCGTGCACCTCTTTCATTCCCCATTCGTGCCACATGTCCTGCCCAACGTAGTCTATGAGACTTAACTGTTCTTATTATATCTGGCTTCCTATAAATACCACGTAGTTCACTATTATATAATCTTCTCCATTCGCCTGTCTGCTCATCTCTCTTTGGTCCAAAAATTTTCCTAAGAACTTTATTCTCAAATACTCGTAATCTCCTTTCCTTCCTTAAAGTAAGAGTCCATGTTTCGCACCCATATAGGCCTAATGTAACTGGGAGAATAAATCTAGAGCAATAATCAAATTAAATTCTGCAGAAATGGATTTTTGGAGGCGTTCAGCTGAATTTCTAGAAGAGATTAAATAAGAAACAATGTAATTAAACGGAAGATGAATGTTCAAACTTCAATTATTGGTTTCATAAAAAGAACGAACAAAATGGTATGGTTATGTAAAAAGAATGACAAAAGACAGTTTCCCGCTTGGTAAAAGGACGGCCAAAAATAGCGTGGATTGATGATATTCTGAGCAACATAGGGAAAAATTATTGCATTATGGAGATTGAAATGACAAAGGGAGGTGGAGGAGAATGACAGTAGATTAATTGCGCAGAGTAAGTCGGTGTGAAACCTGCTGAATAAATAAGAGTCCGTCCGGGTTAAACTCGCGAATCTCAGAATGTTAGCCTTTGGTGCGCTGATATCAATTAACAAAGATTATCCCCCTGTGAGTCAGGAGGAAAGGTACATGCTTTGAGGGGTGACAGTACCGCGGTGCCCATCCAGCATCGTGAGTAATATGATAGCTACAAGAAGTAGCGACTCCAGATTGAGAAAATAAACTATGGCGGCTGACCACATAACACCCCTAATCTAGCTGGATGATCGTCCACCTCTGCGATAAATAGGCCTACATGGGGATGTGTGGCCAGTAACCGACTGGCAGGCCAAGGACCTTTTAATCTGTTCCGCAATATAGTATAGTAGTAGTATTATGTATCCTCAATTTCCTCTAGTCCACCGCTGTGGTCTCGAGGTAGCGTGCTGCCTTATCGCGCAGCGGGCCCGGGTTCGATTTCAGGTCCGGGACAGGCTCCTGCGGGAGATTTTTTCGGGGTTTTTCGTCACCTGTAAGACAAATGTCAGGAAGTTTAGGGCCCAACGGTCCCCGAAAATTATCCGGCCATCATTATCATCCTTGGCCGTTGTGGAAAGCAACGGGAAGCTACCACACCTATAATTCCCTAGTAAAGCTGCAAAGCATAGCATGAAAATGCTATGATTGCAGTGAAAGGCTTGCCCTCGGGCAGAATTACTATGGATGGATAGATGGTAATACTACTATACATAATCACCTTGTAGTTCATTATATTTTACTTAAGAAAAATGGCCTGTTTTTAGTTATGTTTTCAAGCATCGACAAGAATATTGCTTTATAAATCGATAAGAGTAATTTACATTAATGATATTGTAAACAATGTTGATAAGTTTAGTCTACCACATAGAATAATTCATTAATCTTTTCTCATGTCATTTAGAAGTAAAACAAGCTATTTGTAAATTCTGAGAAAAATAAAGAGAACTAACCGTATTGTGGTATGTTGTTATAGTTAAGCCATCGCCGCTCCGTCTGCTATCATAACAAAACGGCGATAGCTAAACAAACTTAAAAAATAACACAATATCCAATTACGTTTATTAAAAATTAACGTAACTCCTATCTGTATAAAGTCTAATCTATAGTACACTGCTCAAAAAAATTAGGGGATATTGTAGAATAACCTATTAGGACTATGTTTTTAGGAACAGTATTAGATGCAATCACTTTCTATTACTCCAAAAGAATGTAAACAAGAGTTTGAAGTCATTACGTAACCTCTGTACCACACCAGATGTCAAAGAGATCCTGATTAGGAATATGGCAAACAAACAAAGCAACATTAACATGGGTGAAAATGTTTCTTTAGTATGGTGTATGGTCTCCTCGAACGGCCAGCACTGCCTCACACCTGTGTGACATTGATGCAATGAGGTTAGCAATGAGTTCTTGGGGGATACGTGGCCACTCTTCCATAAGAGCAATGTGCAGCTCTGGAACAGTTGTGGGGGGTGCTGGTCTGCCTGCAATGCGCCCCACACATGCTCTATCGGATTTAAGTCCGGGGAGGAAGCTGGCCATTGCATACGCTCGATACCCTCCACTTCCAGCATGTCGTCCACCAAGCCAGCTCTGTGGCGTCGTGCATTATCGTCCATAAAAAGAAAAGAATCACCTATGGCACCAGCATAAGGCACGACAAAAGGTCGGAGAATCTCATCTCTATACCTTACCGCAGTCAAAGTACAACCTTGGATGATAGAGGTCCGTACGTCCACCACTACTGACTCCTGTCCACACCATCAATCCACCGCCACCATATGGGGATCTTTCACGTACAAAAGCTGGATTGTTTCGTGTCCCTTTTTCTCTCCAGATGAATACACGCCGACTATCACATTCCATGTTGAATCGCGACTCATCAGAAAAAAGAACTGATCTCCATTCAGCATGCCTCCACCCACGATGTTCCTCCGTCCAGTTTCTGCTATCTCTACGGTGTTGTGGAGTTAACCTGGTACACACCATGGGCCTACGGGCATAGAGACCACTTCCATGCAGTCGATTAGGGACAGTTTGAGTTGACACCCTGCGTCCTGTTGCTGTTTGAAGTGTATTTCGAAGTTGAGTTGCATTCTGCTGTCTATTCCGACGGGCTGTTAACAAGAGGTAACGGTCATCCCTTGCTGTTGTTGCCCTTCGTCGACCTTATCCGGCTCTTCTGTGAACAGTATGTTCTTTGAAAATGATTCCAAAGTCTGGAAATCACGCTTTGAGACACCCCAATGACTTGTGCCACCTCTTGTTGTGTCTGTCCAGCTTCCATCCTTCCTATGGCCCTCCAAGCCATTGGTTCAAGTAAATCACGTTGTCGAGGCATCGCTGTCCCTAAGGCAAGTCATTCACTAACTGAAAACTGGACTGGATTTAAAAACAGCAACAAAACATTCACCTCCACACCACCCTTTCACATCAACAGTACAGACACTGCCCTCTGGTGTGGTACCGAGGTTACGTAACAACTTCAAACTCTTATTTACATTATCTTGGAGTAATAGAAAGTGATTGCATCTAATACTATTCCAAAAAACATAGTCTTAATAGGTTATTCTACAATATCCCCTAATTTTTTTGAGCAGTGTATTTTAACTTCACAACTATCTTATTTATTTTAATAAGTTTTTTTATTTATCTGCAACTTTTTTGTTACAAACTCTGACTTTTTGTCAATTATTGTATATTAATGATTGTGTTGTCGTTCGAGATAGTCTACGCTTATTCGGCTATAACACAACTGGAGTCAACCAAGCCTTGTTTAAATAAACGTGGTTTAGAATTTTCTCTCCCGATTGGCATACAGTTAGTAACAATCTTGTTCATACAGCTAATATTTTTGTTTAATTTTAGGCCTATTTAAGTTTTAGAATTCATACTAGGCGGCGCAATAGTATTAGCTGTGTTATGGAAATGTATGGCAATTTTATATTATAGAACGTTTAAATTAATTTGGAAGAACAATCATTACATTAGCATAACAACACGGAGGAAACTGGAATTCAACAGTCTTGTTCATACACTCAAAGAATGCTTCTCTATCTTTTGTAGTTTGTAAACAAATGTTGCGCTATTACCCGTTTAAGAAGTAAGCGCAGTTGTTGATGGAGGGCACTGCAGTCGTGTTTATGCAGGAATAGAACACGTGATACTGATATCTAAGAGTGCAGAGGGGAATGGGACGTGGGACGCAGACAGTGAACACTGCCTTGTATGACGTCACGTGTAGCAACAAACAGAGCTTCGTAATTCTTCCGCCTGCAGAGATATTTTGAATGACTAATACCTACTCAAGTGAACGAATAAAGAGGGGCATTGACGTACTTTCTTCTTTTGTGTACACAATGGAGAAGAGATTACAGTTAAGTTCAGACTTAAACAGTACTATTGTCAACCTTGCTTTAAGAGGGAAATAGGCAATATTGTGGGCAAATCACATGTAACTGTACAGTACATAGTTAACAAGTTCAAGTATCAAGGTACCATAGAAAATTTTCAGCGTAAAGTAGAGAAAAATAATAAACAAAGAGAAGAACGTTTTATTCTCAGACATATTAGAGCACATCCTCTGATTAGTGCCCCAGAAGTTAGGCCCATGGTGGAACAAATGTCCGCAAAGCAAATGAGCAATCAGACCATTCGTCGTGTGCTGTGGTCGCGTAATTATCATGGCCGTAGACCGCGAAAAAGAGGTCATATATAAGTGAAAAAAATTGTGCTGCAAGGTTACTCTTTGCAAAAGAGCGTGTAAAAAATCACAGGAGTTTTGGGATTGTGTAATTTGGTCCGATGAAAGCATAGTAAATATCTTCGGATCAGATGGTGTGTTAAGGGTTTGGAGAAAACCCAACACTGCTGGTGATAAGGTGAATGCTCTTTCGACTGTGAAACATGAAGGAGGTTCAGTTATGATCTGGGCCTGCATGTCTTCCAGCGGGGTTGGAAACCTGCACTTCATTGGCGGAATAATGGATAAGTGGCATTACAAGGAAAATGTAAAACAAAGTGCCATAAAAATGGGACTGGGACAGAATTACACATTCCAACAAGACAATGACAGTAAACATACTGCATACATTAACAAGCTTTGGTTGATCTGGAACGTTGCGAAGCAGCTGACAACACCTCCACAGTCAGCTGATCTAAATCCAATAGAGAATCTTTGGGCCGAGTTGAATAAAAATGTCCGTAAAAGGAAAGGGACTACAAAAGAAGAGGTAAAAAGAATGGGATAAAATCACACCTGATACTATTAAAAAAGTTAATTCAATACAACGACGATGCCAAGCAGTGATTTAAGCTAAGGGGTACTCTACTGAGTACTAAATGAAGACATTGTTCTGTGTTTTGTGTTTTAAGTGTATGAACAGAAATGTTGCAAACAAGTGAATGTTTAATTTTGTTGATTTCAGTTTTAATCATATTTTGAATAGAAATAGTGCAAAATATAATTTATTTTATTAAGGATAGGTGTGTTAGGCTGTTATGGTACTCTGAAATGATAATCAGAAATAAATCACATTTCGTAAGATAGAACACTTATTTTATATCACAAAATCTCAGCCGTATCAACAAAAATGCTACTAACTGTATATGTTTGAAGGGTACAGGAAAAGAAACAAATCACTTTTTCTTTTGTCGAAATTGAATCTCGGTGAAAAGCACTCTCGTTTACAAGTGTGAAACAGTAAGAGATACAATTTAGTAATGGGTCTATTTCTCTCCAAATGTTGGCACTCAGATAAGAAAGTATGGACGTTGTACAACTGAAAGTACTTTTCCTAGATTTCAAAGAAAAAGTGACTTGCCTGTTTTTTCTTCTGTGCCCTTCATATCTCATTATATGAAATGTTTTGATACTTCATATACTTACTTATTTCCTGTTGATACAACATATAATATCCATGTAAACTTAATAAGCAATAAAAATGCAACTAAATAATTCCCTATTGTAATTTTCAGATTGTTCGATGTAATCCAGAGAACTGTGGGAGAAGTCAAGAGTTACTGGTTTTTACTTCGAAGAAAGAAGGTTAATTCAAACATCTGATCTCGTGGCCAGTTCTATAGTCAATGAATGTTATACGATCTGAAACATTAGTGAATTATCAACGTTATTTCATCAATTCATTTTTATATAAATTTCTTATTAGTATTTCTTTGTTGAATCCTTCAATTTTCAAATATAAATTTGAAACAAACACATTTATTTTGATCTGTAAATTTAAAAAGTCGACTGAATATATGTTTGGTCTAAATATTTTAGCTATAAAACTCAATTGTAATTTCCGAATTGAATAAGCAAAATTGATTAGTTCTTACAATAATATTCACATCTCCATTTTAAATTTGAAGCATCTTTAATATTGTATTTGAAATGTGCCTGTAGGATTCTAACAAATTAGTAACTCTGCTCTAGTAAAGTGAAATCTGTGAAAATCAAAGTTACTTATTTTTACATGTTAATAAAGAAAAGAAGAAGAAGAAATAAATAAGGAACACAATTAATCTTAGTTACACACCATCTTTTTATACCAGGAATGTATATAAAACTTCTTATGAAAAAACTTAAAAGATCAAAGTCCATTAATAAGTGTGTTCTGTCATTACTGATACTTATCTTATTTCTACTTATAACAGACACATATCGCACAAAAACATATGGAGACTATGAATTGTATCTTTGTGATTCTGTAATACCAAACAATAAATCGAACATCTTACAAAAAAACTGTCCTCGTCGGCCAATAGTAACTGTAGAGCAACTGGGTCGTTTAGGAAATCATATGTGGCTATATGCTTCGGTATGGGCCGTTGCAAAGGAGACTGGTAGAGACCCCTATGTCCCTGGTTGCATAATTAAAGTGTTGGAAGAGGTATTTGATAATCTATTAATTCCATCATTGGCTCAGATTTCACATTGTCCTGTTACAAAATATGCTACAACCCCAAGCATTGAATTATGGAATGTTTCAAAAGACGATATTTTGCTTCCACAATACGCGCAGTTACCGGAGTTTGTTGTTCCGAGATTAGATGAGGTCATCATGTTGTTTAAATTCAAGAAACACCTATTGGAAGAAAGTCAAAGATTTTTAATGAGATACTCAATATGGAAGGAAAATACTATCTTCGTGGGAGTTCATGTCAGAAGAACCGATTACATAAAAGTATTGCCTGTTGTTTGGAACAAGGAAGTGGTAAAACCAATATACTTCTTAACTATTATGGAATATTTCGAAGTGAAATATAGCACCGTAATGTTCATAGTTGTAAGCGATGATCCTGATTGGTGTAAAAGAAATCTCCAGGCTAAAAAATACAATGTAGCTGTGGTAAAAAATTCTCTTGCAGGACAAGATCTTGCAATTTTGGCAGCATGTAACCATTCTATAATAGATTATGGGACTTTTGGAATGTGGGGAGCAATGTTGGCAGGGGGTGAAACGTATTTATACAATATATCTTGGGGTCTTGAAATTACAATGTCTCATTTAATGACCAATTGGCATGTTGTAAATTGAAATCCTTCCTACAAAAGAAGCTCTTAGCTCTTAGCATTATTTCCAAATCATGTGAATTTAAGACATCATGATGCGTTAATTTCCTTTCAGGAATTGATACTAGCAGACATCTATTTTTTTTTTAAATATTAATATATTTTATATCAGTCTTCCTCAATTAAAATGGGTTTTGTTTTGAAAGACTTACATGATTGTAACTAATTAACGAAGTTTTTAAATCAAAAATCAATTTTAATTGAGGAAGACTAATATAAGAAAGTACATATAATAATATCTTTAAAAAATGATTGCATAACCTCAATTGAGAAGTTGAATGGAGTATGGGCACAATTAAAAAATATACGTTTTGAGATATTAGCAATTGATATATTACTAAATGCATAACATTTTTGTCTATTTTAATTGATACCTGCTGTAATCGAGATATCGAAACAAAACTTTTTCAGGCTGACCAACTACAAAATGCCGAGTCCAAAAAATGCATTTGAACGGAAAAAGGGTAAAACATGAGTTATGCCCATATTCCATTCAACTCCTCAATTGAATTTTAGAAATATTGACAGATGTCTAATATAAATATAACTGTGTCAATTTTTAATGACCTCTGATACCAGAGTGTAACTTCAAAGCGGCATTTTAATGTTTGTTTTAAAATTTTATACATTTTTTCTATACTCTTTTTTTTTCTGAGTTTATTTCCAAATTGCTTCATTACTATTTGAAATGTTTTAAACATTATTTTTGGTCACGTGATCCAGGTACATTTTTGACGCTGTAACCCGGATTGTGCGGTTACCGATGCATGTATATGATAATAATGTCGACATTTAACGAATACATCGAGTTTGTGTCATTTTAGTTTGCAAGGCAGAAGTTTCTTGATTCAATCACAACTGGAAAAAATAATTAAAAATGTATAAAACGTGATCAATGGTCTCTCGCCAATACTAGCATGGTAACACGAAAATAGTGTCCATGAAACTACGGTTTGAAAATTGAGGAAACTAAGCGATTACTTAATCTGATTATGCAATCACTGTATAATGGAACCTGCGAGTTTCTTACATAAGGTAGCCAATATATGATTGGCCTCCCTTAGCAACAACCCACTCGAAAGTATAATAGTGTATTGGACATTGTTTACTTTGGTTTTCCAAAATGTCTATCGCAATGAAACATTTCAAATATTCTGAATAATTTAACTATCAAGGAAAGCTTTTCAGACTCTTCTATAGTTTGAATACTGTCATATTATATCTGAGGATAAATTATTACTAAATTAATTTTGCCAAAGGGCCATGTTTATGTTGTGTATTTTATATTAGGGCTGTTTTTAGTTATTTTCCAAATGATGATAATAGAATTATTCTTTAATCATGAATGGTTGGCAATATCTATGCACGCAACAATGGAAGTAGTACATTACTATTCGAGGACGTATTTGAGCCCGAACTTTAGCGAGGACTAGCAAATAAGTTCGAGACTAGTAATGTACTTTATTCTCAAATATTAAAAATAGTAATGTACTTATTTCCCGAATTGCGTATATAATTTTGTTCACTCCTGTACTAATAATTATGTTCAGACTTTTTTTATTAAATTATTTTTCACTGAGAGTAATTAATATTATGATATCAAAGAAATAAACGTCATCTCAGTCAAAGCACACATTTATTGTGTCGACGTTTCAATCTCCATATGTGAGATCACTTTCAAGACATGGTTGTTTATAAATTTATTGTACATAGTTACCATCACCAAGACAATTACATTTTTTTATAAATAGATGTATACAAATTTAAATGAATACATTTTTAATCATAAATTGGGATTTTAAATTAATTCATTTATCCACCGTTGTGGTCTCGGGGTAGCGTGCTGTCAGCGGGCCCGGGTTCGATCCCCGGTCGGGACAGTTTTTCTGGGTGATGTTTTTTATCGGGGTTTTTCCTCACCTGTAAGACAAATGTCAGGAAAACTTTAAGGCCCAAACGGTCCCCGAAATCATATGGCCATCGCAATCATCATCATTCATATTCATCTTAGGTTAAGCTTAGGAGTAGGGACTCTCCTGGCGCACCATTATCATCATCACCGATCATATCATCGGGGCAACATAACTCCGCCTTCCAGGCGCCCCAACCTCAGAAGTGGATTACAAGTACGCCATGCCAGGAGAGAAACCAGGAATGTCGAAAGACAAAACTGGGGCATTTGGAAAAAAATTATTCATTTAAATTTGTATACATCTATTTATAAAAAAAGTAATTGTCTTGGTGATGGTAACTATGTACAATAATTTTATAAACACCATGTCTTGAAAATGATCTCACATAAGGAGATTGAAACGTCGACACAATAAATTTATGTTTTGACTGAGATAACGTTTATTTCTTTGTAATTATAATTATGTTCAGTTTTTATATTTTGTGTGAATTTATATCTTGGTTTGAAGAGTTCAGTAATTGTTTGATAGCAAGGGAATGTTGATAAAACAACTGCAATTGTTTATTTTTGTCTGAATTAGTGGCAGACATTTTAAATAACAGCTTCATATTGCATATTAATTACATATATGTTTAATAGTGATGCAGAGGAGCGGCGAATGCTGCGGTTCATTTTCTATTACTAGTAAAGTCGAAAAATAGATATGAAAAAGCAAACAGAATATTTAAGGACTGGTATAAATTAAACATATAGAAATAAATAAGAAAAATACTAATGAAAATCAATCAAATTTTGTGGCTAATGTTAATAATTGTAACAACTGTTCAATCACTACAACTCTGAATTAACAAAGTGAGAAATAAGTGTGATACAATAATAGTATATTACAATAATAATATATTATATTAGTATATCAACTCAAGTTGAGGACGACGGCACCTACCAACAGGTACAATTTAATTTTTAACTTTCATCATATGACTTCACCTCAACGGAATTTAATATGAATTTTACTAGTATTGAATATATTACGATGCGAGGTTGGGAAGTGGTTTTTACAGAATCGAGGAAAATGTTTAAAAACCTCGCTATCACTCGGTTTTTAATTTCCGAGATTCTGTAAAACGTTTCACAAACGTGTGTTGTACATTTTTTTTTTGCGCGATGATGTTTTCAAAATAATAAATAATAGTAAAATAATAACATATTCGTTTGAAATATTTGCGTTCAGTATAAACAATTGACAACGTTAACAGTGTGGGCAATGTTTATTAGTTGAAACAACAGGAGGCTGTGAGACCAATTGGTGATAAAATAACAGGAGGCTGTGAGACCAATTAGCAATAAAATGGCGGCAAGTACGTATTTATTTTTTATATTGTTTCAAATAAAGTTCAGTTCATTAAAATACAGTAATTTGTTTCGTATAATGTATATTAACACTACCTTTTGGATATTTTTTTGTATATACATTGTATGTAGTATACATAGAGGGCAGAGGTTTTACTTCCCACACGCGATTTGTAATCTGTAATATTACAGTATAGTTATTTTATTACAGTATAGTTATTTAGGTTGGCAATCCTGAAATGTAGGAAGTTGAACTTTCAATTATGGTCGTCCTTGCTGTAAGTACGACAAAACGCACTATCGCGCAAAAAAAAAAACAATACTTTGCATTTGTGTGTATTCTTTACATAGTAATGCCGGTAGACTTCAATTTCATAAGGGCAAGCATTGGAACATCACTTTTCAATTAGGAGGAAATAATAAACGCTGTTTAGTATTGGCCGTTGAGTTGTCTATCTTGACACAATAGTTTGACGTCACAGCGGATACTCAAGTCAGAGGATCGAAACTCTTAAATTTCAGCTTATATGAGAGGGGAAAAAATCTGTAACTCGATCTTTAGCGAAATCGGGTTGGACTATGCTCCAAATGGGAGTCAATGACCAATCACATTTCAATTGAATTTTGTTTTACAACCAATCACAGTCGTGTTGCACCTCGATATTTATCTACTTCTGTTTATCATATTAAAGAAAGCTCCTCCTTTTTTAATATTCTGAACAGGTCAGAGCATTAATTTGTAGTAACTGACTCTCGAACAAATACGTTTAATACAGCAAATAATGACCAGATTCCTTCTAACTACACATTTGAAAACTGTGTGTTCAATAACTGTGTTTTTAAATAATGATTTTACTGAGTTGTTTCCTAAAAAAGTAATTAATAACCTATTAATATTCGTTATAATACACAGTTTTATGTGTTTCATTTTTTCTCCACTAGGGTGCATTCTTACAGTATTGCGATCCTATTGGACAATAAATAACATTATCTAGTTGTAGTGGGTGAACAAAAGAAGTATAACCAAACATTTCTCATTTGTTTTCAAACATCGCCGTTTACATGAAATATATAAATATTTTAAAATAACTATATTTAAATAATGATTTGTGAGTAAACAACTTAATTTAATTCATTAAATAGTCCTAACAAATGCCACTCTTTATTTCCAAATCCTGTAGATAAATTGGAAATCACTCGTAGCATTACTTAAGACAATACTTGACTGGATATGTCCTGAAGTTGCTTTTATAGTACAATTAAACTGACTATTTAACTCATGCCCCAAATGGGAGTCAATGACCAATCACACTTCAATGATTTTTTATTTACAACCAATCACAGTCGTGTTTCGCCTAAAATTTACCAACTAAAATTTATCATAATAAAGAAAGCGCCGCCTTTTTAACATTCTGAATAGGTCATAGCATTATTTTGCAGTGACTGACTCTCTAAGAAATACGGCTACCAGATTGTACATATATAGTGCATGAATGTCGACAGAAAGCGCATACGAAAGATAATATAAAAACATTTGTAGCAATTGATTATACCACCAAAAAAAACACTGCACTTTCTTAAAAGAATTATTTTCCAGGAAATGACGCAGAAAAATATAATTGACATATTTACATCATAGGATATCAGGAATTAATTAATACCTATAAACGTTGGTTATAAATTTCTCCACTAGGGTGCATTCTTACAACATTGCGATCTTTTGGCAATAAATAATAGTATGATCTGGTTACAGTGATGAACAAAAGAAGCAAATGAAGCGTACCAATCGTTTCTCATTTGTTTTCAAACATCGCCGTTTACATTAAATATATAAATATTTTAAAATAACTATAGTTAAATAATGATTTGTGAGGAAACAGCTTAATTTTATTCGTTAAATTATCCTAACAAATGCCACTCTTGGTTTCCAAATTCTCTAGATAAATTCGGAAATCACTCGTGGCATTACTTATTAAGATTATGTCATTATTATTATTAATATTATTACATTAATTTAAAAAGTATTTATGGCGTGAAAAATAATTTTCTGTAAGTTCTGCGATTGCTTGAATCCTGAATAAAAATATCTTCATCCTCCTCATAAACATTGGATCTGTAGCCCATTGTTGAGCCCTGATCTCCCCAAAAAAATATCTCTCCATTTATCTCTATTCTGAGCAACTTGATTCCAATTTCTGGATCCCAACATCCCCAAATCCTCTTCAAAACCCCAACGATCCATTTCAAATATAGTCGTCTGTCTTTCTGTTCACTTCTAGGATTTGAATTAAATTACTTCTTACGGATCTCATTTTGTTTCATTCTAACAACATCTCATTTTATTCCATTTAGTATATTAATAATATCGGTATTTTTAAATACCATTCTAAATTTTGAGATTATAGGCCTGTATTTCCTTCCACTGTCTTCTATCATAAACAAGGTCATATATTCTACGAAAAAGTTTCTCTAAACAAATTAAAGTCTTCGATCAGCGTTTGAGGGAATTCTGAAGGTAGCCTATTAGGTTGTTCTCCTGATTTCTTTTTTTTTACAAGCCTTCATCGATCCTACTTAGTAAACGCCGAAAATGACCACGCCATTATATATACAGAGTGATTCAGAAATATGGCTATACGTTTGATAGCATTTTGTGACTAAAAAATTATTATTAAAGGAAATATGATGTTATCATTGGAAAGGGAATCCTTCAAATTACAACAATAGAATAAAACAAAACAAATCGCTGGTCATGTGCAGCTTGATAGAACAAAACAAAACAAATCGCTGGTCATGTGCAGCTTGGCGGGTTGATTTTTGTGGGCTAGCGTCGAACGCCTCCACAATTCTCTTCGTTGTTTCTGCATCCGTGCTAATTCAAGGCCTTCCAGGAGGTTTGATTTTCTGCATCCTTCCCGTTTCCAGCAGTCGTTTGCTCCACTTCCCCACAGTCGACGGCTGCAATGTTACGTTAAACTCACGTCTTGCCCGTCTTGCGGCCTCACGATCATTAGCATACGTTATTGCCCATGCAGCAATTGTAATTTGCTGTTGCATATTCAACGCCATTTTGACTAATGACGTAAGTTCTACACTGTTGTGTTTTATTCCATTGTTGTAATTTGAATAATTGCCTTTCCAACGGTAATTTCATATTTCTTGTAATGGTAATTTATTTATCACACAACGCAATCAAACTTATAGCCATATTTATGATTCATCCCCTATATATATAGTCCACCGCTGTGGTCTCAAGGAAGCGTGCTGTCTTGTCACGCAGCTGGCCCGGGTTCGATCCCCGGTCGGGACAGTTTTTCTGGGTGAGGTTTTTATCGGGGTTTTTCCTCGCCTGTAAGACAAATTTCAGGATAACTTTAAGGCCCAAACGGTCCCCGAAATCATATGGCCATCATCATCATCCTTATCATTATCATCAACATTATCATCCTTCACCGATGTAGAAAGCAACGGGAAGCTACCACACCTACATTTCCCTAGTAAAGTTGCAAAGTATAGCATAAAAATGCTATGATTGCAGTGAAAGAGCTACCCTCGGGCAGAATTACTATGGATGGATGGATATATATATATGTGTGTGTGTGTGTCTTTAACGCCCTGTTAGCAGCCGCATTTCATGGTTTTACCCAGACCCGGCACATAGCAAAGTAAAGTCGAGTTAGTTAACCTGTGAGAAGTGCAAGTTCTCCTGAAGCGAAAGTTTATAAATAGCTCTAGCGGCAGCAATTTTCTATTTTTCACAACGAAACTCGGTGTATGCCTTTTAAATAAAACAATAAATATATTTTTAAAAAATCAGCAAAATCTGACTTTTATGAATGGGGAAACATCGTGAACTAAGCGAATCCATCAGCAAGTCGAATTTATGGTCCGATTTTGCTGATTTACGTAATATATATTTCGTTTGTTAATTAAATCCCATGCATCCAGTTACATTGCGAAGAAAGAAACTTGGCGGCCGCTAGAGCCATTTTGAATTACTATTTCATGTAAAAACGCACTCATAATTGTCATAATTGACTTCGCTATTTTTTTTTCTTTTAAAAATACTTTTCTCATTTTATTTCAATAGCAGGCATTGAGTTTCGTTACGAAAAATAAAAAACTGCAGCCATTATAGTGATTTTTAAATTTTCGCTTCTGGTGAACTCCCATTCCTAATGATTCGATTTTTCCTTACTTCTCTTCCATCCATAGTAATTCTGCCCGAAGGCAGGTCATTCACTGCAATCATAACATTTTCATGCTATGCTTGCAGTTTTACTAGGGAATTGTAGGTGTGGTAACTTCCCGTTGCTTTCCAGACCGGTGAAGGATGGTCATAATGATAATGATAAGGATGATGGCCATATGATTTCGGGGACCGTTTTGGCCTTAAGGTTTTCCTGACATTTGTCTTACAGGTGAGGAAAAAACCCCATAAAAACCTCACCCGCCGCGTGACAAGGCAGCACGCTACCTAGAGACCACAGCGGTAGACTTACCTCTCTTAATGAATTGATATATTCCAAGTTTGGCTTCCGAGAAACGAAAATTACGGCCGCTAGAGTGTTAACACCACACACACATATATTATAGATGGCTTTAGTGCACACAAGTTGTACGTACTCGTACTACATTTTTTTTTTTTTTTAGTTTTGAGAAAAAGTACATATTAATTTTCAATACCCAATTACACAATGATAAATATCAACAAATTACCACCAAAGAACTGCAGGAAACTCTTAGCATTCAGTTATCACAAAAAATTGTGTACAATAAAGAAAGTCACACCTCAAATAATTCTAGTTTTTGCACTTAACTAAATTTGACCGAAAAATGCACTTAACCCATGTGTGCACTATAATTTGTTTATAATTCTTACTTACAATATTAAAAAAAATAAAAAAAGGTTTTTTCAAAGGGAGTGCAAGTGCATCCTCTTGCACTCCCTTCCGAGCCTCCATGAATGCATAAACTTCTGAATAAATAGCATATTACGATGCGAGATTCTGTAAAAACACTTCACAAACGTGCGGTGTACATTATTTTTTGCGCCATGCTGTTTTCAAAATAATAAATACAGGTAATAGGAAAATAATAACATCTTTGTTAGAAATATTTGCGTTAATTATAAACAATTGACTAACGTTAACAGCATAAATCCCTGTTAACAGTGTGGGTAATGTTTATTAGTTGAAACAACAGGAGGCCGTGAGACCAATTACTGATAAAATGACAAGTACGTATTTATTGTTTTATATTGTTTCAAATAATATTCGGTTCACTTAAAATGCAGTGATTTGTTTCGTATAATGTATATTAACACTACCTTTTGGATATTTTTTGTATATACATTGTAGGTAGTAAACATAGAGGGCAGTGGTTTTACTTCCCATACGCTGTTTGTAATATGTAATATTACAGTATAGTTATTTTATTACAGTATAGTTATTTAGGTTGGCAATCCCAAAATGCTATTATTCTATCAGTTATATTATATGGATGCGAAACATGGACTCTTACTTTAAGGGAGGAAAGGAGATTACAAGTATTTGAGAATAAAGTACTTAGGAAAATTTTTGGACCAAAGAGAGATGAACAAACAGGTGAATGGAGAAGACTACATAACAATGAACTACATGGTCTTTATAATAATAATAATAATAATAATAATAATAATAATAGCTTTATTTTACCTGGCAGAGTTAAGGCCTTAAGGCCTTGTCTACCACTCAACAGGAAGCCAGATATAATAACAGTTAAGTCTCGTAGACTGCGATGGGCAGGACATGTTGCGCAGATGGGGAATGAGAGACTTGCATGGAAGTTTCTTGTAGGAAAGCCAGAGGGAAAACGCCCAGTTGGTAGACCAAGAATGAGGTGGGAGAATAACATTAACTACAATTTGAGGGAAGTAGATTATACGGGGAATGATTGTAAAGCATTAGCTCAGGATAGGGATGTATGGAGAGCTTATGTCCGCGCGGCCATGAACCTACGGGTTCGATAGTGCCAGTGAGTGAGTGAGTAAGTGAAACCCAAAATGTCGCCATTGCTGTAAGTACGACAAAACCCACTATCGCGCAAAACAATAGTTTTTTTTTAATGAAACCGTATATTTACGATCTAAAGTCTAAACAAATATATGGGGAGTCTATGACAGGAGTCCATCTACATTAATCACTGTTCAAACAAAATAGCCTACTTTTTCTTATTATCGAATAAACTGTAAACTAATCTGCTGTACAGTAAGGTGCATTTTCTTACCCTAACTTGCCCATTTTCTCACTTGTCGAAATAAAATGAGAATATGTGAACTCATGTCATAGAATAGCCAGAACTGTATTTACCCCGAAGAATTAATTTCAAAATCTGTTGATTTATATTACTTCCATTCTATATTTCATCTTTACTGATAGTGTATTATTTTACATGTCTGAAGAAGGTACAGTGTACCGAAACAGCTGTCACTGAATTATATAATAAATATGAAAATCAAATAAAACTACGTTTTATTTTTATTTAATTAATAAATATGGATTTTCATCAAGTAAACACCAACTCAATTGATTATTATTTTACAAATTGTCTGCGCAATATAATGGCATTTAGATAATATTAAATTACAGGTATGTAGGCCTAAATTATACTATATGTATAAGAAACGAGATAAAACTGATTGCAACAACTACAGGTGCATCTCATTACTTTCAACTTCGTACAAAATTCTAACAAATATATTAGTAAGCAGACTTACTCCTTATATTTGATGACATTCTACGACATCATTAATGTGGATTTAGAAGAAACAGGTCTACAACAGATCAGATTTTTAGTTTAAGACAGATTTTAGAAAAGAAATGGGAATATAATGGTACTGTACATCAACTAAATGTAGACTTCAAACAGGCATACGATTCAATTAGAGGGAGAAGTTATATAGCATCCTTCTGGAGTTCGGAATTCGTAAAAGTTAGTTAGACTTATACGAATGTGTCTAAATGGCAAAAAGAGCAGGGTGCGTGTAGGCAAATAGTTTTCGGATACTTTTGAAATACAGAATGGGTTGAAGCAAGGAGATGCACTATCTCCTCTACTATTTAATTTTGTACTAGAGCACGCCATCAAATCTTTAGAGGATGAAGAAGGCCTACAACTCAATGGTATTAACAAGCTGTTAGTTTATGCTGATGGTGTAGTACTATTGGGCGATAGCGAGGAGATACTAAAGATGAAGAAGGCCTACAACTCAATGGTATTAACAAGCTGTTAGTTTATGCTGATGGTGTAGTACTATTGGGCGATAGCGAGGAGATACTAAAGGCCAACACGCACACACTATTGAGTAACACTAAGAAATTGGGACTGGAAGTAAATATCAATAAAACTAAATATATGGTCACACATACAAATACATTATATAATGAAAACGGATAGCTAACGACAAATGAGGGAAATTTTGAGTAGGTGGCAGAATTCGAATACCTAGGAACAATAATTACAAATAGGCATGAGATGCATAAGGAAATTAAACATAGGCTCAATTCTGGAAATGCATGCTATTATACATTACAGAGACTCTTGACGTCCCAACTCCTTTCAAAAAATGTTAAACTGAAAATATATAAAACTATTATTCTACCAGTTATATTATATGGATGCGAAACATAAATCACACGAAAATAGCAACACTCCCATCTTAAATAAATTGCATTATTGTAATTGTATATAGTGTGAAAATTCCTAGCTCCGCTTATTAGATGCAATGTAAAGCTATGGTTTATTTACAGCGAAGCTCATCCGACGGATATCATCGGCGATTATCGCTCGGCGTTGTTCGTACTTTACTGTTTTTTTTTAAGTGGAGCGAGTGTTGTCCATCACTTATGTTTATGGAATTATCGCCAGATGGCAGATATGGGAAATCGGAATGACCAACTTTCGCAATAAATTCCCAAACGTTTTTATAGAAATGGTGATATACAAACCTGTCTTGCATAACCTAATGAAATTAATTACATACTTATTATTTTGTAAACTATAAGCTAACTTGATCTACACTAATATGACCCATCGGAACCTAACAAAATGAAGCGAGTAAACGTTCATTTGATAAAATGTTTTAGATTTAATTACGAATGTTGTTTATTCACAGATATGTCCTGCCAACTGGTGGATTTAATTTTATAAGCATTCGCGCTTGCACACTACGGGTAGAATTTTTGAACGCATTAGACCGTAAAAGTCGTTCTCTGCTGGGAAAGTTTTATCCTAATACGATTTTGCTTACTCAGAAATCTATTCATGCGATAATAATTCGTAAGCTACCTGACGAGGTAACTTAAGATCATAGCTTAAGATAGAAACTTATCGTGAGAATCCCGAAGAGAACCGATGGTAACCGATGTAGTTTAAAACCTTGCCGCTTTATCCAAGATGTCGGACCTTGAATACTTCGATCATGTTTTCTGTATACGCGGAGAATAGGAATTTGATAGAGTCTACCAAAGAATTCAACTTGAAGAACAGGAGAATCGGCGTAATATTGCGCGACGCAGATGTTGTATACGGTATTATTTGCTGGACGCAAGCATAAATGCGTTCCTCTATAGCAGACGAAAATGACGGAAGTGGTTTTATCGCTGAGAATTCTGGGTAATTTCTTGCCAATATTACGAAAACGACGACTTTCATGCATGACCAGTTAGTGGGTAGCTAATTCGATCTTTGCACTTGTTTACGGTGAGTCAGCTCACCAGTGATTGGAAGTAATTTGAGTAGAGACTAATGTATTTGCATGAGAGATAAATGTCATAATTTACGTAGATAGATAAATATGTAATATGTAATATTATTTTTTAAAAAACTTGCAAAACGTAAAATAGTAGGAAAATGTCAGTAAAGATGGGAAAAAAGTACTTAGAGCAACACATCATAAGAATGTTGTAATGAAAGTAATAGAACAAACTATTCTGAAGTTGAGCCAAAAAAACAAATGATTAAATTGTCTACAAGTATCTTCTATGCGTTTAAATAATGGATCATCTGGTTGATGATGATATCACATTTTAAGAATACTTTATATTTTAGCCTGAGCAGTTTTATCACGTTTTGAACTTAATAAAAGTTGAAATTTATGTACATGCACTCGTGTCATAAAATCAATACAATGTCTACAGCTTTTATTTATTTCTTGATTAAGTCCAAGACAACAAATATTTTTTCTGTCCATTTCTGTAATCATTCATGCTCATATCATATAGTACACGATAATATGCAACAAAATCAATCAAAATTTCGTCGTTAAATTTGCTTAAATTAGGAAATAAGCGCTGTTTTGCCGACGTTCTATTAATAAATCTTCGCTTATTTTTAGGAATTCCACCAATGAGTACGGACAACAGCTTCTGTGTTCTTTGGAATCGCCGGAAAATTTCGTCCGCAATTCATCATCATCTTAAGGCACTACAATTTCAAAATTTTAATGTTTTGGCCTTCTCAATAATCTTCCTCCAGACTCTTCTATTTTCTGCCAATTTCAGGTTTGTCACCCTCATCTTCTTTAAATCCTTCCAAACATCATCCTGCCATCTCATCTTAGATCTACCAACACCTCTAGTTCCGGGTAGACTTCCATTTATATAGTTTTTTTAACAAATCTCTGTTAATCTATTCTTATCAGATGACCAAACCATCCAATCCTAAGAGATATGATATGATTTATAATATTTTGATTTTTAATAATACTATTTAATTCACTATTTGTTTTCATTTCCCAAGTTCGGTCTGGTCCTTTATTTGCACAAAAATATTTTCGAAGTATCTTTATTTCGAAAATTAACAATTTTTGTTTGATTGTTTCTGTGAGAGTCCAAGTTTCACTTGCATAAGTTACTATTGGACTTATTAGTGTTTTGTATAATCTTAGTTTGGCAGATTTAGATATTGGTTTACTTTTAAATAATGTTAAATGTGCATAATACGCCCCCCCCCGAGAATTTTTCTAAGATAAAATTATGAGATTAAATAAGGAACTATTAACGTGTACTTAAAAAATGAAATAAACTTCGGCGCATCAATTAGCAAAAAGCGTTCCTGACCGGCCATGAGTAAATTAATGATCGATGCGTTTTTATTTCTCGTCAGCAGTGACATGAGATAGATTCTGAGAATAAAAAAGGTCAACAATGTGATAATTTTGAACGAAAAATAAATTTAACGGTCTATCTTGGTATCCTGCATGGCAGCGACTGTTTTTCTCAGTCCTCGTCGTTTGTTTATGTGATCAGCAAAAAAAAAAAAAAAATACGTTGGTAATATTTGTTGTGTATTACATGATATCGTGAATGTTTTGTCTTGTTTAGTGTTTGTATTTTCACTCCAGTACATGAACGAAAAATAATTGTAAGTTCAAATTCATTAAGTTCAAATTCATTAACTAGTGTAAATAAGGTTAATGTGCAGGCAAGATTCTCTCACGTTTCGAACCTTAAAGTTATTATTTTGATTTCCTTAGTACCTACAAATTTGTAATTTGGCCAAATTTTGCTCAGGCTCAATCTCTGTTTTAGAAAAAAAATTAAAAGAAATAGAACTACGCTGCTGCTCAATGTTAAAGGATCAGCTTCGTACCCTCGAAAAAAATAGGTAGTTTTTAAATGGTTGGTACCTTTGCGAAAAATGATCGAAAAAAAAATAAGCGTCTTGAAGCTTGAAGGCTCTAACGTCTGAATCAGAAATGTGAATATTTTTTTTTCGTCCACTTTGATAATTTTTTCAGTATAAAGTGGAAGAAGCAGAGCACCAAAAATATCGTCAAGTTTGACTTTTTTTTATATAATTTTATGATACATCGCTTTCCAGTTATTACAATGTATTTTAAGTTATAACAATTTGATTGATTTGTTATCTATTTCGTCTAATATAAATGGGATTTGTCACATCCTATTCCTGCGTACTTAGATGCTTAAATTAAACAACAACCTTTTTTTAGAGGCTATTCGATTTTACTATACCATAGGAGCGTATGAGAGTCTTGTGTGTTTTTTAACTATTATTTACGTTTTCCAGATTAAACATAGCTGATAGCATAGAATTGTGGTTGATATACAACAAATTTTCAGAAAGAAACACAGATTATTAAAACAATAAAAATAAATATATAAACTCTTTTTTTTTTATTTCTTAGGTAACAACCCGTCTTAATTGATTTATATAAAGTAAATCTTTATTAAAAGACAGTGGCGTAACGTTTTTTCGGCCGGACCTTACCCAAAAATGTTTCTTGGGCCCCAATTTGTTGATATAAAAATGTTTTTTATAAAAAATACCTACCGTGAACTTTTTTATGGACATATAAAGTAAACTTTTTACTGAAGAGTCCTCTACACTCATAATGTAAATCTCATCATCATCATCAATTGCAGGCATGGATTAGGCCATTGGCCTGTTCCGCTTCAGGATAGAAATTGATCCCTCCATCTCTTCTTAGGTCTATCCATGTTAAATAAAATTTAGAGTTATTCTTATTATATTTTATAGTGGTGTATCCCCTATCTAACTAAACATTTCGTTAGAAGTTTTTTTTTTTCAGCTCATACATTTAAAATTGCTTACACTATACCAACTTAGGATAGAGTAGAGTCTGAGGAGTTGTAGGTTACGCAACTGTTAATATATCACTATATTAAATTATTAATATTCCGTTCATTATTTTAGGAATTTCGAAATGGCCGAAAACGCTCGAACTCAAACCCAATAAGTTCATACTTTTAAAAAAGTAGAGAAACGACATAACAGCAGCTAACAATGAAAACCAAAAGACATCTATATTGGAATCGACTAGCAGTAACAGTACTTTCGCCAACGGTATAGGGCTTTTTGTAAATAAAAAAGACCAATGAATATACAAAGTATAAATTATTGGAACGACCTTGGGAACCACCGAATCATATAAATTCCCACATTCACTTTAAAAAAAGGTGGGAAGGAATTGAAGTCATCAGAAATTGGAAGAAAGGAATTGGCTAGTTCTTTCCCACATGAAGTGGGGTTGTTTTGTAAGTTCTGTGTGCTGTTTGCTGATGTAAAGTGTGGGCGTATGATGAAATTATATCGCAAAATCTTCTCTCCCAACCGTTGACTTCATTCGCCAAGCTTTTAGAAAAAAAATTGACGCTTACAATCACACGAAGACTCTTCTTACCACAAAGTATGTGCTCAAGCAAACTTCCTGCAAAACTACCAAAACCCACAAAAGGCTGTTAAAAATCAGCTAAATACTCAACGACTGCAACAAGTAAAAGAAAACAAAGAGAGACATTGGCCAATAATATAATTTATAATATTCTTGGGACGACAAAACATTCCTCTAAGAGGCCACTGAGATGACGGCCGCCTCGACGAAGAGATTGGGCCCCGTAATGAGGATAATTTTAGAGAATTGTTAAGATTTAGAGCGTCTGCAGGAGACGAAAATCTTAAACAACACTTGTCAATAGCCTCTTCAAGAATCATGTATCTAGGCAATATAGCACAAAAACAATTAATAACATGCAGTGTCGAAGAAATAATATATACAATACTGAATTAAATAAGAAATGCTAAGTATTATTTTGTTATATTTGTCTTCTGAAGCTGTTGGTGCAGTCACTGAAATACAGAAAGCTGCGAGTGAAGCATACGCTTCGTTTATTGTCTGGTCTTACGGCTTACAATATAAACGTTGTGATATGTTTAATGACTAAATACTGCTTAAAATAGTTTAAAAACACGTTATTAGCACACTAAAATTTAAGAATTAATTTAATTTACACAAACATATGCACCTCCTAAAATTTACGCAGACTCATGCCCCCCCCCCGAAAATCTGTCCTGGAACATCCTGGGCGCTGCGATATTCATCGTAGATAAATCATAGCTTAACAGTATTACAAAAAAATGTAGTATGGAAGAAAAGACAAAATATTCTAAAGCTGAGCCAAAAAAAGACTGCAATATTGTATTGAGATTATATATTTATGTTTAACAAAGTTTACAAACACAGCATACTGTATTTACATTACATTTATAATATTAATAATTTTTTACGAAATGAAAAGTATAAAAAAACATTCTGTATAACTTGAAAACATTACAAAACATCGTTATTTTTAAATATGCAGTCAAAAGTGTTAGCCAAAGCCGGACATTCCTGTTTACTTAAATCTGACCCAGACTCTTGAATGCCATCGCCTTTCCATAATGGACACTTCTGAGTTTCTGTTATCTTCAAATTTGCATTCATTTTAAGTGAAAATTCATTCTTTTCTGTACTTTCTCCTGAATCAAATCTATGGTTAATTTTCACATTTGAAGAAGAAAGACGAGTTCCTGAAAGCTTAAAATCTAGTTCTGAAGCTACATTGTTTTTCTCTAATCCTCGTGAAATGCTAAAATATGTACTTTTAGAATATTCTGGACTCTGAAAATCTTCTTTTGCCAATTTCCATTCAGAGGCAATCTTCTTTAGTGGATCTAAATGTGCTGCGGTTTCATGTAATCTTGCCAATTCCCAATTGCACATCTGTTCTAAATGAAGTAACTTCTCTTTATACATGTCAGCCGATAATCGTCTTTTTGACTGAGCTTTCGCTGAAGCTGTTTGGTACCATTTTAACTGATTTTTAATTTCATTACGACTTCGGTCAACAAAGTAATATTCATTGCTTTTTACACGAACCAAACTATATTTTGAAAGCCAATCGTCTAATTGCTTTGGTAACACAGAGTCATTTGATTCCTGCAATGTTTCAATAGCCTTTGAATTATACTCTGCAATTTGTAATTGTAGTTTATTAAGTTCATCGATTTCCTTTCTCCACATTTGTTTTTCCATCTTAATCTTTTCTTTCAAGTCAGAAATTTTTTCTGTTATTTTTTCCATTCGTTTCTGAAAATCATTTGTGGGACTTATTGGTTCATCATTTATATTAATTTCAGATGTAAGTTTGTGTACCGATATACTATCTTCAAATTCCAATATTTTGCCTTCTTCCTTGGTTTCCTGTTTGTCAGATAACTCGTAAATTTGAACGATAGGCTCTTCTTCTATTTTCTCCATTTATTTCAAGAAACTTTTATGTGAAATTTGTAATTTTCTTTTATGGTGCGTTTCTAAGCAAAAATCAATGAAATTTTGAAAATAATAACAATACTCGAAAGCGAACAATGTAGCTAATGTTTCAGTTTGGCAATTTTCGAATAGAAATATATTTAATGGTGCTAATTATTTTACTCTATGGTATAGTATGTCTGACATGACTAGTCGCAGATATAAAATGTTTTGAACATTGTGCGCAATTCTATATCCATTGAGTGCCATGGCGTAATCTAGAAATAACGCAATACCGTTCTCTATGCGCAATAGTGCGGTCAGAAAAGGAACTGGAGTACACGTAAGGTGAGAGTGTTTTGTTTTCGTGCCATGTGTTTCCGATCCACTTCCACGTTGCCGACAGCATTTCTCCTTGTGGATCTCCCATAGTTCTTTTCGCCTGACACCGCATTAGTTTTATAGTACATCTCACCTGGCATGTGAGAGTTAAACGGTATTAGTACAAGTATAACAAATATTTATTAAAAAATGAAGAATATTTTGATATTGGGTCTTTTGGTTTTACCAGCACTCGTTCTTATTGTGAACAGAGGTAAACAGCACAAATTTAATTATTTTTCGTAATAAAGGTGGCATCAATATGTGTAGGCCATTGACTTTCTCTATTTTATTGGATAATATCACATGGATACATGATTGAAATGGTATAAAATGATTTAATTAAATTTATAGAGTTTCTAATATTAATGTTTAAAGGGATAAACTCATACAGTTAGTCATATTTGTCTTGGTGCTTTAATACTACTATGACGAAGTTATGTGGCATTCCGCATTTTAACTTAAAGTTTAATTATAGGAAATGGTATAGTTGCTTGGGCTGAAGAAGATGATGTGGATGACGAGATGGTTGATGTTGAGGGTGAGGGAGATGAGAGTTCAGTAACTGATGAAGGTGGTGAAGAAGATGGATCACAACCAGGTGCTTCACCAGATGCTGATACAATAATTTTGTTTACCAAACCGGTTACCACTTCAACGTCTGGGAATTTAGGTAAGCCCATAGTACATTCAAGTAATAAGTTCAAGAAAATAGGGATATGCTTTAGATAATGTAGACCACATAGTCATACTTTTAATTTTATGTGGATATGCTACACTTCGGGTCCCACGAAAATTTTTCTAAGTTCTATAGAATCGCCGTGCGCATGTGCTAGTGCTCCAATTATCCCAGGTAGATAAATACAACCTCCAGCAGTTGGTGGTATATGTATGAGAAATCAGTATGACCAACATTGATACAAAATTCCCAGAACTTGTCTAAAAATGTTAAATTAACACGAAATGAACTAGTGAAAATATGATTTTACATGGTAACCGTCCGATATTTTGAATTTTTCATAGAATAACAGATATGAAGAGGTAATTTATTTTAAGTATCAAATCACATTTAAAAAACAAGGAACCTAAAAGCTAACCAAACCTAAATCAATTACTGTAACACAAATCAATTACTCTAACGTAGGTGAAATCCAGGGAACGTGGAAATGGTTGGCAACATCTCGAGTATTTTGGGTTGTTGTTGGTGGCAACGCTGGAACAACATAGGAAGAGGAGGGAAAATAGCAGTAAGCAATGTAGCACGACCATGTTTTACGTAAATATATAAATATAAAAAAAAGATCGTTGCAACATTGGAAGATGTTTAAAATGTGTTTAAAAGTGTTTAGTGCATCAGTGGAATAAGATATTAAATTGAAAAATTTTTGGACCTGATGTGTACAACAGCCATTTTATGTTGGTGCTATTATTTATACTAATAAATAATTCATCATATATTTATATATTTACGTAAAACATGGTCGTGTTACATTGCTTACTGCTATTTTCCCTCCTCTTCCAATGTTGTTCCAGCATTGCCACCATCAACAACCCAAAATACTCCAGATGTTGCCAACCATTTCCACGTTCCCTGGATTCCACCTACGTTAGAGTAATTGATTTGTGTTACAGTAATTGATTTAGGTTTGGTTAGCTTTTAGGTTCCTTGCTTTTTAAATGTGATTCCATGTTCCCTGGATTTCACCTACGTTAGAGTAATTGATGTGTGTTACAGTAATTGATTTAGGTTTGGTTAGTTTTAGGTTCCTTGATTTTTAAATGTGATTTGATATGTAAAAATATAAATTACCTCTTCATATCTGTTATTCTATGAAAAATTCAAATATGGGACGTTTACCACGTAAAATCATATTTCCACTAGTTTCTTTCGTGTTAATTATACATTTTTAGACACAGTTCTGGGCATTTTGTGTCAATGTTGGTCATACTGATTTCTCATACATATACCGCCAACTGCTGGAGGTTGCATTTATCTACCTGGGATAATTGGAGCGCATGCGCACTGCGATTCTATAGAACTTAGAAAAATTTTCGTGCGACCCGAAGTGTAGCATATCCACGTTTCGTACTATTTTACACATTTTAGAACCATTTTATAAATATTTCTAAATTATGCGAATATTGTACACAGAGTTCAACAGACGTGGAAATGCTTCATGTAACATCCGTTAGGTGGCTCTCACATCGGAGTTAGCAACATTTGAAAATAATTCCAAACCATATTTAGTGTTAGTGTATGTAAAATTAGGGGGATTAAGGGGGGGGGGAAGGAAGGGAGAAAGAAAGGAGGAGAAGGGAGAGAGAAGAAAAGGGAGAAGCTGGCCCCCTTCCCTCGCCAGCGGTATAGGATCGGACCGGGGGGGAGAGGGAAGCGCGGAGTGCTTCATGTAATCCCAGAAAGATGAATGCAACCTCCAGCAGTTGGCGGTATATGTATGTATAATTAACACGAAATGAATTAGTGGAAATATGATTTTACGTGGTAACCGTCCGACATTTTGATTTTTTCATAGAATAACAGTTATGAAGAGGTAATTTATTTTATATATCAAATCACATTTAAAAAGCAAGGAACCTAAAAGCTAACCAAACCTAAATCAATTACTGTAACACAAATCAATTACTCTAACGTAGGTGAAATCCAGGGAACATGGAAGTGATGTTGGCAACATCTGGAGTATTTTGGGTTGTTGATGTTGGAACAACATAGGAAGAGAGGGAAAATAGCAGAAAGTAGCAAGTAAGCAATGTAGCACGATCATGTTTTACGTAAATATATAAATATAAAAAAATATTGTTGCAACATTGGAAGATGTTTAAAAGTGTTGCAAAATGTTTTAAACATGTTTTAAAAGTGTTTAGTGCATAAGAAATAAGATTGAAAATTTTGTGCAGCGGTTTGTACACCACACCCTATTAGGGAAAAAGTAGGTTATTTGGCAGACACAAATTCTTCCAAGTTCCACAGAATCACAGTGTCCATGTGCGAGTTGCTGTAATGGTTAATGTAGCCTCCAGTAGATGGCTCTGCAGTCGGTGTTGCCAACTTTGGGAATGAATTCCCAAATGCTAAAAAAATGGACGTAAACCAACTTCCCATTTCCTAACCTAACAAAACAATTTACATGTGTATTATTTAATAAACTAATTTTACGTACACTAACACTAAATATGGTTTGAAATTTTTTCAAATGTTGTAACTCCGATTTGAGAGCCACCTGGCTGATGTTACATGAAGCATTTCCGCGTCTCTAGAACCCGATGCACAAATTTCACATAATTTATAAATATTTAATAATTGTAAGAAATGTTTATAAAATGGTTCCAAAATGTTTAAAATAGTACAAAACTTGTTTACAAGTGTTTAGTGCATCAGTGGCATAAGGATGTAAGTGTAGAATTGTGTCTGCCAAAGATGTACCACAGCCAAAATTAGTTTATAGTTTATTAAATAACATGCATGTAAATTGTTTTGTTAGGTTAGGAAATGGGAAGTTGGTTTACATCCATTTTTTTTAGCATTTGGGAATTTATTCCCAAAGTTGGTAATACCGACTTCAGAGCCATCTACTGGAAGTTATATTAACCATTACAGCAACTTGCGCATGCGCACTGTGATTCTGTAGAACTTAGAAGAATTCATGTGTAACCATTTCTCCACCTTATCCTTAATTTGGAAGCTTTCACCAATGAATTTATTTTCAAACTTAATAAAATGTACCATATATGTCACTTATACAGAAATGGGTAATTCCATAGAGGCTCAACAGTACATTGCCATTCCCTTCATTTTTCATAGTATATACTTGTAATACTGTTACTTTACATACTCCTTTCTTTATTAACATTTTGTAATATTTTTAACACTTTCAATGATACTTTACAATGTTCATATTATTCGTTTAAGGTCCTGGGTTCAAACCCCAGTCTTGGTGTATATTTTTCTTTTCAAATATAATTTGTCCATCATTAAGATGTTTAAAAACGAATAATATGAACATTAAAGGAAGCACTACTGGCTTTATAAGTAATGTTTAAATTCCCAATAAAAAGTATTCTTAACAAAGGAGCTGCCATTTGCAAAAAAATTGTAGCAACGGCTCGTAGCATTTGGGATTAGGGAATTAACTATGTAGAAGAGAAAAATATGTGTTTGGATTGGAGGCCTAGGTAGCTCACTTGGATAGAGCATTGACATAGAAAGTCAAAGGTCCTGGGTTCAAACCCCAGTCTAGGCGTATATTTTTATTTTCAAATATAATTTGATACTTTACAATGTTTACATATTTATTTATTTACGAGAAACATGGTAACATTACGGCATTATTGTGATATTCATTAGCTATTTTCCCTCCTATTCCAATGATGTCACCATCAACAACTCAATTACTCTGTTTTTTGTTAGGTTTAGTGTATATCAGATTTGTATACACTTACTAATAATATGCATATAATTTATTTTGTTAGTGTTCATCCATTTCTAATAAACGTGTTGGAATTTATTTTGAAGATTGGTCATACTGCACGTGCTACAATCTAGCGACAGCTCTATAAACTTTATGTAGGAATTCAGATATGTGGTTCCACCTAGTGATAGGTCTATAACACCACATGCACACTGTTATTCTCTGGGAGTTAGAAATTATATTGGGAAAGGTAGAGTACGGTTTTTCTGTTTATCTGTGTGTTTGATTAGGCTAGCTTTTGTATCAATTAAATGTTTTTCAGACCAAGCATGGGCAGCTACAGCTGATTTGTCCACTTCACCCTTTTTGACATTTCTAAGATGTTCTTTCAATCTAGTTTTTAAATTTCTTTTTGTTTTTCCTATATAGATTTTGTCAGAATCCTTGCATTTGATCTGATATATTCCTGATTTGTTTTCTTCTTCATTTTTTTCATTTTTGTTGGTTTTAATTATCTTATTTAGGCTTTATTCATTCTTCGGAACCAATCGTATGTTAAAATTTTCTGGAACTTGTGGTGTTTTAAAGGATGGTAAGTTAATTTTTTTAAATTTTATGTTGTCTTCTGTTTGTTTTAAAATACGATATTATCTTAAATTTTTTATTATATTTAGACATCTGCTGTCTAATATATGGTTAACGTGCAAATGAGGATTTGCTGTAATTGAACATATTTTTAAGATTATTAAATATATGTAGGAAATAACACTATGAGGTTTATTTGAGTTGTATTTTTGACTCACCTCATATTTCTTGATTTTTATGCAGACTAGTTTCATTGCTAACTGTGCGACATAAAGCATCGAGAATGTTGCACAGTTAGCAACGAAACTCGTCTGCATAAAAATCAAGAAATATGAGGTGAGTCAAAAATACAACTCAAATATAATTAATATTTTTAAGATATAGTAGTTATTTCTTCTCCTCCCTCCCCCACCCTACATCATTCTCTTTAAAGCAAGAGTTTTAACACAGTTTAGTTGTTATTGTTATTTTTAAGAAATTCTGTAATTGCTCTGGTCATAAGCAACAATAATGCAAAACTATGTGTGAAAGGGCTTGATAAACTTTCTTAGAGTCCTCATATTCAAAATTCAGATTCGTTTTATGTGTTTCTATGACATAGAATCCACTGCTTTACTTCACTTCTAAAGGAAGCTATGCTCAAGATTTTTACGCCCTTAAAAATCCAACAGCTAAGTTTGAACCTGTTAACTGTCTAGGACCGACAGTTTTTGAACAGATAGCAAATAATTTTTAATGACATGCAAGTTTCTCAGCTCTTGACAAAATTGCATGCTACAGTTCATCAAAGTTATACCATCTTGTCGAATGAGGACTCTATTGTAAGGATGAGGAGTCTGTTAGGGATGAGGAGTCTATTCTATACTGGTGCCTCCTTAAGTGAAAATTGTGCTAAGTAACAAGGAAGGAAAATGTCAAACATTGCTTTTTCTATATTTAATTAATGTTGGGAAGTAAACATTATGAGGTATAATCATTAAAAATCATCGGAGAACATATTGTTTAAATAACTCACCTCATAGGATTCATGCTTCCATGATATCGCGATTTCAAACATAATCATGTTCATCGTCAGCCATAACTCCGACTGTTGAAATTCTTCGGCCGTCAACTATTCTATTGTCGCCATCTTCAGTGCTGCTATCTATGGTTGAATTTATGAACTTCGAAATCAATGTAATTTCGTTAGGGATATCAAAATTCATTGATCTATTTTTGTTTTTCTGAATGTATATTTTTTCCCAAACTGTCAATTCCAAAGGTTTCTCTACTTGTTTTAAAAGTTTAGCTTCTCTTCCAATTTTATGATGTTCTAATAAACTATGTGCAGCAATTGCAGATTTTTCAATTTCACAATTTTAATATTTCTGAAATGTTCTTTTGTCCGAATTTCCAAATTCCTTTTTGTTTTTCCTATATAAACTTTATTGCAATCTTCATAATTTATTTGATAAATTCCAGATTTCTTACTGTCTGGAACTTTGACTTTTTATTGGTACTTAGAAGATTACCCAGACTAAATTTATTTATTGGTGCCAAAAAAATGTTGTATTTGTCAAAAAATTTTTGAAATTTCCTATGCATTTCAGGATGGTAAGTAATTTTCTTGTATTTTTTCTTTTCTTTGCAATTTTGTAAAGTAGTATATTCATTAAGTCTTTTATTGTGTTTGAATTTCTTCAACTTATTTATAATTAATTCTTTATCAAAACCATTTAATCTAGCAGTGTTTAAGATATGTTTAAACTCTTTATTGAAATTTTCTTCGTTTAATGGTACATTTGTCAATCTGTAAATTAAGCTATTGAATATTGCATGCTTATGAGCAATGTGATTGAAGCCAGATGATTTAATGTAATTATCTGTATGAGTTCCTTTTCTAAATATATCAAATTCAATTTTCAGTGTTTGATCATTCCTAATTATACATAAATCCAAAAAAGGAATTTTGTTTTCTTTTTCTAATTCGACGGTAAACTTTACTGATTCATCCTGAAGGTTTAATAATTTAAGAGCATCTTCAATATCCTTAGAATTTATTATTGCAAAAATATCACCCATGGATGTTTAAGACTTGGTACAGATATGTGGAAATTCAAACACAATAAAAGACTTAATGAATATACTACTTTACAAAATTGCAAAGAAAAGAAAAAATACAAGAAAATTATTTACCATCCTGAAATGCATAGGAAATTTCAAAAAAATTTTGACAAATACAACATTTTTTTGGCACCAATAAATAAATTTAGTCTGGGTAATCTTCTAAGTACCAATAAAAAAGTCAAAGTTCCAGACAGTAAGAAATCTGGAATTTATCAAATAAATTGTGAAGATTGCAATAAAGTTTATATAGGAAAAACAAAAAGGAATTTGGAAATTCGGACAAAAGAACATTTCAGAAATATTAAAAATTGTGAAATTGAAAAATCTGCAATTGCTGCACATAGTTTATTAGAACATCATAAAATTGGAAGAGAAGCTAAACTTTTAAAACAAGTAGAGAAACCTTTGGAATTGACAGTTTGGGAAAAAATATACATTCAGAAAAACAAAAATAGATCAATGAATTTTGATATCCCTAACGAAATTACATTGATTTCGAAGTTCATAAATTCAACCATAGATAGCAGCACTGAAGATGGCGACAATAGAATAGTTGACGGCCGAAGAATTTCAACAGTCGGAGTTATGGCTGACGATGAACATGATTATGTTTGAAATCGCGATATCATGGAAGCATGAATCCTATGAGGTGAGTTATTTAAACAATATGTTCTCCGATGATTTTTAATTTTTTTATTGCTTTTTCTCTTTACTGGTAAACAATCAAATGGATAATTTGGTACAATGTTAAATTATTCCAAAACTTTTCCTTTCTCTAGTGATAGAGCCAGCATACTTCACTTTACACAATTTGACTTGATCGAACTGATGGATAGAGTATCATTGTACTATATCGTTCAAAGATACCAAAGTGTTGAGTACATGTTAGAAATTATTTCTGAGCATGATAATTAAACTTTGGTAAATAAATAAGCTTTATTATAAAATAACTTCATTTCTGTTTATATATGATCTGAAGCATAAATTGAAAGCAACAAATACCATATATTACGGACTATAAGAGCTACGGACTTATAAGACGCACCTTAATTTTTAAGTAATTTAAAAAAAACATTTTTATTATTAGATTGCATAGCCAGTTTATAACACCATTTCTGATCTTTAAAATCCCTGAAAATAGTCATCTGAACTTTCTTCTTCTTCCTCTTTGTCATCATTGTTGTCCTCTTCATATATAAGATGGTCTTCACTGTCATCGCGAGCATTACTTATGCCGCACTTCTTGAAAGAATTGACAATAATGTTTTCCCTCACTCTAGACCATGACTTATTTATCCAATGACACACTTATTTGATTGTATGTCTTTTAAAGCTCCCTTCGGTGTGAATTCATGTTGAGTTTCATCCACCATCCATTTGTTCAAGTTCACTGCAGATATGCATTATAGGCTAAAGAGTGTTCTGGATTTGTAATGGCAGGGCAGGAGGGAGATAGCGTTAGCCAGCTTGTGAATCCCTGCAACTCATGTTCATCGCATCGGTGCACTGTCTCTGCCAGTTGAATCCAATGTTGCCAGATAGAGATAATTCCTGCGGCATCGAATATATGGCCATTTTTAAGACTGGTGGGAATTTTAAATCAAGCACTGGACATTTTTATACTAATTTCGAGTATAAGACGCACTTGAATTTTGGAGGCAATTTTTCGAAGAAAAAAGCATCTTATAGTCTGTAAAATATGGTATGTTAAATTATTTCAAAACTTTTCCTTTTTCTAGTGTAGAGCCAACATACTTACTTTACACAATTTGACTTGATTGAACTGTTGGATTGGGTATCGCTGAACTACATAGTTCAAAGATGCCAAAGTGTTGAGTACATGTTAGAAATTATTTCTGAGCATGATAATTAAACTTTGGTAAATGAATAAGCTTTATTATAAAAGAACTTCATTTCTGTTTATATACGATTTGAAGCATAAATTAAAAGCAACAAATACATAGGAACATGTGCCTTTTTTCAACACTGTTTGATTACATGGTGAAAAGGAGATGTAGAATATAGGTAATAGTGGCATGACATTTTTCTTCTCTGAAGCTATTCTTTAAAAGCAATGTCTGTAAAGTGTGACAGTATTCTTTGTATTGGCATATTATTTTTCATAATTGATTTGTTTAGATCAGGGACGCCCAAACTACAGCCTGTGGGCTGGATACGGCCTTCCATCACTATGCATCCGGCCCCAGTAAACTTATAGCATTCTAATAAATTTAAATATGCTAAGGATAGGCCTATGGAACAAGTACTTGTAAAATGTTATAATGACATAATAAGAAAAGTACCTTATAATAATGATAATAATTCATTTATTTTAGCAGGTTTCACAATATTTCACATATTTCTGCATCCTATTAATCTGTCATTATCCACCACATCTCTCTGTCTTCCAATCTTCATCGTTCAATTTGTTTTCCACTCATGCTTTGAAAACACCATCTATACACGTTATTTTTTATCATCCTCTTTTTCTTCTAGCAAGTGGCACCCATTCTAGTATTCTTCTTGTTTGTTTTCATGAAATTCACAACTTAAAATTTGAATATTCATCTTTGTTTGTTACTGTATCTCTTCTAGAAATAATAATAATAATAATCCACACCAGCTATAATAGTGCCTATGGCCCGCGCCACGTTGATGTTTCTTCCATTTGTCCCACGATACAAATAAGTTTGGGCGGTGGTTTAGGTAGACTGAAACTATGAGAGGAAAACCTTGTAGAGAACTTTGTAGGAACCATAGTAGAGCTAGTTATGTAGTTCAATGAATTGTCACTGTTGGCAGTTGTGTTGCAAACAGATGGAGTTTAATTTAACTTAACAAATGTTTACACAAATTTCCAAATCTACTTTTTCTTTTCAAATACCACACTGTATACACATTATTCTTTTCTGCTATGAGTCTCTTCTTCACAGTTTATTTTATAACTCAATTATTCAATCATTCTGATGGCTTCATTCCATTGCTCTTCTGTGCACTTTCACTGGTCCATAGGCTTGAACATGACTGGTCTGTCAGATTCCGGCACCTCCCCTAATGTGCAAGGGTTGGAATTATCTGGAATCCTAGTCTGGACTCCTTCTGAACAGAAAACCTAAGAAGTTGATTCTCCTGGAATAGATATCCGGAAAATTACTCCTCCAGAAAGCACACTTAGAGATGCCGCTTGTAAAAGCTGCATACGACCCAAATTCAACTTCCATTCCCTTATGAATCCTGCCTTTGCCTGCAAAATTTCAAATGCAGTAATTTGAGCAACACATCAAGATTGTGTCACATTGCTCCCTTCTTAGGGCTGATCATCCCGAGCTGCTCCTCTGTATGCTGCCAGTCAATCCAGCTAAATCGCCATTATCTTCCCTCTATGCTGACATTAAATCTGATAGACCATATTGTTGGTCCTCTTCACCATTCAGCATGTGCCATCCCAGGAATGCTGATGTGGATTCAGATTGTATGCAGCTTATAAGCGCTTCAAACTAGCCAGTGACAGGATGAAGGTGTGACTTGACCGACTAGTCTGTTTAAAATGATGTTCCTAACAACACACTGGCACTATCGAACCCGTAGGTTCATGATCACATGGACATAAACTCTCCATACATTCGTATCCTGAGGTAATGTTTTCCAATCATTCCCTGTGTAATTTACTTCCCTCAAATCATGGTTAATGATATTCTCCCACCTTGTTCTTGGTCTACCAACTGGGTATTTTCCTTCTGGTTTTCCTACAAGAAGCTTTCATGCACGTCTTTCATTCCCCATTTGTGCCACATGTCCTGCCCATCGCAGTCTATGAGACCTAAGTGTTCTTATTATATCTGGCTTCCTAATAAAGACTATGTAGTTCACTGTTATGTAAGTCTTCTCTATTCACTCGTCTGTTCATCTCTCTTTGGTCCAAAAATTTTTCTAAGAACTTTATTCTCAAACACTCTTAATCTTCTTTCCTCCCTTAAAGTAAGAGTCCATGTTTCGCATCCATATAATATAACTGGTAGAATAATAGTTTTATATATTTTTTATATATTTTCAGTTTAACGTTTTTTGAAAGGAGATGGGATATCAAAAGTCTCTGTAATGCATAATAGCATGCATTTCCAGAATTGAGTCTGTGTTTAATTTCTTTGAGCATCTCATTCCTGTTTATGATTATTGTTCCTGGATATTTGAATTCGGCCATCAAAATGATGTTCCTAAGTATTTTCATTTTGCCACTTCTTCAAAATATCCCTCTTTTTTGTTAGGTCTACATTCTCATTTTAATAGAGGAAAAGGTGGATGATAATGGTTCCTGATTAATACCATCACAAAAACTGCTCTTAAAGTTATAGCTAGTGAAAATGATTTTTCCAACAGCATAACCAAATTACTCAAAACACATTCAAACAAGGTTAAAGAGGTAATTGGTAGTTTCATTTTTTCACAATTTTGTAATGCAATACAACCCTTCAGCTATGTTCAAAATGTGATTGTATTGTTTCTTTATTTAACTATGAATTATATTTGTGTGTCTTAGTCCCTTCCTCTTAGAAATAGAGTTAATCACATTATTATTTTAAATCCAGATTTCAGATCCGTAATTAATACTAATTTTTTAAAATTAAAAATGTAGTGTCCCTGGTGACTGAGTTAGTTATGATGTCATTAAAAAGGAATCTTCTTCTTCTTCCTTCCAAGTATTAGGCCAAGGCCTGTTACGATCCTATAGAAAATTTTCCCTCCAGCGTTTCATAGGACGGCCCAGAGATCTTCGTCCTCTTGGTATATAATTATAAACAGCTTTGGGGATCCGATTTGAACTCATTCTTTCAAGATTGTGTTTCCAATTTAGTTGTTACTTAAGTTATGTAGATAGGAAATAACACTATGAGGTTCTTTAATATTGTTTATTTTTTATTATTTCACTCACCTCATACTTCATAATTCATAGCAGACCCTGGGTTTCTTCACATAATTTGTGACATTGTCAATGCTGCGTCACGTTCACAACTGACGTCCAACGGCCTTCTCAGAAGGGTCTGCTATGAATTATGAAGTATGAGGTGAGTGAAATAATAAAAAATAAACAATATTAGTTGTTACTGTTTAATATATTCCAAAATTGGCGTAGTCTTCAATTCTTTTAAGATATCGGTGTTCCTTTTCCGATCCCATCTGGTGTAACTTGCTGTTTTGCACATGAATCTCATTTCACAAGCCGTTATTCTACTTTCATGTTGTCTTTTTAGTGTCCATGCTTCACTACCATAAGTCAACACAGGTATAGCCAAAGTGTTATATAAACGTAATCTGGTGCTTTTTTGTAAAGGGATGGTTTCATAACTTGATTAATAATTCCCAAACTTTTATTATAACTAGCAATTTTTTCAGGATATCCTTTTCATCCCAGATAATATCCAAGATATTTAAATTGATTAGATCTCTCTAAAATTTTATTCTGGAGACAGATTTTACTATTAAAAGGTAATATTCTATATTAATGGTTATGATTATTTCTTACACTTCATATTTAAGTTTATTCTTGTTTGATATGTTTGTATCAATGCAATTTAATTCTTCCACAAATTTAATACTGTGATAAAAAAATCAGATATGTGTGAATTTGAAATTTGAGTATAGCATAATGTAACTTGATAGAATATTATGTAAGTGTTTCAATATATTACACTGTAATGGAGGATACCTGATCTAATAACTAGTTTTCAAGATTTTTTTATCACATTGTACAGCATGCAAGTTGTTGGCTATAATAATAACTAGAGTCCAGATGTTAGGCACTTAAAAAATTTAAAATAGGCAGGCAAAAAGGCACTAAAAATCATTAATATAGGCACTAAACATTTAAAATAGGCTCTTACAAAAAGTGGACTACAACATAAATTTTACAGCCTTACGTAAGAATATAAAGATATGCTATCATTAGCATACGAATATATCAGAGATGATTTTGGAACTTGTTTTGCCTTTTTACAAAGAGCATAGGTATGTTTTGCAGTGTGTACTTGCTGCAACATGACACTTCTTCGTGGAATTTTACACACTTTGCAAAACAATATTAAACCATCACTTGGGAATATTTGTGCACCTAATTCTTTCACAAAATTGGTCAGTTTCTCTTACTGTTGTCCGTTCTTTAGGCATCGTAAAACAACTGTTCTAAAGATAAAAATAAAAAAAGCCAAATACAGTTGTCGCACCACTTTGTCTTTGAAGTAACTCTCTGTGAATGAGGACTACATGCTGTATTCAGTGTTACCAACATCAAAAATAATATTGCCAGTCACTTAAAGGTTTCTATGCAATGATATGTGTCATGAACTTTGTCCATTTTAATTAATTTCATTGAAATACTAAATTAATTTCGAGAAAAAATGGCAAATAGGCATTGTAAGCTGAAATAGGCATTTATAGACAAAATTAACTTCATGGAAAGCAACTCTAGAGTCATCGGTATGAACTTATGTGAAGTCACTTTTACAATATCTATAATAAATAACTATAGGTATTGGCCGTTGGACGTCAGTTGTGAACGTGACGCAGCATTGAGAATGTCACAAAAGATGTGAAGAAACCCAGGGTCTGCTATGAATTATGAAGTATGAGGTGAGTGAAATAATAAAAAATAAACAATATTAAAAAACCTCATAGTGTTATTTCCTATCTACATAACTTAATAGGTATTTTCCCTAACATCCGGTCTCTAATAATAACCATACACGTTGTTTGTACATAGCATTAAAGTTTAGAATTTATAATTAGAGGTGTTAATTACTTAGTTATCTGCATACAAACAATTTATTGCTACATTAGCTTACATATTTACATTTGGATTCCAAGGAACTTAGATATTCATTAATATACTGACTTCAACTCTTTGCCAAATTCTTTTGTTATTTTATTTAATAATCTTTCATAGCTAAAGCCTTCAGTGTTGCAATTCAAATCTGGATGAGAAAGGGCCAACAATTTTGTTCAGAAGTCTCTTTCCTCAGGCTTCAGATTCTTTTACTTTTCTATAAATCTAGATGGGATCCCAGCCTTAGATCCCTTTTGAAGGAACCCATACTCAGGATATTTATGCCCTTAAAAATCATTTGAACCTACGAACTTGGAACCAGAGGTGAACATTGTAACCACCAGGACTGAACTATCAGATTCTATTCATTTAGTCCTCGTTTCGTTTAAATCCACTCAGTATAATCCTCCAATCTATGTATTCATCTCACAACAAATATCTCTTTAATCTAACAAGGGAACTGTCGACCACTGCATGCCGAAACCTACCCTGAAATTTCTTCCAGAGAAGTGTTGATGTGCCAAGGCTCAAAAAATTATCTGCTGTTTTTAACTGCACAGCAGTAAATATCTCATTTAAACTTCCAAATTGATAGATTGGATAACTCTCACTACCTGCTGTCTGCGCTGCATCCTGCCTCATTCCACTCTGCTCTTAATTAAGCAGGGAGTCCATCTGCTCTGTGCAGTGTGTTGCCATTAGTGGATTCTGACTTTGATTTCTATGCCTTGCTGTTAAAAATGGCAGCATTTTTTTTTTGTACTCGGCCTTGATAACATCACAATGCTTTTCTGGGAGAAATTTCAAGATAGGTTTCGGCGTGCAATAGTTGCGTTCCCTTATAAGACACCATTAATTTTGATATAATTAATCCGGACATCATGAATTTAAAAAAAATGAATTTTCTCCTGAATGGAAGAAATTGTGGATTCTGTAAACAGCTTGAAATTTGATAACGGGTGTGCCACTCTCGAGGCTGAGCCATGGAATAAGTTTTGTTGAATAATGTGACAATGAGGAAATTATTGCATACTCTAACCACATGATGTGAAGTGCTAATGAAATGGATGTGTGAAAATAGAAAAAAGAAAGTAAGAAAAGAAACACAATAAAAATTTTATAAAGTATTGGCTGTACCTGCAATATTGTATGGCTCAGAAATATGGACTCTGAATAAACAGTCAATTAAAAGAATAGAAGCAGCAGAAATGAAATATTTACGATTTGTGGCAGGATATACTTTAATGCATAAAAAACAAAATGAAGATATCCGTAAGGAATTACAAATATTCAGTTTGACAGATAAAATAGAAGAGTATAGGAGAAAATGGTATGAATATGTCTGTAGAATGGATACCATCAAATTGCCCTAGGAAAAGTCTGGACTATCAACCAAGGGGAGGAAAAAGAAATTGGGGACACCCATAAAAGAGGTGGTCACAGCAGCTATAATACTTGTAGCCGGAACGAACCAAAAAGGTTCAATCCTTGCAAGAAGAAGAAAAAATAGTTTCTTCAAATCAGTTGAGAGAAAGTGCTAATGCTGCACTGTTAATTGTTATTTTAATCTTCCACCATGAAATTGGGACATGTTCTTCATTCTAGTTAACCCGTAAAATCCTAAGCCCTGATAGGACCATTTTACTGTTTATGATGAAGATGTTGTGTTTAGGACTCTTCTATTAATATAAATTTACATATAACAATATCCTGTAAAGATTAAAATATGTAAAATGTTAGTCTTATCTGTGGTACTCTATGAGCGTGAAAACTGTTATAAATTCACCATACATTGTTTCTTCAAAATTAGACCTACCACAATATCACTGTCATCATCATCGTCATCATCCTCTTATTATGTCCTTTCGGAAGGTTGATTCCAAATATGCCTCCAACCATCCGTATCTTCCTATGCTTTGCTTTCTGTTTAATTCTTCCCAGTCGTGTCCACTCTCATGCAGACTTTTCTTCACTTAGTTAATCCATCTTTCTGGTGGTCTACCTCGTCATTTTCTTTGTATCTTGACAATGAATAATCAGACAGGTACTGGCATGCTTACTCAAGTTCATATCACCAAAACGTTGACTGTCATAGTGGACAGGCACCCCTTCCCTCCTGGATCCCAATGTATGCAGACAAATCTTAATGACTGCAACTCTTGTTCCATGATCAAGGATATTGTGCATGACTAGTGTTCAGGTGATTTCATGAGGTACCTAGAACAGAGATTTTGATAAGAAGGGACAAAGCTGGAAATAACAAAATAAGGCACATTCAGAAACTGTTCTTGCTTATTTCTATCATTTTAATATTTAATTTTAGGAAGTGATATTTTGAGGTTATTTTAATTATATTATTTTTAGTCTGATCATCTTACCTCAATATTAATATTGATTTGTTCTTGGACATGTTTCAAAACAATTCTGTTTTATCATCACAGTCTGGACAAGCTGACGATAAAACAGAATTGTTTTGAAACATGTCCAAGAACATCAACATTAATATTGAGGTAAGATGATCAGACTAAAAATAATATAACTATCATTTTAAGTTGTAATCTGCTCCTTGTTGGTAATTGAAAATTCTTATAGCTTTTAAAATTAGAATATATATTTTCAGAAATACAGGCTTATGCTGCACTGGATAAAAAGAAAGGTTGTGTGGTATAACGGTATGACTGTCAATGTAAAGTGAAAAATAACGTGCCTTTTATGCTCAGCTGCACATGACTGAATAGCACCGTTAGAAAGAGAATTATCTTGAACTTGGAGGAACCTATTCATGATTTCAGATAAGGAAGTAGCAAAAAGTTTTAATTTAATGTGATCTTAATTGAAAAACGGACTGCAGTTTGAGAAAAAACCCATTGACAATGATAGATTTAGAAAAAGCTTATGGCTCAATTCCAAGGAACAAATTATGGGAAGAATTAGAGAAATACGATATTGACAGAAACCTAATTGAAATTATTAAACAAGTTTATAAAGATAACATGGCTTATGTTAAAATTGGAAATACAATATCTAATCCTATAAAAACCACAAAGGGATTGAAACAAGGGTGCAGTCTATCACCAATTTTATTTAATAATTATGTAGAATTTATATTAATGAAATGGAACCAAAGCTGCAAAGGTATACCAATAGGCAACAGATCTTTGCTGACATTACAATCTGCTGGTTTTAGCACAAGACAAATTTGATATGGAATTCATGATAAAAAGATTGAAAAACAAACATGAATCATGGGGTCTCACAGTAAATTTGCAAAAAACAGAATATTAGGCAATAAATAGCAATGAAAGAGAGAATTTAATATTGGGAGAAGGAATTCAAATAAAGCAAGTGAAACAAATTAAATATTTGGGAATAATTATGGATAACATTGAAAGTATAGGCAAAGAGAACATAAAGCATAGGATTGAATTGAGTAGCAAATAACATCGTCATTAAATTCCATATGGTGGGATAAGCATATTTGGAAAAACACAAAAAAAAATATTGGTAAAAATTGGTGGAATCTGTTGCAATGTATGGAAGTGAGATATGGACAATCAATAAATACTATAAGAATAGACTAATAGCTCTAGAAATGGATTATTTACACAGAAGTGCCAGAAAGTCAAAATTAGAACATGTCACAAATAAGGAAATTAGAAACATAATGGAAGCAGAAGAAAGCATAATTGAAAGAATTGAAGAGAAGGAATTAAAATGGTTAGAACATATTCTAAGAATGGAAGATGATCGATGGCTGAAACTACTATATCAATGGCAACCAACCAGAAAGAAGAAAAGAGGGAGACCAAAGTTAACGTGGAAGGAAAACATGAGGATAATAATGCAAGCAAAAGGGCTAAACATTGAAGATGCCCAAGATCATAGGCTTTGGAGGTTTGGCACGGGAAGACAGCGGCAGCGTAAAAACCCGAAGATAGATGGATCTTAAATTGATAATTATCAATTTACTGTGTATACAATTTTAAATCTATACATACAGTGAAGTATGCTGGCTCCATCTCCATGATCATAAAAAAATATATTCCCTTTCTCTGCTTTTCAAAAATTTTACATACCATATCTTGTTTCCATCTCCTCTCACAATTTGAGTGGATGTTTGCACCATAAGTTGCCACTCGACATTCCAAACTGCAGAACTCTTACCACAAGACATTAGCTTCTTTTAAAAGAAATTTAAATATTTTTCTTCAGTAATTGATCTGTCAGCAGATTGATGATTTCTGATCTTTCATTTGTCTAGTAATATTCTTCTTCTTGTAAGCTCATGTTTCCCTTAACAGAGATTTAGGTGCTCTCCCCTACAGGGAAGAATTTGAACCATACTAATTTAGTTACACTTGTTTTCGTATAGATGTCATTTGAGTGGTTCGTGGTCAGCGTTCTGCCTCATACTGACATCTAGGAAACCAAGGTAGTACTAGGATGGGAAAATTTGGTAAATTTTGCTTAGAGGTCTTTTCATTCAGGCTTAAGGATCTTTTACGAGCCTGAAAATCTTCAGACTCGGGACCCATGGCTTAAAGTTCCTCCCGGAGGACTTGCTCCTTGGATTTTTCCATCCTAAAAAATCCATCGACCCTGGCCGGGTTTGAACCTGCAACCCTCAGGACCAGAGGCAAGGAGCATAACCACTAGTAATATTAATTTAATTAATTTTAATTTCAATTTAATTCTATGTTATGATTTTGTGTAATTTTTCTGTTTATAATATTTTTCACTGGTTGAATGGAAGAGAAGGTCTTATGATCTTAACTTTGTCAGTTTAAATAAAACATTATTTTTATTCCCTCATTAAGCAACCGCTCCTCTTAAAACTATATTTTTTGTGGAACCATTAATGGCCTTTCAACTGTATAAAACTTAATTTATTTTATTTCAGAGTTGCCAGCTGGAAACCTGGTGGAGTTCTTGGTTGGTTTTACAAACAAAGGTAGTCAGGATTTTGTACTGGAAACGTTGGATGCTTCTTTCCGCTATCCTATGGACTTCACTTTTTACATTCAGAATTTTTCTACAATTGCTTATAATAGGGTTGTAAAACCAAATCATGAGGCAACGCTTGCATACTCCTTTATTCCTGCAGAGGCATTCGCTGGGAGACCATTTGGACTTAACATCAACCTCAACTACAGAGATCTGGTAAAATTAACATACATGTATATAATTATTTAATAGGAAATGACACTGTGAGGTAACAATTTTTAAAATTGAATTGAAAATATACACCTCATCTCATAAAATTAACTTTCTTGCCTGAATGTATTTTGTAAATATTTGTTGTCCTTCTTTACGAATTACATTCCAATTATTTGTATTGAGTGTCTGAATGCCAGCTGTGTTTCATCCCTCTAGTGGTGGAAAAATGAATTTTGAGATCAAATCCTGCTTTCTAGAAATTTCATTCTGCATGTGCTCCCCCCCCCACCCTTAGAATGGGAAGAATAAGAACAGTTATGAATTATAAATATTTGCAGTGAAAAAGATTTGATCTTGAAAGTTCATCTACTTTCACCAGAGGGACAAAAAATCAGCTGAGTTGAAGCTGAATGGAAAATAAAAGCAAAGTATGACCTGCTAAAAAATTTAACAGTATTTCTGTTTGCTATTAGCTTTAATCTGGTTATCAACAGTAATCTAACAAGAGATTGTGTTTTCTGAAAAAATTTTGTCTAATGAAAAACTCAACCTCGTGTTGGATTTGGAGTGAATATTTAGCTAATAATAAATACATCATCAGAATCTAAAAATAATTATAATATTTAATATATACCAAATGTTAGGTTATGTATTCCGATCTTACTTCTGGGCGATTTTGAAGCCAGCTGAATAGTTATAAATACCATATCTTTACTGTTAAATCTCTTTGGGCTTGGGAAAAATCAATAACAGATGATTGTATGAGAAATAGCTTTTAATAATAATGCAGATGCATTATACATTTATTTTTTTTTTTAGAGTAACAGAACTAACCTTTTTTTTCTTTCATTTATTTTTGAAGTTGTTTTCTTTTGGCATTTCTTGCTGTACCATATCATTGATCATACATTGTTGAATCGATATCCTTGTCATAGAAGTTAGTTTGCAGAGATATCTTCCATTACGAACAGGAAGAGGCAAAATTATCGTTCTTTGAGATAAATAGTCATTAGAATTTAGTTGAGAATGGAGATTATAGTCTCTGAAATGAGCCCAGATGTGAACATTCTTTTTATGAGATAAAGTATATACAGAGTGATTCAGAAATATGGCTATACGTTTGATCGCATTTTGTGACGAAAATATTACTATTATTAAAGGAAATATGATATCACTGGAAAGGGAATTCTTCAAATTACAACAATAGAACAAAACAAATCACTGCTCACGTGCAGCTTGGCGGGTTGATTTTTGTGGGCTAGGGTCGAACGCCTCCACAATTCTCTTGTTGTTTCTGCATCCGTGCTAATGTGAGGCCTTCCAGGAGGTTTGATTTTCTGCATCCTTCCTGTTTCCAGCAGTCATTTTCTCCACTTCCCCACAGTCGACGGCTGCAATGCTATGTTACTCATGTCTTGCCTTTCTTGCAGCCTCACAATCATTAGCATACGTTATTACCCATGCAGCAATTGTAATTTGCTGTTGCATATTCAATGCCATTTGACTAATGACATAAGTTCTACGCTGTTTTATTCCATTGTTGTAATTTGAATAAGAAATTGTCTTTCCAACGGTAATTTCATATTTCCTGTAATGGTCATATTTTCATCACACAATGCGATCAAACATATAGCCACATTTATGATTCACCCTGTAATTATCTCTGACTTAGTTTCAGTAACTAGTTTGAATTGTTCATTAAAGTTATAATAATCAGATATAAATAGCATTGATATTTTTCTGGAACAACAAATGATGTTCATAAATTCTTAAAAAATTCACATCTCTGCTCCTTTCGCAGTTGGTCTAGATTGATAGGGTTATAATGCTCACTTTTAGTTCTGAAGATATGTTCAAACTATGCTGGGGTTGATGCATTTTTAAGTGTGTAAAATTCAAGAGTATGGTATAACCTTCAGAAGGGAAGTAAAGTTGTGACCCATGTCATAGATTTAGGGCATGCCTGAAATAAGAAGCCTCTTTGCAAAAATGTTAATGCACATTAATGTGGTATTAGGCCTAAGGCAGAAGATTCAAACTTCAATTTCTGTTAATAACTAATAAATAGTGAGTCATGAAATCTCACTTCATAGTCTGCAATCTTCAAGTACGGGACTGCAGTTTCTGGAGGCATCCCTCCTATCTTTCATGTTTTTTTTATTCTTTAGATGTTCTTTATTCGATACAGGATCATACAATTGAAGAAGAACTAATTATTAAACAATGGGAATTATTAATAGAGTTTTAAAACCTTCATTAGTGCAAAAATCAACTCGTACTCGTCTTTATCAAATAATGGCTCCACCAGTCCTATGTTATGGGAGTGAAGCGTGGACTATAAGGACGAGAGATGAAAGCAGACTAACAGCTTGTGAGATGAAATTTATGCGCCGAACAGCTGGCTACACCAAATGGGATCGAAAGAAAAATGTAGAAATCCTTCAAGAACTTAAGGTGTCACCAATACTGGACTACATCTCCAGATATCAGCTAAACTGGAAGGAACATGTCTCAAGAATGGCTAGATCCAGGATCCCCAAGGCATTAATGAACTACTGTCCAAATGGGAAACGGTCACTTGGTCGACCTATGAAAAGATGGCACGAAAACTGCTTTCTCAGGCCGTAACAGTTCTTCTAGGACTAATACCTGGCAGTATGATGATGATTATTCTTTAGATGTTCTTTATTCGATACAGGATCATACAATTGAAGAAGAAACTAACTATTAAAACATTTTAACACATTGGTGACGGGCCACGGAGATTTTCGTATTTATGTTTTCTATGGTTTTCCAGCCTCTTCGCTTTTGAAGGAGCATGCAATTTTGTTTTTTTCTCATTGTGAAATAAACTTTAGTTGTTTTTGTACCCCTCTCTTCTCTTTTATGAAATTGCCAACTTTACAGAAAGAGTTGTTTACAATTTTAAGACAGATGGCTGGTGAAATATGGAATTTTAGTGCCGATAGTTAGGCGATTACGGGATACGTATGTAACCTGTAAATATATGTTGCAGAGGGGAAAAATTAGAAGAAACACATTTTGCGTTCTGGAGCCGAATTTATATCTGTGGCATCATATCTACCAGGATAATTATTATAACAGTGTGGCTATAGCTGAAAATTTGCTCGCAAGAAAGACGATAGTTTGTGGAACAATAAGGATTAACAGAGGGCTTCCAAAATCATTTGTGGAAGCAGGAAATAAACTCAAACCAGGAGAATGTGTATTTTGTAGTAAGGGGACCTTTTGCTACAAACATCGAAAGATAAAAGAGACATAAGAATGGTTAGCACATTGCATCAGGCAACACGAGAGTGGGAGGGGTAAAGTTGTAAAAATGCCCTATTAAATACTTCACAAGTATGTGAAGGGTGTAGACAGGGCTGACCAGTACCTATCATATTACTTCATCCTTAGAAAAACAGTGAAATGAAGCAAGAAAGTTGTATTGTGGCTTCTGGATTGTGCACTCTTTAATGCTTTTTGGGTCTATAAATTTCAAAATCCTAACAATAATATGTCAAACAGAAGTTTTTTGCTTGAAACAGTCTCTTGTTTGGCAGTCGTGAAATTAGGAACAGATGACAGGGAAGAGGAGGAAAGACAGAGTGAAAAGGACACCATGTCAAGACCCACCAAGAAGGCTGAGACATGAAGAAACGGTAAATTAACACCAAAAAAAAAAACCTTCCAAACCTTGCGACGTTTGTAGTGAACACAAGAAAAGAAACTGGCTACATAATATTATGCTCTTTTGCCCTGTGTCTTTACATAAAGGGAAATGTTTCTAACGCTATCAAACCCTCAATTTCTACTAGAAAGTCTGGTGAGAACACTAATAAAGATTTACTTATGCATTATTGTTATTGACTGTAAATATATTGATGTAAAAATCACACTGTGCTAGCGCGGTTTAAAATTTAAAAGTCCACGCTACTGACAGAAATGTCCGGTCTAGCAGCGGTGGGTGGAACGCACAGCTGTCGGTTATCAATGTGTTAATAGACCAATATTGTGAGCACAATATGGACAAGGATATACATGCAAAAAACAAGAACAGAACAAAGAATGTTAAAGTTCCCAGCGAAGAACATTTGATCTTGAAATTCATTCATCCTCCACCAAGAAAGCTGATGTCGACAGTTCATTTATACAGTCGGAATTTTTCAAGGTTTAATAATCCTGAGAGTCCCGTGCCACAGTCTAATGGTTAAGGTAAGATGCCTTAGCACAAAGCTATAGGACTTGCATTGGTTCGAGTCTCTGTGGCAGAAGTAAATTTTTCATGAAATTTTGACCAGTATGGGACCGGTGCCCACCCAGCATCATGAGGAATTAGGATAGCTACAATAAGTAGCGGCTCCAGGTTGAGAAAACCAGCTATAACGGCTGGTGGACTCGACATGCTTGACCACATGCCACTCCTACACTGACTGTATGATCATCTACCTCTGTGATAAGCCAACTGTTAGGCCAAGGATCTTCTAGGCTTGTTGTGCCATGGTGTTTGTAATAATCTTGAGAATGGGTTACTTTGGAAAGTAACTAAAGCCATGGGTCCCATGCCATAGATTTATGACACACAAAAGATCTCAGCCTGAAAAAAAAAATCTGAGCAAAATTTGTTGGCTGTTTCATGTTGTATAATGATGGTAATGACTAGCAATTAAAGAGCTCCGTTGAAATAACATAATGTCCAGGTGAGAGATTTGTATTTAATGAAGTGAGGCTAAAGTTTCCAATTCATACTTTTATATTATTGAAATTCATTATATAATGGAAATGGAAAGCTAATGACAAATGAGGGAAATTTTGAGGAAGTGGCTAAATTTAAATATCTAGGAACAATAATCACAAATAGGAATGAGATGCACAAGGAAATTAAACATAGGCTCAATTCTGGAAATGCGTGCTATTATGCAACTCCTTTCAAAAAATATATAAAACTATTATTCTACCAGTTATATTATATGGATGCGAAACATGGACTCTCACTTTAAGGGAGGAAAGGAGATTACGAGTATTTGAGAATAAAGTTCTTAGGAAAATTTTTGGACCAAAGAGAGATGAACAGACAGGTGAATGGAGAAGACTGCATAACAGTGAATTACATGGTCTTTATAGGAAGCCAGATATAATTAGAACAGTTAAGTCTCGTAGACTGCAATGGGCAAAACATGTGGCACGAATGGGGAATGAAAGACATGCATGGAAGCTTCTTGTAGGAAAACGGTCAGTTGGTAGACCAAGAATAAGGTGGGAGAATAACATTAACTATGATTTGAGGAAAGTAGATTATACAGGGGATGATTGGAAAACATTGGCTCAGGATAGGGATATATGGAGAGCTTATGTCCGTGCTGCCATGAATGTACGGGTTCGATAGTGCCAGTGAGTTAATATTATTGATGTTTACCTCAAAGTGTAATTTCCAGTGAGATTTTGATATACAGTAAAACTTGCTCAAATCTGAATTGCATAGGATCAATTTTTTTTTTCCACATTAGACAAAGTTCCGCATTATAAAAAAACTAAAACTTATTAATAATCTTACATTATAGAGTACTGTATGTCTTTTTACATACCTCAGATTAATTGCAGTTCCACTCCTTCGAAAAGAGAAATTCAGTATTTATGAGCGACTTTGACTGTAATGTGCGAGAGAGAAAACAGTCCCGTTTCGTCAGCGTTAAAAATGTCTCTTAGGCACATATCCTGAAATTAAAGTATGCAGTTTCGGTTTCCACTCACTAACAACACTTTTGTCCACATCCTTTGATTCCCCGTAAATTCCATTTCACATTATGTTGTGTCATCTTTTAAAACTGTCCAGCCAACCTGAAGATGCCTTGAAATCATTATTCCCTAGGGATTTGTCTAGAGTGCCTTGAAATCATTATTCCCTAGGGATTTATCTAGAGCTTGACTTTGGAGCAACGGTCCGGAATTTGGAGATTTATCTTCAATCACTTTCACTTTTTTCGTTTAATGACAATGATACATACTTTTAGCCATCTTTGTTCCATAATTTCAGAACGCTACCTGTGAAAGATCGGTCTCAGAACTTACACTAATTTAAGATTTTATAGTGCAATGTTTATTAGTAAGACAGGTACCTGTATTTCACATAACAAGTGTGCAGTGAGGCCGAAATAAAATTTCAGGTACAGGTAGAATCTCTACTTCACCCAACAGTGGAAATCATTCCTTTTTGTTTTTTTTTTTTTCCTAACAGGAATTCAATGAAGTGGAAACTAATTTATTTCTCTATCTTTCCACTTTATAAAAATTCTTTTCATGAATTGTGTAGAAATATCCTTCATTTCCACGTTGGACAGATTCCGTTTTATGCAAAATAAATACACGTAAAATTACTATTATTTTGCTGGGACCAATAAATTTGTTCACATTGGTCAGATTTCTGCATTATTGACATTCCGGATTAAACAAGTTTTACTGTAAATCATATTTGAAGAGAAAAATTATACATTCAGACTGGACTCGAACCCTGGAGCTTTGGCTTTCTAGGCCAATGCTCTACTGACTGAGCTACCTGAGCAAGTTCCAATCTAAATGCAAATTTTTCTCTTATGTACGCTGTTTACTTTGTGTGTTGCTGTACTAAAAAGTCACAATTTTCAAATATTAATTATGTTTGCATCTTAGCATTTGGTACGTGGGAATTGACAACGTATATAAGAGAAAAATTTACATTTAGATTGGTACTCGCCCAGATAGCTCAGTCAGTAGAGCATTGGTGTAGAAAGCCAAAGGTCCTGGGTTTGTGTCCCAGTCTGAGCGTATAATTTTTCTCTTCAAATACAATTTATCCATCATTGAGATGTATGAAATGAATAATAAAAACATTGAAGTTTTACTGTATTTGAAGAGAAAAATTATACTTTTTTTTTAATCGTTAGGAAGTGACATTATGAGGTTTAATTTAATTTTTCTTTTTGTATTTTTTAACATTCTTACCTCATATGTTTATTTTATTGGACGATCGTTTCAAAGCTATTGCTCCATCTTGTGACAAGCTGAAGATGGAGCAATAGCTTTGAAACGATCGTCCAACAAAATAAACATATCAGGTAAGAATGTTAAAAAATACAAAGAGAAAAATTATACGCTCAGACTTGGGCCTGAACCCAGGACCTTTGGGGCTTTCTAGGCCAATACTCTACCAACTGAGCTATTTCCAATCTACATGCAAATTTGGCTCAACTGCACTTCTACTAGCGCTTGATTTTTCAATTATATTGTTGTAAACTATAGCTCTTCTTCTGTATTTACTAACATTATTTAATTTTTAAACTTTTTCAAACAATTTTTATAACATTATTAGACAATTTTGAAGTATTTATTTAAATATGCAAATCACAATATTATGGCACTGTCAGACAATATTGTGATGCCAACTGCTATTTTCCCCACAGAGTACATTACTTAGTCTAAGATTTTTCTATGACTGTTTTGGGTTATCACTGGTTGGATCAGCTTTAGGGAGTGGTAAGTAAATGTACACCTATTTTTAATAAACGTATGGTGATTTTAATATTATTAATATATTTTTTTAACATAGATTTGGGGATTTATTGCAAATATTGGTCATTTAAATTTCATAGCGATGGATAGTAATCGAGGATGATAATCGATTGTGGGTTATCGCTGGCTCTATAAACTCTAGCACATGCGCACTGTTGTTCTATAGGACTTTGAAAATATTTCACGCTAGTTTAAGTGCAGTTTTTCCACAAATTTTTTTTCTTGTGTACGCTGTTTACTGTATTTTATTGTTGTGTGTTGCTGTACTAAAAAGTCATAATTTTCATATAAAAATTATGTTTGATCTTAATGTATTGAGTTTTATTGTTGTAGTCTGGAGGTATATTCCAAGAAGCAGTATACAACGAAACTGTCCAGATTATAGAGCTTGAAGAGGGCTTGGATGGAGAAACATTCTTTCTCTATGTCTTCATGGCAGCCTGTGTTGTACTCATGTTAGTTGTGGGCCAGCAATTTTTATACTCGCTTGGTCGCAAAAGAGTTGGAAAGAAACCTGTTGTTGAAACGGGTACCTCAAATCCTAATGATGTTGATTATGACTGGTTACCAAAAGCAACACTCAATCATTTGAACAAGAAAGGTGAATATATTATACATAGATACCTCTTATTTTCTTGGGTAATAACTAGAGCTGGTTATACCAGATGGGATCAGAAAAGGAACACCGATATCTTAAAAGAATTGAAGACTACGCCAATTTTGGAATATATTAAACAGTACCAACTAATTAAAATTCATCGGAGGACATATTGTTTAAACAACTCACCTCATAGGATTCATGCTTCCATGACTATGTTTGAAATCGCGATATCATGGAAGCATGAATCCTATTAGGTGAGTTGTTTAAACAATATGTTCTCCGATGAATTTTAATGATTATACCTCATGTTTACAGGGTGATTACAAATGATTGGAGCGATTTCATGATTTTATGGTAGCTGTAGTATTCGACATATTTTCACGAACTTTTACAGATACATAGAGCAACTTCCCAGGTTTTTTTTGAGATGTTACAGGTGCTCCATATGCTCCCCCTTGGTGATTCTGCAGATATCAAGTCTGTAATCAAGTTCGTCCCATACTCGACGTAACATGTCCCTATTAATTTGTTCAAAGGCATTGATTATGCGAGCTCGCAGTTCTGGTAAGTCTACTTGTAAAGGAGGCACAAACACTGAATCTTTCACATACCCCCAAACAAAAAAAATCGCACGGCGTCAAATCGGGGAGCGTGGAGGCCATGACAACAATTTCTGATCATTCTCTCCACTGCGACCGATCCATCGGTTTGGCAATCTCATGTTTAAAAATTCACGAACATCGTGATGGAAGTGTGGTGGAGCACCATCCTGCTGGTAGATGAAGTCTCACTGTCGGTCGTCAGCTGCGGCATGAGCCCATTTTCCCAGCATGTCCAGGTACACGTGTCCTGTAACGTTCTGCTCACAGAAGAAAAAAGGGCCATAAACTTTGAACTGAGAAACCGCACAGAACACACTAACTTTTGGGGAGTCGCGAATGTGCTGCACAATAACGCGGGGATTTTCTGTGCCCCAGATTCGCACATTGTGTTTGTTCACTTTGCCATTCACAAAGAATGTTGCTTCGTCACTGAAGACAAGTTTCTCACAAAAACCATCCTCATCCATAAACTGCTGCATTTGTGTACAAAATTCAAACCGACTCACTTTGTCAATGGGCGTAAGGGCTTGTAGAAATTGCAAGTGGTAAGGTTTATGCTTCAATCTTTTCCGCAAGATCTTCCAAACGGTCGGTTGTGGAATGTTCAGCTCTCTGCTCGCTTTTCGTGTTGATTTCTGTGGGCTACGTGTGAAACTCATCCGCACACTCTCAACCTTTTCTTCACTCACTGAAGGACGACCCGTTGATTTCCTTTTACAGAGCATCCTGTAGCTTAAATTGCGCATACCATCGCCGAATGGAGTTGGCACTCGGTGCATCTTTCTCGAACTTCGTTCTGAAGTGTCGTTGCACAGTTATCACAGATTGAGTTGAATGAAATTCAAGCACAGCATATGCTTTCTCCTCGCCTGTCGCCATCTTTGATAACTGCTGCGCTCTCTCGGTTTAAAGCTGAAACACGGCTGCGAGAGAAAACAAAAAAAAACCTTATGAGTTTTTATACATAACTTTAAAGTTCTGTGAAGATATGTCAAATAAGATCGCTACAATAAAATCATGAAATCGCTCCAATCATTTGTAATCACCGTGTACTTCCCAACATTAATTTAATATAGTACCAACTAAATTGGAAACACCATCTTGAAAGAATGAGTTCAAATCGGATCCCCAAAGCTGTTATACCAAGAGGACGAAGATCACTGGGCCGTCCTATGAAATGCTGGAGGGAAAACTTTCTATAGGATCGTAACAGGCCTTGGCCTAATACTTGGAAGGAAGAAGAAGAAGAATAACTAGAGCCCGGATTTGTATACGAAATGCATGTTTTGTTTTATGCATTAAAAAAGTATGTGGAAATGTTACATGTTAAGTGATCCCTTCACAGACAATTTGAGTGGTATTTGATAATGCATAGAAATGCATATTGCAGAAGAGAATGCTTATTTTAGATTTTTAATGCATAAATTCATATTTTACTCCTAAATGTGGTATTAAATTATAATTTTCCCTTAGCTAATTACTAGTAATTAATTAATTAAATATTTTTTCATTAATAAAGTCTCTACAATCAATTGGTTGTAAGCATAACGGGTATATACACATCTGTGTAAGAGGGGAATATCCTTGGGCCTTGAGAAATAATATTATGAGATTGCTAAAATCATATTTGATAAGCTTAGTGAAGTATTAAATAAAAATTGAGGTAAGATGATCAGACTAAAAATAATTTAATTAAATAAAAATACTGGCTACAGTAGAATTTGTCAAATGAGCAAAATGCTTATGGTGAAATTAAACGTTTCTTACCTCTCCTCATATAAATCTTCTAAGTAGATCATGATAACGAGACCATAACGGTCTCATCTTCAGTACTTCTTTGGCGACTGATGTTATGTCGATCGGAAGAAACTCTTCTTCTTCCCTCTGTTGGTGGACCGATGAACCTCTGGATCAGGTCAAAATTTGTGGGAATTTCAAAGTTCATAAGTTTTCCTTTGTTTTTCTGAATGTGGATCTTTTCCCAAACCGTGACTTCCTTTTGTTTGTCTATTTGTTTAATTAGGCTGACTTTTGATTCAATTAAATGTTTTTCGGACCAAGCATGAGCAGCTACTGCTTGCTGACTTTTCCACTTCTCCATTTTTGATGTTTCTAAGATGTTCTTTCACCCTTGTTTTCAAATTTCTTTTCGTTTTTCCAATATAAATTTTGTCACAATCCCTGCACTTGATCTAATAAATTCCTGATTTGTTTTCATTTTCAATTCTTTAATTTTTATTGGTTTTAATTATTTGGCGCTAATCTTATATTAAACTTTTTTAATTTTTTTTTTAATTTATGGTGTTTCAATGGATGGTAAGTGAATTTCTTGAATTTTTTTTTTTAAGTGTGCTTAAGTAATAAGTAATTGTGATCTACTTAGAAGATTTATATGAGGAGAGGTAAGAAACATTTAATTTCACCATAAATTAAACCTCCTATTAAAGTTAAATAGCAAAATGCTCTCTGGTGATAGTGAAAAAAATCTGAACCAAAGAGGAATTCACTGAAGAAGACCTGTGGTATTTTCATTGTATAACACTGACAGACGAAGGAGCTTCATTCAAGAAAACCTCATGAAAATCTTCCTTATCTACTGAAACAGCTAGGAATAAGCTAAGATTAGCCACAAAGTAAATAATTTATTTGATTTTATTACAATCTGTCAATCTGTTTTTTTTTTGCATATTTAGGGTGCATATTTTCTACATTTGTTATGCATATTTAGTACTTTATTTTGCATACAGATCTGGACTCTGCTAATAACAGTACAAATTTTGAGCATTTCTTGTTGAAACATCTGCACGATTTACTTATATTGCATTTTGCAGTACAGTCTGCTCTTGGTGTAATTCTCACAGTTCTGGTATAGCGTGTAGTGTACTATTCACTCTGGTGTATCAATACTCATATAACCAACAGTAAAGAGACAAATTTTTGCCTGAATGGAGAATCAACTTTACATGCTGATGTTCTCACCACTGGACTAATTCAGGTTACATTCCCATCCAACCCAAATCTTCCCTTTACCTTACTGTCTTGGTCTCATATTCAATGCAATGAATCATCATTCACAAATACAACCTTAAGGTTTTTCTTCTTCTTCCTTCCAAGTACGATCCTATAGAAAATTTTCCCTCCAGCGTTTCATAGGACGGCCCAGTGATCTTCGTCCTCTTGGTATATAATTATAAACAGTTTGGGGATCCGATTTGAACTCATTCTTTCAAGATGGTGTTTCCAATTTAGTTGATACTGTTTAATATATTCCAAAATTGGCGTAGTCTTCAATTCTTTTAAGATATCGGTGTTCCTTTTCCGATCCCATCTGGTGTAACCCGCTGTTCTTCGCATGAATCTCATTTCACAAGCCGTTATTCTGCTTTCATGTTGTTTTTTTAGTGTCCATGCAAGGTTATAAGATAAAAGTTAAAAATTAAAATGTACCTGTTGGTAGATGCCGTCGTCCTCAACTTTGTTAAAACGGTGTATATAAAATTAACTGGAGCGCTTTCAGAAGTTAACTTCCATCTTTAGCATGTTGAGCTTCTGCTACTCGTTGCTTGTCAAGTTGCTGCTACGTCATCGTAAAAAACAACAATGAGTAGCAGAAGCTTAACCTGCTGAAGATGGAAGTTAACTTCCGAAAGCGCTCCAGTTAATTTTGTATACACCATTTTAACAAGGTTGAGGACGACGGCACCTGCCAACAGGTACATTTTAATTTTTAACTTTCATCTTATGACTATTCGCCTCAACGGAATTTCATATGAATTTTGTTAGTATTAACATTAACCTTTAGAAGACTTGTGGGACATATTTGTCCTATGATAACATTATTTCTTCGTAAAATTACAAAAAATCAGAAAATATTGTAAAGAAATTATTAGTGGCTCTAACCTATTGTGTTCCAATCAAGTATTCACAAAAAAATTAAAAAAAAACACATCAGGTGCCTTTTTCACCCCTAATTTTTACATATTGTTCCCATGATAACATTATTTCTTTGTAAAATTATAAAAATTCAGAAAATATTGCAAGGAAGTTATTTGTGGCTTTAAGCTATTGTGTTTTAGGTCAAGTATTCATAAAAAAACATGTGTCTTTCGCCCCTAATTTTGTATTTAAATTATGAGTTAACATGGTAAATATCTTGTTAGTATTTATTTTTAAAAAATATCTGATATGCTACTCACATTATTTTGATAATCCAGGATGCCATATACGTGAAGCCATTTTTTTATATGTTAAAAAACAAACCACAGTCTACAGTTACTAATTCAAGACTGAATCTTAGTGTTGTATGTTATAAGGTTTGCTAAGGTTTGAGTGCCACAGAAAAAAAAATTTACTGATAACTGTCGTCAACAAGGCAGGGTACTCATGTTTATGCTTTCAAAGCAGATTTTTCATGGCACACGTGTTCCAACTACGTCATCAAATTCCCCTTGCAAGAGTACAGTCACCTTCAAATCATAAACTGAACCCGTTATAAAGTCAAACCAAAAAATATAGATCTCGCAAATAAATTTTAACTTTTAATAATAAAGTTCTCCATTGTATGTGAAAATTAAACATTTCATTGACTAATTCACTCCTTTATGAATGAAATACAAGTTATTTTATACTTATATCTCTTATAGTTTATTGTAAAAAAAATTTTTGTTAGTATGCGTGCTCTACCATCCATTTAATATCACGGACTGGGATTTAAATTCTGTCCAGCAGTTCATGCAGTAGTTTTAAATACCCCGGAATATAAAGGTTAAGGTTATGAGAGATTTTTACTGTGCTATATTTGTAATATTTTAAAATGTTTAATATTGCAGATAAGTCACCTCGAGCACAAAAGCAGAGCCCAAGACAGCGGAAAGCAAAGAGATCAGCAGGTTTTGATGACTGAGTTGTGAGTGTGAGCTCTCTAAGAATTGTGCATTTAGTGAAAATAGCACAAAAGTTATGGTGTCATGCCATAAAGAATGAGTAGTACAATGGATTGTTATGAGGGTGAACAGGTATAAATGAGATTTTTTTTAAGTGTTGTGATTTTTTAACATAATTTTCAAATTGCTGAATGGGATGTAGATTTAAAAGTTATACATTCCAGGATTTAACAAATGGGGAAGGACATAAGTTTTTTCTAAGAAAAAAAAATTGTTATGTATATAATGAAATGGTTTTCAGAGTTGGCGTGTATGAAACGCTATTGTTACTTAAATTATTTTAACATGAGAAGATCCTGGAATAATGGTGTGGTATGACCTTAATTTTATGATTGCTGTCACAATAAAAACTGGAGAGAGTGGTAATGAATTGAATTGGAGATTTTAATAATTTACAATATAAGTCAAACTTTGATATCTCAAAATGTTTTCAGACAGACTTAGGCTCGAATCTTTGAGCGCATTAGACCGTAAAAGTCATTCTCTGCTGAGAAAGTTGTATCCAAATACGTTTTTGCATACTCAAAAATCTGTTCATGCGATAATAATTATTGAAATTACTAAGCTACCTGCCGAGGTGACTTAGGAGAGAAATGAATCTTGAGAATCCAAATGGTAACCGATGTACTTTGAAACTTTGCTGCTTTATCCAAGATGTCGGACCTTGAAGACTTCGATCTTGTTTTTGGTATGTGCGGAGAAGAGGAATTTGATAGAGTCTACCAAAGAATTCAACTGGAAGAACAGGAGAATCGGCATAACATTGCGCGATGCAGACGTCGTTGTATACGGTATTATTTGCGGGACACAAGCGTAAATGCGTTCCTCTAGCAGATAAAAATAACGGAAGTGGTTTTATTGCTGAGAATTCTGGATAATTTCTTGCCAATGTTACGAAAACGACTTTCATGCATGACCAGTTAGTGGGTAGCTAATTCGATTTTGCGCTTGCTCACGGTGAGTCAGCTCACCAATGATTGGAAGTAATTTGAGTAGAGACTGATGCATTTGCATGCGGCCCTTAATGCTTCAAGTTATTGAAAATTTTATATATTGAAAATACGAAACAAAAAATTCAAGTATGCTGTAAATACTGTACGTATTTTAATTAAAAAAGAGATTTTTAAATTTCAGATTAGCAAATGACTGTTCTTTAACCCGTCAGTGACGCACCCTTTTACTTGCTTTCCTACTGCATGGACGGAGGCCATTTTAACATTTTAGTATTCCTAGAACACTGATTTGTATAAACGATCATAACTTTTTTAAATATCGATGGATTTGAACGAAAATTTTTACTTGTTAGCTCAGAAATAAATGAGAAATTTAATACATACCGTATGGAGTTCAGTAGCCTTTATAACTATTAAAAAAAAATTTGAAATCTGAGTTTCTCTCTCATGATACACATTTTTACTAAATAATTTGATTTGCTCACATTGGACATCCCTGTTTCTTTCTGTGAGATACTAAATATATTGTGTGGCATAGTGCTGATTCATCTGTAACTTGTATATACAAAAGCAGCTGACATAACCAAAATCAGAATGAATATTTAGAAGAGTGAACTCAAGCTCAATCTTGTGTCAAAGCACTAGCAATGTTTATACTTAGAATCTGAATTATTGCTTGGATTCGTATAAAAATTCTACAGCAGTTATTTACAACTACACAGACCATAAAAATAATTTTCTCTTATTTTAGTACTATTAATTTTAGAAATAAAAATCACATAACCTTACTAGTTGAGCTTGGTGTGATACAGCTCGAAACACTCTTCAATACACAGACCTACATCACATTCCTGGCAGCAATAAACAGATGTCTTTCTTCTCCCATGTTTAGTACAAACAACACACCTCCTTTGAGGTTTCAATTTATCACTTTTAGGGGTAATTTTTTCTGATGAAGTGTCTTTTAGGTTACGACTGGCCATAATTAAGTATATAACGCACGACACCGCGCCTCAGACTGATTCCTTGTAAGTAACATCTATTTGAAAGAGGCAAAATAAATCAGGTACTCCCCTAAACAGGTCGATTTATATATCAATCGATAGCTTGTATATCATTTTATCGACCTGAAAAATTAGATTGTGTATAAGTTTATTAGAAGCCCTGCAGAAAGCAGCACAAAGCTAGGTCTGTGTGCCATCGAGTGTAGAAGTAAGAAACTACTTCAACCTCAATACCACATGCACAAAATGTGATCACAAGCTTATTCATTCACTTTAGAAAAAAAGGAAAAAAGCCCGAAGATCTTAGGCTTCAAAATTACTATTGTTCCATGTCACGCAAATTTATTAGAATTTAAACTGCAGTAAAACAAAAACAAATGAAAAGGTCGCGCGCATTTAGAGAAAATTACGATTACTTCAATCTCATCTGATTTTTAAAAAAATAATATGAATAATTAAATTAATGTTTTTATTACCTCACCTCATATCTTTTTTCTTTTCTTTTTTTTTTTTTTCTATACTGCAGTTTCGGAGCTTATCTCCATCGTCAGTAGCCTCTGGTCGACCGGTGTTATGTCGTTTCTTGGCGGTTTCCTTCTTACTTCTGTCGGTGGACCGATGAACCTCTGGATTAGGTCAAAATTTGCGGGAGTTTCAAAATTCATGAGTTTTTCTGTTTTGTTTTTTTGGATGTGGATTTTTTCCCAGACTGTGAGTTCCTTTAGTTTATCTGTTTGTTTGATTAGGCTAGCTTCTGTATCTATTAAATGTTTTTCAGACCAAGCATGGGCTGCTACTGCTGACTTGTCCACTTCCCCCTTTTTTACATTTCTAACAGCCCATGCTTGGTCTGAAAAACATTTAATAGATACAGAAGCTAGCCTAATCAAACAAACAGATAAACTAAAGGAACTCACAGTCTGGGAAAAAATCCACATCCAAACAAACAAAAAAGAAAAACTCATGAATTTTGAAACTCCCGCAAATTTTGACCTAATCCAGAGGTTCATCGGTCCACCGACAGAAGTAAGAAGGAAACCGCCAAGAAACGACATAACACCGGTCGACCAGAGGCTACTGACGATGGAGATAAGCTCCGAAACTGCAGTATAGAAGAAAAAAGATATGAGGTGAGGTAATAAAAACATTAATTTAATTATTAAATTAAACCTCATAGTGTTCTTTCCCTGTGAAAGTTAAATAAATAATATGAAATTAAATTTTAAACAAATGTTATTTTTATTCATATGTCCTGAAAGCTCATAATTTCTATGTCAAACACAAATAAATTACATATTTGTAGCTTCAAAAAAGTACGATCCAGAACAAAAAGAAAACATGCCTGCATAGGTCTATACCACGTATAGATGTCGGCAATAAGTGAAGAAGAGAGGGTCTATACCACGTATGGATGTCGGCGCTGACGGGTTAATGTTCACATGTAGATTTTTTTTTTTTTTTTTCATTTACAAAATCCTATGTGTGGAGAGAAGTCCACTGTTCTCTTTGGCTGAAGTTTCCATTAAGAGCAGTGAGACATTTTTCTTAAGTTCCAGGCAGATACCACATGCATTTGCCAACAATGTTTTATTTAAAAATTATTTCCCACCATATACAATATATTTTACATTTTTTCTAATGATTATTTCAATATATTTTTCTGTGATATTTAACTATGTACGTAACATGAAGACATGGCAGCCATATTGATTTTAACGAATATTCTATACAACAGTGTAGCCAACATAGAGTATGTACTTCAGAATTTCAGAACTTACTATTTATTTTTTGGCGTTGCATTCTTTCACAGGTTAGACAGCTTACATTTCATTAGGTTAGCTTTTAGATTGGTATTTCACAGGTTAAAGTACGTAAATTGCATTAGGTTAGCTTTTAGGTTTGTTATATAGAGTGTATAATGTTGGCTGTATCGCGATATTCCATAGAGTAAACTGCTGCATGTGCGTGGTGTCTAGAAAAGTTTCTTACTGCGTTTAATGCAAACTTTATCCGTTCTCTTTTGTTCTGCAGTGCCCTGTTTTCTACAAATTTTTACAGCTCCAAAAAATCCTGATGAACTGATTAGCAGGAATGATGAATTATGCCACAATATATTTGTTTTACACCCTTTCCACTTTGTGAATCACATGTAACTTTTCATTCACACTTGTTTCTAGAACTCACTTTTTCTCCATAGTGCAAACTTCAATATATGTTGCTAGTCAGTAACTAGACTTGACTACAGTAATATCTCAGATTTCTATATTTTGCACTTTTGTGAAGAACACAGAGTTCTAAGGGTATAAAATAATCTGTTTAGACACATTAGAGCTTTAAGGTGGCTATATACTCTTAAATGTTGAAAAAACACAGTTTTTTTGTTTTTGTTGGATAAAATAGGATTTTTTTTTTTGTAGTTTTCAAAATGTCTGGTTTACTAATGTAGCATCAATATTTTATGTATAAAAAAGGGAAATTCATGGAAGATTCAGTTAGGTGTATGACCAATTTCGTATTGTAAGTGTGCCAAAAATCAAAAGAAGTAAGGTGATCGAGGAAGGTACTTGAGAGGCCACAAGAAGATGAAGGAAGACAAAACTATTGTCAAGGAAGGAATTATGTATGAACCAGTCATATGGGTGAAAATGTACTGATATCTTTGCATGCAATATACTGAAAACTTGTTTTTCCTACATTTTCATTAATTTAAAACTTCATAACTTCTCACTGATTACGGTTATTTTCATGTTTTTGCTTTAAATTGAAGGAAATTGTTGCATGCAGGCTCCCTACTTTTTTTAGAACAATAACAATAAAAGTGCAGTTTTAATGATCTGTTAAACAATTTTAAGTTTTAAAATTCAAATAATAAGGATGATAAAAATGTTTAATCAATTACTTTAAATAAAAGTGAATCAAAATTCTACCAAACATTTTCCATATATTCTTGAATAATTTAGTGCTAATTTTATGAAAATTGGTTAAAAATTTTATGAGATACACATTCTGGATCATTATGTTGCAGATAGCAACAAATTGAAAATGAGTCTGAAATTTTGTTAATTGTAAGGTTATGATACTATAAAAAATTAACATTCTTTTCAATTGATGTATATAAGAAATTGTCTAGTGTATATGGCCACCTTAAATGAATAGTAAGAAGCTAAAACTATTACTATGGTTGAAATAAGTAAATTAATGTATACAATTAAACTATAATAAACTATAAAAAAATATTCAAAGTTAAAATTGAGAAACACATTATGAAAAACATGAAATATGAGGTAAGATGTTAAAATGACTCATTAATTTATAAAAAGATATGTTTATATAACACTTTGACTAGACCAATGTTGACCTATGGTAGTGAAGCATGGACGCTAAAAAGACGACATGAAAGCAGAATAACGGCTTGTGAAATGAGATTCATGCACAGAACAGTGGGTTACACCAGATGGGATTGGAAAAGGAACACCGATATCTTAAAAGAATTCAAGACTACGCTAATTTTGGAATATATTAAACAGTACCAACTAAATTGGAAACACTGTCTTGAAAGAATGAGTTCAAATCGGATCCCCAAAGCTGTTTATAATTATATACCAAGAGGACGAAGATCTCTGGGCCATCCTATGAAACGCTGGAGGGAAAGTTTTCTATAGGATCGTAACAGGCCTTGGCCTGGAAGAAGAAGACTAAACTATTGCAATCAATGGTAAAGAGAACATTTTTTTGCCTGGACCAAGTTCGATTCCCGATTCAGGCAAAATTTTTTCTCTTTACCATTGATTACAATAGAGCATTCTACTGCAGGCATTGTTGGCCCAAATCCGATGACTATTTTGTCTCGTTAATATAATGGTACTTCATCCTATTAGTTCTGTGCATCATTGAATATGTATTATCATCATAAATTCCAATGAAAGAAATGTGTTTCATTCTGTTTAGATACAATAGAGTGCTGGACTTCAAATGTTGGCTCATTTCTACTTCCTACCTCACTTCGGTGAAGTAATTGTACTTCAACCCCTTAATTCTGTACATCATTGAACATATATTGTGTGTTAAATTTATATATTAAATTGGGGAACTTTAACATTATGAGGTTCAATTCATAAGAATTAAATGAATCATGATTTCTTCTTACCTCATACTTCTGTGTTTTTTTTTAACACAGCACTGCAGTATCAGCGACCCATTGTCACCATCCTCAGTCGTGAAAACAGCTGAGGATGGTGACAATGGGTCGCTGATACTGCAGTGCTGTGTTTAAAAAAAACATAGAAATATGAGGTAAGAAGAAATGATTCATTTAATTCTTATGTATTGTGTGCTTAAATCTGATTTAAAGAAACATGTTTCAAGTTTCATGCAAGAAATACCTTGTGGGATATTGAAAAAAATTGAGTAATACAACTTCGAGTTATGGAAAAAATACATCTTTTATCATTACCATTGGGAAATTAAAATTGTCTCAAGATACAGAAAATTTGAGTTATCAGAGTTTGACTTATTGAATTTTGACTGTAATTTACAGTAATCCACCATAATCCTGAGTGCTTTCAATACATATCTTTACATATTTGAACAAACCTCCAACATCCTGATTCCAATCAAAATTACGGTGCGGGAGTAACACTTGAGGTAATTTACAATTCATAAATTGAGTTAGATAAATTTTTTTTTCATCTCGCCTCATAAAGCTCAGTTTTTTCACTATATCGCGGTGAAAACATGGAGCTTTATGAGGTGAGATGAAGAAAAAAAAACATTTATCTGACTCAATTTATAAATTCTGATTTCAGTTTAATTATAGTACCTTTCTTATGAAACTAAATTTTGAATAAACATTAGTCTATTTGGAGAAAAAGGAAAGTGATATAGTGTACCATGCTTATTCTAACATCAATGAAGTTTGCAAAAATAAATGATGATTGTTACACTAGCTTATGCAACTTTCTTTTTTCTAAATAGACTGTAGTTTAGTGTCACAGCAAATTTTATGAATTAATTACTTAGGAAGTAATCTATTGATACGAGGGTGAATCAAATATAAACTGGAATTATTGTTTACAATTTTATTGAATTAACAAAAAAATACAAAACCACCACCTCATTTTTCTACATAGTTTCCTGCATTTTCAACACACTTGCCATTGAGTTGGCAACTTTTTGATGCCGTCCTTGAAGAATGAGGGATGACGTGTAGTCAGCCAGTTGTGCACAAACTCCTCTACCGCTGCATTGTCACCAAACCGCCTTCCTCCCAGGTCTTCTTTCAGTGGCCCAAACAAATGGTAGTCACAGGGTGATAAATCTGGACTGTAAGGAGGATGTTCCAGAGGTGTGCAATGCATTTTCGCCAGTTTTACTTGTGTCAACCAAGCAGTGTGTGGCCTTGCATTGTCATGCAGCACAATCACATTTCGGATCGGTTTCCGGCAGCACTTGTTGCGATATGCTGCTTTCCAAAGCTTATTGCAACGTGTGAAGCATTTTCAGAAATTGTTTTGTGCCGATCCTCCTCAATAAGGTCCCGTACAGCACGAATGTTGTCTGCAGTGATGCTTGTTCATTGCCGTCTTTGGTGGGGCTCATTTTCCACTGAATCCCGGCCTGCTAAAAATTTTTTGCGCCAATCATACACCTGCATCTTCGAAAGGGTTGCTTCCCCAAACTGCGCATGGAGCCTTCTCAAAATTTCAGGAGGTTTAGTGCCTTCTTTCGCCAAAAACTTAATAATGATGCGTTGCGCAACAGATGTGTGTACCTCTTGCTCGCTCATGGCGTACTGAAGCTAGTGGCCACTCTTCGGAGTGCGACACATCAAGATCCCTACTCCAGACACCCCCACCAACTTCTCCTCCAAACCGCAATCTTTGCAGTTTGCTACCAGAGCCACCAGATATAAATTCTGGTTTATTTTTTTATCCACCCTCGTAGTTTTTGATAAGTTTAGCTAGATGCATGTGAGCACCATGGGGATGGCAATTTAATACATCAGCTTGTATCATTAGAACACAAACATTTTCTTTTGAGAACTGATTGTTTAAGTGCATTTTACAAAATATGTAATGGACAATTTTAGATTTATTCCACCACTGTAGTCTCAAGGTAGTATGTTGCCTTGTCAAGCTGCAGTCCCGGGTTTGATCTCCAATCAGGACTAGTTTCCTGGGTGATTTTTTTTTTCTCACCTATAAGACAAATGTCAGGAAAACTTTTAAGGCCCAAATGGTCCCTGAATATCATTTGGCCATCATTATCATATTCATGTCATTAGATTAAGTTTAGGATTAAGGCCTCTCCTGGTGCATTATATCAGCCATATATCCGTAGCGTAGTGGTTAAGGCACTGTGCTACAAGCCGGAAGGTCGAGGGTTCAAGTCCCGGTGGGGTCAGGATTTTTAAACTGACCCAACCTTCTGGCGGCACTATGGCCCTGGGGTCGACTCAGCCTCTAACTGAAATGAGTACCAGACGCTTGTTCTGGGGTAAAGGCGGCCGTCACGCAGGGCTGACAACTCGGCTGACATCAAGTGCCGATTGTCTAGAAATAGTGGGAGCCTTAACGTCCCACTACCCCAAGGGCCTCCTGAGGCCTGTAGTGGAAATACTTTACTTTATATATATCATTGAGGCAGCGTAACTCTGCCTTCCACATGCCACAACCTCAGAAGTGAGTTACAAGACCTGGTGGCATTGAATAAAAAGAGTTTTTAGTTTAATATTTAAAGGAAGTGACACTATGAGGTTTAATAGTGAGTGGAGAACTTATTTTTAACGACTCATCTCCTATAATTTCAAATTTCTTTGATACCGGCAGTTTCAGACAATATCTTGTCCCTCTTTAGTCATGGCTTCCACTGATGAAATTCTATGGTTGTTGATTTCTCTAAGGACACCACGTCTTGTGTTGTCATCTTTGGTTGGGATTATAAACTTTGTAATTTGAAATTATATGAGGTGAGTCGTTAAAAATAAGTTCTCCACTCACTATTAATGATATAACCTCATAATGTTTACTTCCCAATATTAATTTAAATATAACTATGAGGTTTATTATAATAATAAAAGAGTTTTTAAGCTTATTTTTATGTATAGAATATTTTAAATTTCTAACTATTTAGGGTAGGCCTGTATAAGTCTTTAACTTTTTATTTGTTCTGTGGTTAAGTAAATTTTATCCATAGGAAAATTCATGAAATTATAAATCATGTAAGTGAACAGTACAAAAAAAAAAAAGGAGAGCAAAAAGTTAATTGGACAATGATGCACCTTACCATAAAATTCAATTTAACAAGCTGACCTTAAATAAGTACAAAAATGGATATGATATCATGGCTACCAAAATTACGTGTTAAAAATGTGTTCAAATACCAGCTTTTCATTTAATAGAAATGAAAAAACTAAAATAAAAGGTTTTTGAGATCAATCAATTTCTCCATGCATAGGATCATTCTACCCTATATTTATCTCTCTATAATTGTGGTCTTATTCCAATTTTGTTTGCCTGGTAAAAGGTAAGTGATCCAACTACAGGCCATAGAAGACCTTTGGGTTAGTAGGAGGTTAATGCTCCCACTTTTTCTAGGCAATTTGCACTTGATTTCAGTCCTGCATGACGGCTGTCTTTTACTCCAGAACAAGCTTCTAATATTCATTTCTGTTAGAGGCTGAGTCAATCCCAGGGCCGTGGTACTGCCAGAAGTTTTGGGTCAGTTTAAAAATCCTGACCCCACCAGGACTTGAACACTTGACCTTCTATTTTAACCATGTACGCTTTGGAGTGCCCCCAAGTTTGCCTGGACTAAAGTAAAATACTTCATCCAAAAAAATACTGTCACTACTGATTTTACATTATGCCATTTATAGTGGTAGTAGTAGTAGTATTCAAATGTTCTAAAGCTCTTGGTTTGTCATCATTCACTTGCGGGCTTCCCAATAATGTTCAGCAATTTGGAATGGTGTTCCAACTATTTTTCTGAAGATCAGCGCAGAACATCAAATGATCCTTGTTCATTATCATATTTGTGTCCTTGCATACTATGCAGTGTGGAGAGTCTAGTAGCTTAATTCTATGTAGATGTGCTGCCAAGCAATCATGACCAGTTTCAAGACGAAATGATGCAACTGCAATTGATCGGGGGCTGTTTGGTATTGGCTCTGGTTCTAGTAATGTCTTCCATATCTTGGTTTCACATTGGATTTTGTTTTGTTCAGCTATATGGGAAGGATAGAATACAGGCGGCAGAGATACGGTTCCTAAGACAAGTAAAAGGATGTACAAGACTTGATAGAATAAGAAATGAGGATATAAGAGAAGAATTGAAAGTACAGCCTTTATTGGATAAAGTCACGAATTACAGACAGAAATGGATTGATCACATGGATGGAATGAGTAATGAGAGATATCCATTGTTAGCAAGAAATTATCAAGCAAGAGGAAGGCCGTGATGTTGGAAGACCTAGAAGACGTTGGGCTGATGCATTATCAAGTCGGAACGGGCAATTGCCTAATCCCTGGAGTGATGATGATGATTTTCATTTTGGTGTAGAGTTGTACTGATTTGTAAGATAGGTAATTGATCTTACTCTGTTGGACGAGTGTATCTTTTTTTTTTCCAAGCATATCAGCCTTCTCATTACCTTCCACGCCACAATGTGCTGGAATCCATTGTAGAACAACATTTCTGTTTAGATTTTTCAACATCCTGATGCAATTTTTGGCTTCTATTATTCTATGGTCTTGGATGGTCTGGTTGTGTGTTAGTGCCATTATGGCTGAGCTGGAGTCAGAAAGTATTACAGCATTTTGGAAGGAATTGATATGAAGAAACAATTGTTGTAGGGCTGTAAGTATTGCTTGTAGTTCACCGTCATAATGTGTTGTATATTTCCCAAGAGAGATGTAAAATGCCATTTATTGAACCTAACTAATGAAGGTATCTCTCATGTTACATCAGAAAACTGGACACGTCATAAAAATATGTGATGTTTACTGATCCAAAAATTGTGTTAGTGTGATTGATCAAATTATCTCAAACCCTCATAAAGAGAGCTCTAAGGAGATGTCTGAAGATTCAGGTTTTAAGTTATGGCATCCGGTATCAGCATAACATTCTTATTAGTTCACGCACAAAATTTTATTCTATAGAATCTAATCTTACTAGTCTTTCATAAAGAATTTTAAATATATATTGGATACAAGAATACCAGGTGTTTCTAAACAAATATTGGGGTTATAAGGCTTTGTAGTATTTTGAACATTTAGGCTCGAATCTATGAACACATTAGACCGTAAAAGTCGTTCTCTGCCTGTACTCTGCTGAGAAAGTTGTATCCAAATACGTTTTTGCATACTAAAAATCTGTTCATGCGATAATAATTGTTGAAATTCCTAAGCTACCTGGCGAGGTGACTTAGCAGAGAAACGAATCGTGAGCAAACCGATGTAGTTTGAAACCTTGCTGCTTTATCCAAGATGTCGGACCTTGAAGACTTCGATCATGTTTTCGGTATGTGCGCAGAAGAGGAATTTGATAGTCTACCAAAGAATTCAACTGGAAGAACAAGAGAATCAGCGTAATATTGCACGATGCAGACGTCGTATACGGTATTATTTGAGGGATGCAAGTGTAAATTCATGCCTCTAGCAGACAAAAATAACAGAAGTGGTTTTATAGCTGAGAATTCTGGGTAATTTCTTGCCAACATTACGAAAACGACTTTCATGCAAGACCAGTTAGTGGGTAGCTAATTTTATCTTTGCACTTGCTCATGGAAAGTCAGCTCACCGGTGATTGGAAGTAATTTGAGTAGAGACTTCCGTATTTGCATGCGGCCCTTAATGTACAATCATAAATAATACACCAAATCAAAAAGGGCAACTGAAACAGTTTTTGATACAAGTATTCAGTATAAGCACCATTCGTTATACAGCACACATCGGGTCAATAAGCAAGTTCTTCCCAAACCTTGATCAATGTGTCTGGAGTAATTGTTACAACTGCTTCAATCTTCCATCTTAACACATTAGGGACAGGGTATTTAAATAATTTAAATGCCTGTTTCTGGGTATTTACAGCCTTTTAACTTCTCTTCTGTACTCATTACTATAAAAATTTTTAAAAAATGTTTTAATTAATTTTATGAAGAAAAACTTTCAGGAATCACTTACTAAGGCTCCTAGTACTGCTTGAGGATGTGGTATCTCTGGAAACATTCCCCTTTGTGGAGTGGCACTTGGCAGAACTTGCAAATATACCTTTTTTTTTTCCTTTTTTTTGTGTTTTGCACAAACATGGCACCTCCTAGCAGGGTATTTTCTCTTGCCTCTCTCACTTTTCACAATTGTTTCGAGAACATGTTTTCGCATATCACCCGAAAGCCTATGAGGGAGGGGGTCCACATGTGATCTACATGGGTTGGCATTGATGTGTCTGGTAGTGTGAAGTCTGTGTCTGACTCTTCTTCCTCCATCTTATCTGTAGCCCATTCTTTTGCCACTTGTAGCAGGAAGTCTGTATATCGAAAATTTGAAGGAATATTTAATTTCTTATATTCTTGAAATTAATTAAACAGAGCACAATTGATAAGCCACAATGAAACTTTCTTTGACCACTTTACAGTTTTTCCTTAGAATAGAGTAATAGGACAAGTACTGATCAGCTCTGTCAACACCCTTCATGTTAATAAATGAGTTGGAGAAAATGTTTTAACATCTCACCTCACAAAGTTGCATGTCTTGATATCGGTTTCAACAAAAGTATATCCATCTTCAGTAGAATTTGACTGAATATTGAAGTAATACTATACTGACGATTTTATTATTAATTTAACACTTCTCATAGAAGGATAAATTATATTTGAAGAGAAAAATTTTCGCCTAGACCGGGACCCTTGGCTTTCCGGGCCAAGTGCTCTACCAACTGAGCTACCAAAAAAATTTTTCTCTTCAAATATAATACTATACTTTTGAAACTGGTATCGTGAAGACACAAAACTTAGTGAGGTGAGATGTTAAAACATTTTCTCCAACTCATTTATTAATATAAATACCTTATAGTGTTTCCTCCCACTGTAAATTTAATTAAAAACTCTTCATGTGTTTATTATATTGAATAATACAAGTGAGTTTCTGTTTTTCTTCATTTCTCCTGGGAACATCAACCATAGATGAATTATGAACCATGGAAATCATGTTGACAACACGAGTATCCTTCCAGCATTGAAGAAGAATATTGCCTTTTTGCCTGAACATACTTTCCCCACGTTTGAGAGACTGTGATTCATTTTTCAAATCTGGAGGAAGACCTCTATTCACCATTATTGTTCCACATGCTCTTACATGTCTAGAAAGGAGATTTTGAGCAATATCTACACTATTACAGTAGTTGTCTTGATATACTTGGTAATTTTGATCAAGATAAGGTTCTAAAAAGGTCAAAATAGTATCCTGTAATTTTTTCCCTTGCCTCGTATAAATTTCTAATTCCCAATGTAGCCTGAAGTGCTTTCTGTAACCACACGAACAAGTAGACCATATTTTATTATTTTCCCTGGATTATATGTTCGTATATGAAGCCTCCCTCTCCAAGGAATCATAGCCTCATCCAATGAAAGTTGTTGATTTGGTTTATAAACTGTCTGAAATCTTTCAAGAAAAAAATTTAGTAAGGGCTGAATTCTGAAAAGTCTGTTAGTTGACTCTTTTTGCAGAGCATTATTGTTGAAATGCAAACCCCACCAAATTTGTTCAAATCTATTGCGACTTATAATACTCCTAAAAATTGGAGTGTCAAAAAATGGATCAGTTGACCAATAATCCTTCAGTCTATCTTTTTTTTTATTTGCCCCATGAGAATTATTATTGCAAAGAACTTTTTCATTTCTACTGTACTGACATCTGACCGTTTCAACCCTTTAGATGAGATAGTATATTTATCATGATTTTGTAAATGATATAAATTAGTTTCCTCACGTAGCATTTGAAAGAATTGATCACAAAAAAAAAGTTCTAATATATCAGAAATTTTTGTTGGGTCAGAGGGAGTTTGTTTTACCCCTGGATTTCCAAAAAAAGTTTCTAAGTTCAGTGTTTGTCTTGTTTTGGTCCATGTGTTTGCCCCCACCCTAGAATTATCATCACTTTTGTCAAAACTTGTCTCACTGTCACTGTAAGTTTGGAATGGTTGCACAGTTTTTCTTTTCTTTACAATCACTGAATCATCACCACTGTCATTGTCACTATCAGTAAATAAATCATCAGGGACATTGATAAATTATCTGCATTTAATTCTGCAATAATTTCTTCTCCCATGAGAATTTTTTTCTTATGATACGAACTTGCTGCATGCGTCACGTTGAAAAACAAACTGAGTAGAGATTACGACTAGAGGTGGCGCACCTTCTTGCTGACAAATAAAATTCTATGGTTCATCTTACCCCCAATTAAGGAAAGAGCCATTGTTCTAGTGCATCAAGATAAGCACTCATTACAGTTGCTTCACCAATAAAGAAAGGCCGATAAATGTTCCACTGGGATATGACACACAGAACATTCAATTTATGTGTGTTCACATGGCCACCAGATGAAATGTTGATTCATCACTGAAGACAAGATCTAGAAACTCTTCATCGTAATGCAGCAACATTGCATTTGCAAAGTTGGCTTGTAAACCGTGTCTGTAGGTTTTAGAGCTTATAGCAACTGCAAACAATAAGGACGTAATTGTAAGCATCTCCTTAAAATTTCCACACAGACGTTGCTGGAATTGTTAATTCACGACTAGCTTTCTGGACTGATTTCTTGAGGCTACGCATGAAAGACTCTTTTACTCATTCAACACATTGTTCAGTGACTCTTGGTCTTCCCATATTCTTCCCTTTACACAGACAGCCTGTGTTTTCAAACTGATGATACCATCTATGTATGTTAATACATTTGGTGGATTGCAATTGAATTTAATAGGAAACCTTGTTGCATTCTAACTACAGATTCAGTCTTTTCTTTACAAAATGTAAAGCACAAAAAGCTTTCTGCTCCCTAGTTGCTATCTTTGCTACTAGTGCTTTCTAATGGCAGACAAAGGAAATACTGCATGCTTGTTTACAAAACTGTTTGAGTTCCTCTTTTATTTGGTGTATTATTTATAATTGAATGTTAAATGTACTAAATATTACAAAGCCTTAAAACCCCGATATTCATTTAGAAACACTTGGTATTAATAAAGGAAGAACATTTATCTTTATCAAATAAAACTTTATAAATGCAATTTACAGTCGTGGATCCGCTATAAATTTTATAAGTAATGCAGTATGCCAGAGAAATATTCTAATTAATTCCCTCACAAAATTTTATTCTATAGAATCTAATCTTACTAGCCTTTCATAAAGAATTAAAAATTTTAATTGGATACAAGAATATTAATAAAGGAAGAACATTTATCTTTATCAAATAAAACTTTATAAATGCAATTTACAGTCGTGGATCCGCTATAAATTTTGTAAGTATTGCAGTATGCCAGAGAAATATTCTAATTAATTCCCTCACAAAATTTTATTCTATAGAATCTAATCTTACTAGCCTTTCATAAAGAATTAAAAAATTTAATTGGCTACAAGAATATTAATAAAGGAAGAACATTTATCTTTATCAAATAAAACTTTATAAATGTAATATAAAGACAAGGATCCGCTATAAATTATATAAACTAACTCACCATGCCAGAGGACTGCTGGATTAAACAGGTGTATAAAAACTTATATTTCTAATAATGCTAATGGCTTCATTCCCAAGGCATTTGATAACATGTATTTCTAAAAAATAATTACCCAATTAAATGGATAAAAATTATAATTACCATATATTTCAAACGTTCTGGATCACAAACTGTTTTTATTAGTTTGCCCACCTTTTGTTTGTCTTTCTAAGTTTCTTCTCCCAAATGGTATGTATTGTAAAACTGTCCTTGGAAACATGTTCATAACTGAGATGTTTTGACATCTGTATAATATAAGTAAACCCTCTACCCATGTCCAGTGTAATGTAGGTTAAGGATGAAATGAAATCACGCTCATATTTTTGAAGATCTGTGATATACATGGATGCCTGTTGCACCTTGACAGGAGTAGATTAAATGAATGACCTGAGTATGGAGAAGTGGTGAAATTAAGTTTTTGGCTGGGATGGGGAAATTGGAGAATCCCTGAGATAAACCTTCCCTGGTTCTGATTCGTCCATCACAAACCCCCACATGGAGTGACCAGATACAAACTCAGGATCCACAAGTAGAGACAAGTACATTTTTACATATTATAGTTTTATATGTATATTAAATTATTTAATATAGTAATTATGCTCTAATACAATATTTGCTAATAGTTTATACATGTTCAATCCCCAGTCGGGGCAGTTTTTCTGGGTGAGGTTTTTATCGGGGTTTTTCCTCACCTGCAAGACAAATGTCAGGAAAACTTTAAGGCCCAAACGGTCCCCGAAATCATATGGCCATCATCATCACCCTTATTATAATCATCATCATCCTTCACCGGTGTGGAAAGCAAAGGGAAGCTACCACACCTACAATTCCCTAGTAAAGCTGCAATTGTAGCATGAAAATGCTATGATTGCAGCGAAGGACCTGCCTTTTGGGCAGAATTACTATGGATGGATTTTATACATCACTTTGAGAAGGCTGGAATGGAGGATTCTATTTCAAGGAGATATAATGACACAATATAATTGTGGAGATCAATCCATCCATCCATAGTAATTTTGCCTGAGGGCCGGTGTTTCACTGCAATCATAGCATTTTCATGCTATGCTTTGCAGCTTTACTAGGGAATTGTAGGTGTGGTAGCTTCCCGTTGCTTTCCACACTGGTGAAGGATGATGATGGCCAGATGATTTTCGGGAACCGTTGGGCCCTAAGCTTCCTGATATTTGTCTTATAAGTGAGGAAGAACTCCGAAAGAAACCTCACCTAGGAGCCTGTCCCAACTGGGAATTGAATCCGGGCCCGCTGCATGACAAGGCAGCGTGCTACCTCGAGACCACAGCGGTGGACTATTGTAGAGATAGAAAAGTATATAACATTATGTAAAAATCAAACGAATTGTGAATTCTTTCCTCATATATCTATGCTTTTTAACACACAACTGCAATAATCGGAATGTTTAATATATTCCAAAATTGGCGTAGTCTTCAATTCTTTTAAGATATCGGTGTTCCTTTTCCAATCCCATCTGGTGTAACTCGCTGTTCTGCGCATGAATCTCATTTCACAAGCCGTTATTCTGCTTTCATGTTGTCTTTTTAGTGTCCATGCTTCACTACCATAGGTCAACACTGATCTAGCCAAAGTGTTATATAAACGTAATCTGGTGTTTTTTTTTTGTACAAGGGATGGTTTCATAACTTGATTAATAATTCCCTAACTTTTATTATAACTAGTAATTTTTTCAGGGATATCCTTTTCATCCCAGATAGAGAGATAATATCCAAGATATTTAAAATAATAATTCTCTGGAATTATTATTTATGGTAAGTTGAAGTGACTGCATAAAAGGTACATAATTTTATAATTTCATATTATTTTTTATATACTGTGACTACATCTCAACAAATTTTTTCTGAAATTTATTAGTTTTGACTAGATGAGTATAATAGTCAAACTCCTAAATAAAACAAAGTATATGGGGACACTTTAATGTGACTTAAATTACACCTCCATTTAATCAAGTTAGTTGCCTCATTGGCATGTCTCTTCTGGACCACATGGAAAATGTGCTTGCAGAGTCCCTCTTCCTTGCATCTCTGCCAAGATTGTAAATCTTTTAAGGAGGTAAACTCTTCTACTAAAGTTCTATATTCAAGGATGATAACAGAATGCAATTCTGTAGGTAAGATAAAGAAGGTATAGAATATATGATTAGAAAGTTGGTAGATGCATTTGAGGTAGGTGGACTGACGATAAATTACATCAAAACAGAATATATGGTAATCGGAGGAAATTCAGAAGACCTGCAAATAAATAATATGATAATTAAACATGTTGAAGAATTTAAATATCTTGGTTCTATAATAGATAAATCTGGTACTTGTGAAAAATATATTATTAACAGAGTAAATTGTGCAAGGAAGGCGATTAGATCCTTGAATGGTCTTTTATGGAATAGAAATTTGACCAGAAAAACAAAAAAAAGAGACTATACAGACAATAATAGAAAGTATTATATTATTTTTGGTCTGGACATCTTACCTCAATATTAATGTTGATTTGTTCTTGGACATGTTTCAAAACAATTCTGTTTTATCGTCAGCTTTCCCAGTCTGGGAATTGTTTTGAAACATGTCCAAGAACAAATCAACATTAATATTGAGGTAAGATGTCCAGACCAAAAATAATATAATTAAAATAACCTCAAAATATAACTTCCTAAAATTAAATATTAATAGAAAGTATACTTACATATGGATCAGAAAGCTGGACAATAAATGAAAAGGTGCAGAAAAGAATCTTGGCGACAGAAATGGATGGATTACGGAGAAGTATGAGAAACTTATCGTTAGGATAACAAAGAGAGCTCTACAATGGTATGGACATGTACAACGGATGTCGGAAGACCAGTGGCCTAAACAGGTGTTGGATTGGATGGTACCAGGCAGAAGGAAAGGGAGGGAGAAGTAGAAGAACATGATATGAGGGAATATATGATGCCATGATGAAGAGGGGTATGGAAAATGGACAATGGGAAGATAGAAATCTCTGGAAAGCAGGAATCAAAGGCAGACTGCTGTAAAGTGGAAAGCCTGTTTTAAGTAAGTAAGTTCAGGTAGACATGTCTTTTAAAATTTTTTCACGTAAAGAAAGATATGTAGTGATTGCATAAAATGTTTGTTGGGCGAGAATAAAAACATATTTTGTAAATGTGATTCTGACAAGTTTTTTAAACAATTTTAAGTGAGTGGAAGAACCAGATGATTAAAAATTGTTAAATATAAGTTATGGAGTGGCTATTGTATAGCTGGTTTAACTTGGCAGAGAGAGAGATGGAGATAAAAGGATAGATCATTGACCGATTTAGTGCAATACAAAAGAAATAACCCACCCTGTTGTCAGTTTTCCTCTTCCCCTTTCCCCTATTAACATCTGGTGAAGAAATATCGACAATGCAGGTGCGAGTGAGAGAGACGAGTACAGTTGTCTCATTATACAAATTTCTCGTAAAATTAAAAAACAGAGAGACTATAATAATAATCCACTAAAGAGAAAGAATTCTGTCTGAACTGGAATTTGTACTCAAGATCGCTGAAGCACTAACCAATTGTGCTGTGAAGCAATCCAGGAACAGACACAAATTTCTTTCCATTTCACATCCCTGTGTGAATAGAAATTCATTACTATAGAGATACATAATTAATTCACTGGCTCTATCGAACCCTTAGGTTTATGGCTGTGTGGACATAAGTTCTCCATATGCCCCTATCCTGAGCTAATATTTTCCAGTCATCCCCTCTATAATCTACTTCTCTCAAATCATGGATAATGTTATTCTCCCACCTCATTTTTGGTCTACCAACTGGGCATTTTCCCTCTGGTTTTCCTACAAGAATCTTCCATGCAACTCTTTCATCCCCCATGCATGCCACATGTCCTGCCCATTGCAGTATACAAGACTTAACTGTTCTTATTATATGTGGCTTTCTATACATATGTAGCTCACTATTGTGTAGTTTTCTCCATTCACCTATGTGTTCATCTCTTTTTAGCTCAAAAATGTTCCTAAGGACTTTATTCTCAAAAACTCACAATCTCCTTTCCTCCCTTAAAGTAAGAGTCCATGTTTCACATCCATATAATATACTGGGGTGCATGGGAATCTCAAATAGAGAAACATTTGTTTCTCCTCTGGATTACCTCAATAACACAATTAGTTAGTGCCTCAGTACATAAAGCTGGAGATCTTGGTTTCAAATTGTGGATCATGCAGAATTTTTTTCTCTTTAGTTATATTAACTATTGTATGTAAATAGCTGAGTACATTCATACAATAAAATAGTTATAACATGTTCAACTGATAGTGCAAATTTTGCTCCAGAACATTTTATCTTAAATCTACTTTCTTAAAACTTAAGAGTAGAAGGTAAAGTTAAAGTCTAGAATAACTCATCCTCTATTAAATTTTGCCACAAAAATTTGTTCCAGTAAATTGGAAACGTTCGCTCTATTGCCATACCTCTTGCACCCTATGTCTCTCTTCCCGTGTGCATGTACTGAGAGCTCATTAGCATGCATCACATAAATAACACTGAATTTAAAAATAAATAATTACTTACTCACTAGCACTATCAAACTCGTAGGTTCATGGCCGCGCGGACATAAGCTCTCCATACATCCCTATCCTGAGCTAATGCTTTCCAATCATTTCCTGTATAATCTACTCCCCTCAAATCATAGTTAATGTTATTTTCCCACCTCATTCTTCGTCTACCAACTGGGCGTTTTCCCTCTGGCTTTCCTACAAGAAGCTTCCATGCAAGTCTTTCATTCCCCATACGTGCAACATGTCCTGCCCATCGCAGTCTACAAGACTTAACTGTTCTTATTATATCTGGCTTCCTATAAAGACCATGTAGCTCATTGTTATGAAGTCTTCTCCATTCACACCTGTCTGTTCATCTCTCTTTGGTCCAAAAATGTTTCTAAGTACTTTATTTTCAAATACTTGTAATCTCCTTTCCTCCCTTAAAGTAAGACTCCATGTTTCGCATCCATATAATATAACTGGTAGAATAACAGTTTTATATATTTTCAGTTTAACGTTTTTTGAAAGGAATTGGGACATCAAGAATCTCTGCAATGCATAATAGCACGCATTTCCAGAATTGAGCCTATGGAAAAAAGTTAAGTTGTTACTATCATAAAGGTACATAATCCCTACCAATAATGGTATGTTTAATTTCTTTGTGCATCTCATTCCTATTTGTGATTACTGTTTCCAGGTATTTGAATTCAGCCACTTCCTCAAAATTTCCCTCATTTGTACATTTCCATTATATACTGTATTTCTATGTGTGACCATATATTTAGTTTTATTGATATTTACTTCCAGTCCTAATTTCTTAGTGTTACTCAATAGTGTGTGCGTGTTGTCCTTTAGTATCTCCTCACTATCGGCCAATAGTACTACATCATGAACATAAACTAACAGCTTATTAATACCATTGAGTTGTAAGCCTTCCTCATTCTCTAAAGATTTGATGGCATGCTCTAGTACAAAATGAAATAGTAGAGGAGATAGTGCATCTCTTTGCTTCAATCCATTCTGGATTTCAAAAGTGTCCGAAACTGTTTGCTTACACGCACTCTACTCTTTGTGCCATGTAGACACATTCGTATAAGTCAAACTTTTTAAGAATTCCGAACTCCAGCAGGATACTATATAACTTCTCCCTCTTAATTGAATCATATGCTTTTTTGAAGTCTACGTATAGTTGATGTACAGTACCATTATATTCCCATTTCTTTTCTAAAATCTGTCTTACACTAAAAATCTGATCTGTTGTAGACCTGTTTCTTCTAAATGCAGATTGATGATCTCCTAGAATGTCATCAATATAGGGAGTAAGTCTGCTGACTAATACATTTGTTAGAATTTTGTACGAAGTTGAAAGTAATGAGATGCCCCTGTAGTGGTTGCAATCAGTTTTATCTCCATTCTTATAAATTGGTACGATAATTCTTTCCATTCATCTGGAAGAGCTTCTTTTTCCCAAATCATACTAAGCAACCAGCGTATCTTTTCCATAAATTTTTCTCCCCCTGATTTTATCAGTTCTGCTGGGATCTCAGCTGAACCTGATGCTTTATACATCTTCGATTTTTCAATCGCCATTTCAACCTCTAATGCACTTGGTTCTGCGACTAGCATTTCTGCTGTCTATAAATTATCCTCCTCAATGTCCTGTTCTGTATGTACATTTAATAGCTGATTAAAGTAACTTTTCCATCTATTTAATATACTCCTGTAATCTGCAATCATATCCCCATTTTCATTCTGAATTATGTTTGTTCTAGCCTGAAATCCTTTCTTTTCTATACTAATTCCCTGATATAATACTCTAATGTTGTTATTTTTTGCGTTCATTTCAAGATTATTACTCTTGTCTCTCAAATATTCTCTTTAGTAACTTGGTGGTTTCCCGTCTAATACTACCCAATTGCTCTAAATTTACCTCATTTGGTTCGTGTAACCATTTCATTTTTGCTAGCTTTCTTTTCTTTACAATGTCGGCACATTCCTCATCAAACCATTTCTTGTTCTGCCTCATTTTTAAACAACCAATTCTTTCTGATGCTGACAATTTAATAGTATCTCTTATAGTCTCCCATTCTTTATTTATATCAGTTTCTTCTTCGTTTGCCACATTGTCATCTGAAGATTCCAGTACTTCAAATCTATTAGCAATTTTGATTTGATATTCTTGCCGCATATCATCATTTTTCAAGTTTTTTAATTCAAATTTTACAGAATCATCTTTAGCGTTTGTTCCTCCCATAAGCAATAGCCGTTGTCTGATTTTCACTGTGACCAGATGATGATCCGAATTGCAGTCTGTCCCTCTAACTGATCTAACATCGATGATGCTACTGTGCCATCGATTATCCACTAATACATGATCTACCTGGTTCCGGGTTTCTCCATCTGGGGACGTCCAGGCGTATTTATGAATATCCTTATGCTGAAATGTTGTGCTCTTAACAGTGAGATTCTTTGATGTGGCAAATGTGACTAATCTAACCCCGTTGTCGTTACTATCTTCATGAAGACTGAATTTGCCTATTGTTGGTTTAAATATATCTTCCCACCCCACTTTTGCATTAAAATCTCCTAAGACAATTTTCATATGATATCGTGAAAGGCTATCAAATATGCATTCTAATTCTTCATAGAACTCATCCTTGATCTTGTCATCTTTATCTTCTGTGGGGGCATGTACATTTACAATTATAAAATCATGTTTACCCTTTAGAATTATGTATGATATCCTATCACTAACAAATATCTCGGATAGCGGATAGGATCCTCCTTCTGACTAAAAAACCTGTTCCAAATGCAGGTCTTTCTGCACCCCCGTAGTATAATGCTAAGCTTCCTGATTCCTGACTACCTTCTCCTGGCCACCTAACTTTCTGTAAAACGACTATTTCCAAGGGTGATTTATCTAATTCCCATGTTAATGTCTCTAGCGCCCCGCTATTGTATAAAGTCCTAACATTCCATGTTCCTAGGAACATGTCCCCGTGTTTGAGCCTTTGGCATGGGTTCTTTGAAGTAGTCCCTGCCCAGAGAACTGAAAGGGGGACTATTTGATCTCCGGAAAATTTTACTCCAGTTGAACCCATGTCCACATTTTACGGTGAAAGATCGTCACTCTTTCGACCAAGGTATTTTTTTTTTGTCTGGCTTATCACCTCCGACCAATCCGGCATGGGTAACCCTATCGGCAGCAATGCAACCGCCGGCATAGCTCTTAGGATCATTTAAGCATGCAAGCCACTCCACCACGACAAGGTGAAGATACCACGGAGGGATCTAAGCTATAATGCTGAAAATAATTAATTCTTGAATTAATAGTAGTTGTATACAAAGGATATGGTATAAAATATATTAATTTAATAAACTGTATAAAAATGCTAACATTACATGTTTTAATGTTTAAAAATTTATATTCACTAATATACAGAGTTATATGATTTGAAACACATTTTGTGTCTGTAGCAGATTTTTATGATACCACATTTATCTAAACACTTTTTACTGAACAATAATCTCAGTTTCCAGTTAATATGAGTTTTAATAACTCGGGAACAATAGCATCTTAAGATACAGGACTTTTACAGTTATAAAGATAAATACTAGCTCTTTCTCCAGAACATATCCATGACAATTAATACTACTTACCCTTTTCGAGCACAAAGAAAGAAATAAACAATGGCATTTTAGGATATTTTAACTGGGCAGTGCAGCAGACAGAGAAACCAAGCGATTGGCAAGTGCTTCCACTTTATCTGCCATCATATAATCCACACACTGTAGTTACGTATTATAGTGAGCAATATCTATTGCATTTACTTAATGAGTAATTAAATTTGACAATTTGTTGTTACAAGTTAGTTTCTTGGGGACAGTTTACAGTTAAAAAGAAATAATATAATTGGAGAGGTTATCTGTAAATGAGACAACAGTATTAATGTTAGAGGGCATCAGCCAGATTAGGATAGAAATGCCTATCTAATAGTTTCAAATGTAAAATATATTGCCATATAAGTAATGTAATTAATGTAATTTTGAAATCTATATGTTACATTATTTTCTGAGAGGAAGAAGAGCTGTCGGACGTCCTCGGAAGAGATGGTCTTAGATCTATTAGTGAAGACGGAACAGCCAACTAATGCCTAAACCAGGAAGTGAAGAAGAGGAAGATACTGCTTATGAGGTGGTTTTCCGGATTTTTGTTTTTGAGAATGACTTTTCTGACTTAAATTTGCTTCATCTTGTCCATAAAGATGTCTTGGCACACTATGTTTACATCAATGATTGTAATTTTTAAAAATAATTAGTTTTCTGATGGAATTCTGCAAACTAAAATACTTTACTTCTTCATCATCATCATCATGAACAAATTCGTTTTAGGCCATGTGGCCTGTACGGTAAACCTAGCGAAGATGGTCTTGATCTTTCCATCGATGTTTTGGTCTTCCTTGGTCCCTATGTCTAGTTGGGGTATATTGGAATGCCAATTTTGGAAGTCTATTTCTTGCCATTCTTCTCAGATGATTTTTCCATTCTTGTTGGTATCTTTGTATATCTTCATTTAAACTTGTTACTCCAAGTTTTCTTCTGATAGTAGTGTTCCTTTGGTGATCCAGTCTATTAACTTTACTTCTTATATATTATAAAACATATAATTATGTAATCAATTGAGTTGGTGTTTACTTGATGAAAATCCATATTTATTAATTAAATAAAAATAAAACATAGTTTTATTTGATTTTCATATTTATTATATAATTCAGTGACAGCTGTTTCGGTACATGTACCTTCTTCAGACATGTTAACAAATTATGAATTGTGTTCCAACTGATCTAAGCAACAATACAACAATATTTATTTAAATTTTTTTTTTAATTTTTATTATTTAAATTATTATTAAATTTATATATTTTTGTTAAATTTAAAAATTTAAATAAATATTGTTGTATTGTTGCTTAGATCAGTTGGAACACAATTCATAATTTGTTAACATGTCTGAAGAAGGTACAGTGTACCGAAACAGCTGTCACTGAATTATATAATAAATATGAAAATCAAATAAAACATAGTTTTATTTTTATTTAATTAACATATAATTATGCATTAAAAGTGCAAATAATCATGATTGTGGTTTGGAGGAAACATTATTCCATTGATGCAGTAATCCCATGTTTGATTTATAGTTGGGTTGAAGTTTATCATGGTTTTCAACTCTAAAGCAAGTATTATAAAGTTTGGTGCACATTTTCCCCAAAAAAATCATTGACCTCTGAACTAATCATCAGTAATATTTGTGAAAATTAAAAACAACAGAATCATCTAATTCACAACAATAAAAGCCAGTCATGCATGAATTGCATAAACTAAGTGTATTTCTCAACAAGTTGAATTTTTTTAATTCCCGGGGCAAAGGTTTTGTTTTGGAAGTTCATTGATCAACTTAAAAAGGAAACAACCTACAAGATTTGGACAGTCAGATACGAGCTGAAGTTAAAAGGCAACCCTTCAAAAATATGCTCTCAACAATCTACAAATTATGAGATGAGGTGGTAATTTTTTATTCTTAATATAATAATAATAATAATGCTTTATTTTAGCTGGCAGAGTTAAGGCCATAAGGCCTTCTCTTCCACTCAACCAGTGAATAGTAGAATTATACAAAAATTACATACAGATTACAATGTTAAGATATTATTAAATTACAGACTAAACAAAATAAAATGATGATGTGATCTAATACTAGCTAATACTAACAAAAACATAGAATATAATAAAATTAAAATTATATAAAATAAAGTAAATAGCTTCCTAGATGATTATTAATGGAATGATCTATATAGTTGTTATGCAGTTAATGTTTTCATTGTGTCGAACTTAAGATATCAATTAATTTGGATTTAAATAATGATAGTGATTGACAGTCCCTGACATGACTGGGAAGTGAGTTCCATGCTCTAGCCATAGATATTGTGTAAGATTCAGGGTATAGACATGTCCTGTGCTGAGGTATCAAAAGTAAAGAAGAGTCTTGTGATCTTCTTCCTAAATTGTGATGAGCTGCTAAATTTTGAAAACGTGTTGTTAAATAACGTGGTAAATATGTGTGCAGAATTTGGAATAGTAAGGTATGTGAATGTAAAGTTCTTGTGTCATTTAGGCATAGCCATGATAAGGCCTGAAATGAAGGAGACACGTGGTCATAACGACGGAGATTGAATATAAATCGAATGCACGCATTATGAGCACGCTGTAGTCTGTCAGATAGATAAGTTGTCAGATTAGTCAGTAATATGTCGCAGTAGTCGAAGTGTGGCATTATAAGAGGCTGTACAAGTATTTGTTTTAATTTTGTAGGATTAGGATAAAATAATTATTTAATATGATGGTGGGATGCATTGAACAAAGGTTCGTTAGCCCATTGGGCTCATCACTTTAGTTCTTACTTCCCATTTTAGTTCTTAGTTCCTCTATTGAGCTGTACAGAGATTTTGTCTGTTCATGTTTTTATCGGAGTTGTATAGAGTGAAGGCTGGTGGTAGTATCATCCCGAAACGATGATGATGTTTGCCAAGACAGTCGTGACCAGTGCTGAGGTGAAATTTTGCAATGGACATTCTTCTTGGTCCATTTGGAAAGTTGGCAAACTTAGGGTCGCATGCAAATACATTAGTCTCTACTCAAATTACTTGCAATCACTGGTGAGCTGACTTTCCGTGAGCAAGTGCAAAGATCGAATTAGCTACCCACTAACTGATCATGCATGAAAGTTGTTGTTTTCGTAATATTGGCAAGAAATTACCCAGAATTTTCAGTGATAAAACCATTTCTGTTATTTTTGTCTGCTAGAGGAACACATTTACGCTTGTGTCCCGCAAATAATACCGTATACGACGACATTTGCATTGCGCAATATTACGCCGATTCTCCTGTTCTTCCAGTTGAATTCTTTGGTAGACTCTATCAAATTCCTTTTCTCCACGTATACCGAAAACATGATCTAAGTATTCAAGGTCCGCATCTTGGATAAAGCAGCAAGGTACATGGCAAGGTTTCAAACTACATCGGTTCCCATCAGGTTGCTCACGATTCATTTCTCCTGCTAAGTCACCTCGCCAGGTAGCTAGGAATTTCAACAATTATTATTGCATGAACAGATTTTTGAGTATGCTAAAACGTATTTGGATGCAACTTTCTCAGCAGAGTACAGGCAGAGAACGACTTTTATGGCCTAATGCATTCATAGATTCAAGCCTTAGTTTCACAGTTTTTGAGCTGTGTCCTTTCTTTGAGTTCTTTGCGGGTGATAGATTGGAGAGTGTGCTTGACTATTGTCTTTTGAGTCTGGTATGATATTGCTTTTATTGTGAAGATTGGCAGGGAGGCATCTCTCTTGACCAGTTGGTTGGCCTTATCACTCCCAGTTATGTTACAATGACTTGGGATTCATTGCAGTTTCATCGTTTTATCTTGCAATTATGATAAAACATATAAATGTTAAATAAATCAATAATGAAAATGGGATAAAGTATGGATATAATTTATTTTGACTCATCTCATATTTCTTGACTTCTTAGCAGACTCGAGTTTCTTCACTGTATCTGTGATATTCTCAATGTGACACCACGGTTAGACTGCCATCCAGCGGTTTCCTCTTTGCAGGTTGTTTTCTGCGCTGTATGATGGCTGACCAATGAACCTCCAAATCAACCCCCTCTCCTTTTCACCGGGTATTTCAAAATTAATAGTTTTGTTTTTATTCTTGCATATGTAAATTTTCTCCCAAATTGTGAGTTCCTTCGGTTTTTCCAACTGTTTAAGTAATTTTGCCTTGGTTTTAATTCTGTTTCTTTTTTTTTCCAAACATGTGCAGCTACTGCAGATTTTTCTGCTTCTCCATTTTTAACATTTCTAAGGTGTTCCTTCAAGGCTAAATAAATCTATTCTATTCTATTCTAAATTCCTTTTTGTTTTCCCTATGTATATCATTTCACAATCTTTACAGTCAATTTGATAAATTCCCGATTTACTGGAGTCTTCAGTGTTTTAATTTTTGTTGGTTTTAATTAAATTATTCAAACTATAATCATTTAATATTTAATTTTAGGAAGTTATATTTTGAGGTTATTTTAACTATATTATTTTTGGTCTGGACATCTTACCTCAATATTAATGTTGATTTGTTCTTGGACATGTTTCAAAACAATTCTGTTTTATCGTCTGCTTTCCCAGACTGGTTTTATTTATGTTGCATTATGTTGCACCACCTGGATGTCGATGTCAGCTCCATCCTGTGGTTGGCCAAAGAACCTCCAAACAAGGTCACCCTCCATCGGAATATCAAAATTCATAACTCTGTTTCTGTTCTTCTGAATATAAATTTTTTCCCAAATAGTCAGCTCTTTTGTATTTTCTAACTGTTTTAATAATTTAGTGTCTGAATTTGTATTATGTTTTTCAGACCAAACATGAGCAGCAACTGCAGATTTTTCAATTTCTCCATTTTTAATATTTCTTATGTGTTCTTTGGTTCTAATTTTTAGGTTCTTTTTGTTTTCCCTATATATATCTTTTCACAACCCATGCATTCAATTTGATATATTCCTGACTTTTTATTTTTATCAGTTTTTTCATTTTTGTTGGTTTTTATTAGTTTATTTAAACTGTAGTTATTTTTTGGTGCTAATTTAATATTAAACTTCTCAAATATATTTTGAAATTTATTATGTACCTAGGGGTGATATGTGAATTTCTTATATTTTTCATAGGTGGTTCTTCTTTTTCAAGATTACTTCTGTTTATCATTTTTTGTTTTTTATACTTTTCTATCCTTTTATGTACCATTTTTTCATCAAACCCATTTTCTCTTGCTACTTTGATTATGTGTTTTTTCTCATGTTTGAAATCTTCTTCGTTTAAGGGTAAGTTTACCAATCTATGAGTTAAACTATTAAATGCTGCTAATTTATGTCCAATTGGATTGAACCCTGTTGATTTTATAAAATTTTCCATATGAGTTTCTTTCCTATGAATCCTGAATTCAATTTTTCTTTTTTCTTCGTTTCTGACCAATTTAAGATCCAAAAAAGGTATTTGTTTATTGTCTTCTATTTCTTTGGTGAATTTAATGTAAATTTAATAGTTTTAGGGAATCTTCTACATGTTTTTCTTTAACAATACAAATTATATCATCAACATATCTACTCCAAAATTTAAACATTGTGGGATGTGCTTTAGTGATTTTAGATTCAAAATCGCTCATAAATAAATTTGCCAGGAAAGGTGATAATGGGTTTTCCCATTGAGAGCCCTGATTTTTGTCTATAGAAATTCCCATTGAATGTAAAAAACATTTGGTCAATGCATAACGCAGTTAATTTCAAATAATCTTCTTTGATCTCTCTGTCTATGTTGTTTTTTCTTAACCAATTGGAGATATTGAACAATTGGTTAAGAAAAAACAACATAGACAGAGAGATCAAAGAAGATTATTTGAAATTAACTGCGTTATGCATTGACCAAATGTTTTTTACATTCAATGGGAATTTCTATAGACAAAAATCAGGGCTCTCAATGGGAAACCCATTATCACCTTTCCTGGCAAATTTATTTATGAGCGATTTTGAATGTAAAATCACTAAAGCACATCCCACAATGTTTAAATTTTGGAGTAGATATGTTGATGATATAATTTGTATTGTTAAAGAAAAACATGTAGAAGATTCCCTAAAACTATTAAATTTACATTAAATTCACCAAAGAAATAGAAGACAATAAACAAATACCTTTTTTGGATCTTAAATTGGTCAGAAACGAAGAAAAAAGAAAAATTGAATTCAGGATTCATAGGAAAGAAACTCATACGGAAAATTTTATAAAATCAACAGGGTTCAATCCAATTGGACATAAATTAGCAGCATTTAATAGTTTAACTCATAGATTGGTAAACTTACCCTTAAACGAAGAAGATTTCAAACATGAGAAAAAACACATAATCAAAGTAGCAAGAGAAAATGGGTTTGATGAAAAAATGGTACATAAAAGGATAGAAAAGTATAAAAAACAAAAAATGATAAACAGAAGTAATCTTGAAAAAGAAGAACCACCTATGAAAAAATATAAGAAATTCACATATCACCCCTGGGTACATAATAAATTTCAAAATATATTTGAGAAGTTTAATATTAAATTAGCACCAAAAAAATAACTACAGTTTAAATAAACTAATAAAAACCAACAAAAATGAAAAACTGATAAAAATAAAAAGTCAGGAATATATCAAATTGAATGCATGGGTTGTGAAAAGATATATATAGGGAAAACAAAAAGAAACCTAAAAATTAGAACCAAAGAACACATAAGAAATATTAAAAATGGAGAAATTGAAAAATCTGCAGTTGCTGCTCATGTTTGGTCTGAAAAACATAATATAAATTCAGACACTAAATTATTAAAACAGTTAGAAAATACAAAAGAGCTGACTATTTGGGAAAAAATTTATATTCAGAAGAACAGAAACAGAGTTATGAATTTTGATATTCCGATGGAGGGTGACCTTGTTTGGAGGTTCTTTGGCCAACCACAGGATGGAGCTGACATCGACATCCAGGTGGTGCAACATAATGCAACATAAATAAAACCAGTCTGGGAAAGCTGACGATAAAACAGAATTGTTTTGAAACATAAATAAAACCAGTCTGGGAAAGCTGACGATAAAACAGAATTGTTTTGAAACATGTCCAAGAACAAATCAACATTAATATTGAGGTAAGATGTCCAGACCAAAAATAATATAACTATAATCATTTTTTGGTGCTAATTTAATGTTGAATTTGTTGAAAATTTTTTTGAAACTTATTAAATACTGAGGGGTGATATGTGAATTTCTTGAATTTTATACCAATTCCTTCATCTGTCATTTTTTGTTCCTTGAATTTGTTTATTTTCTTGTGAATCATCTTTTCTTAAAATCCATTATCTTTTGCAATTTTTATGTGTTTTTTTTTTTATTCTTCAGATTTTCATTGCTCATGGGAATGTTCACAAGCCTGTATGTCAAACTATTAAATTCTGCCTGTTTGTGCAAAATATGGTTAAATCCTGTTGCTTTTATATAATTATCATAAGTAATGCCACGAGTGAATTTATCTAGACAATTTGGAAATCAAGAGTGACATTTGTTAGGACTATTTAACGAATAAAATTAAGCTGTTTACTCACAAATCATTATTTAAATATAGTTATTTTAAAATATTTATATATTTAATGTAAACGGCGATGTTTGAAAACAAATGAGAAACGATTGGTACACTTCATTTGCTTCTTTTGTTCATCACTGCAACCAGATCATATTATTTATTGCCAAAGGAATGCAATATTGTAAGAATGCACTCTAGTGGAGGAAAAATGAAACACATCAAACTGTATATTAATTCATTTCTGATGTCGTATGATGTAAATATGACAATTATATTTTTCTGGATTATTACCTGGGAAAAAATACATTTAAGAAAGTGCAAACAGTGGTTTCTTTTTTTGGTGGTTTAATCAATTGCTACAAATCTTTTTATATTAACTCCTGCATGCGCTATGTGTTGACATTCATGCACTATATATACAATCTGGTAGCTGTATTTCTTACGGAGTTGGTCACTGCAAAATAATGCTATGACCTATTCAGAATGTAAAAAAGGAGGTGCTTTCTTTATTATGATAAACTTTAGTTGGTAAATTCTAGGCGAAACACAACTGTGATTGGTTGTAAATCGAAAATCATTGAAATGTCATTGCTCATTGACTCCCATTTGGAGCATGAGTTAAATAGTCAATGTGAGTTTCTTTTCTGTAGATTCCAATTTCTATTTTTTTTTTCCTCATTCCTGATCAATTTATGGTCTAAAGATGTTAAAAAAATATGAGGTGAGTCAAAATACAACTCAAAATAAGTTAAAATAAACCCCATAGTGTTATTTCATACTTTACTTACTTACTTACTTAATACAGGCTTTCCACTTTACAGCAGTTTGCCCTTGATTCCTGCTTTCCATAGATTCCTATCTTCCCATTGTCCTTCTTCCATACCCCTCTTCATCATGGCATCATATATTCCCTCATACCATGCTCTTCTACTTCTCCCCCTCTTCCTTCTGCCTGGTACCATCCAATCCAACACCTGTTTAGGCCACTGGTCCTCCAACATCTGTTGTATATGTCCATACCACTGTAGAGCTCTCTTTGTTATCCTATCGATAACATTTTCTTCTGCATTCATTTCTTGTCTGTATTTCGAATATGTTGTAGCCTGGATATTCTCATACTTGTCCGTAATACATCCATTTCTGTCACCAAGATTCTTTTCTGCATCCTGTCATTTAAGGTCCAGCTTTCTGATCCATATGTAAGTATACTTTCTATTATTGTCTGTATAATCTCTTTTTTTGTTTTTCTGGTCAAATTTCTATTCCATAAAAGACCATTCAGGGATCTAATCGCCTTCCTTGCACAATTTACTCTGTTAATAATATATTTTTCACAAGTACCAGATTTATCTATTATAGATCCGATTCCGATTGAGGGTCTTTCCACTTTTCAGCGGTTGCCCTTTTACCAGCCGGCTGCTGGCCCTTCACATCCACATGTGTCAATCACAGAGGTAGATGATCAACAGCCAGTGTAGGGGTGACATGTGGTTAGCATGTCGAGTCCCCCAGCCGTTATAGCTGGTTCCTGAACCTGGAGCCGCTACTTATTGTAGCTACCCAATTGCCTCACGATGCTGGGTGGGCACCGGTCCCATACTGGCCGAAATACCATGAGAAAAATTTCTTCCCCCATGGAGACTCGAACCAGCGCAAGTCCCGTAGCTCTGCGCCAAGGCTTCCTACCTTAACCGCTCGGCTACGGCGCAGGACATTATTATAGATCCAAGATATGTAAATTCTTCAACACATTTAATTATCATATTTATTTGTAGGTCTTCTGAATTTCCTCCGATTACCATATATTCTGTTTTAATATAATTTATCTTCAGTCCACCTACCTCAAATGCATCGACCAACTTTCTGATCATATATTCTATATCTTCTTTATCTTGTCCTATCTGGTCATCAGCGAATAATAAATTGTTCAGTAAATGGCCATTAATGGTGATTCCCATTCCCCTACATGACTTATTCCATTTCATTAATACATCTTCTAAATATATCTTGAACAATGTTGGTGACATCCCGCATCCTTTTCTTAATCCTTTTGTTATATCAAATTCTGAGGATACTCTATTTCCAACCTTAATACTTGCTTTACATTCTTTTTATAAATTATACAAGAGATTTAGGTATTCCAAACTTCTCCATTGCCACCCAGAGCTTGTTGATGAGTACATAGTCATATGCCTTTTCCAGGTCTATAAATGCCATATGCACTTCTTTTCCTTTCGCCAACATCTTTTCTATAATCTGCCTGATCACAAATATATTATCAAGGCACGATTTACCTGCTGTGAAACCTGTTTGTTCTTCTGATATTTTATTTTCTATTAGTTCCTCCAATCTAATTTTAATAATTGTACTTAACATTCTACTAATTGCTGCCATAACACTGATCCCTCTATAGTTTGCTGGATCTCTTTTATTCCCTTTATTTTTGTATATTGCACTAATATACGATAACTTCCACTCATCTGGAATAGGATCTCCTTCTATCACTTGGTTAAAAAGTCTAGTTAAAATTCTTATAATTCCTGAACCACCATATTTAATTAGTTCCATGGTTATTCCTCCTGGACCTGCCACTTTTCCATTTTTTGCTGTTCTCAACACATTTCTTACCTCCTCTTCTGTTATAGGTTCTATTAAGTCACCCTTTCCATTATCCAGTGTAGCATAGTCTATAAATTCTCTCCTAGTTTCTGTTAAAAGCATTTTAAAATATTCCTGAAAAGTTTTCATTGGTACTAAATTAAAACTCTTTGTCATATTATCATTTCGCATGTTTGTAATTGTCCTCCATGCTTGGGCTGACTTTGAATAGCCTACTGTATGCTCAATTTCTCCACATACCCTATTCCACATTTCTTTTTTATGTTTCCTGACTTCTGCTTTAACCTTTCTTTTAAGTATGTTATAACTTTGATAATCTTCATCTTTCTTGGAACTTAAATATTTTTGATATGCATTTTTCTTTTCTGTTATGATATCAAGTATTTCCTTATTCACCCAATGGTTTTTATGGTGTTTATCATTTTCCAGACCAAGTGCTTCTCTTGCTGCTTCATGTATATATTTTTTCAAATGTTCATAAAGTAACGACAGAGTTCCAATCTTCATCAAATTTTAATTTTTCGGTGAGGCGTTGGGCATATAGATTTTTAATACTCTCATCTTGTAGTAAATGTAGATTATATCTACATTTTTCTAATTCATTTTCTATTTCTATATTTTGATCTTTATTTACCTTTTGCCTGTTTATAGGGCATACTATCCTAGTTGACAGCATATAATGATCCGTTCCACATTCGGGTCCTCGATTCACTCTAACATCTTGAACTATAATATTTCTCCGTTTCCTCACTATTACATAATCAATTATCGATCTTAGACTTTTAGTGCGTTGTTCCCACGTATATCTATGGATGTCCCGATGTTTAAACATCGAATTCATAATAATTAGGTCATTCACTTTGCATTCTTCTTTTAAACGTTGTCCATTTTCATTCTCAATATCTTCTCCATATGGACCAACTATGTCACCTGTCCCCTTTCCAACTCTGCTATTCAAATCTCCCATAATTATTAATTCCTTCTTTTGAGAAATCTTTTCTACCAATCCAGTAAATTTTTCAAAGTATTGTTCCTTTATTACTTGTGATGCATCGTTTGTTGGGGCATATGTACCTATTATTACTAATTCTTTCCCATACATTGTTATTTCCATAACTATAAATCTTTCATCTATTTCTTCTATTTGTTTTATTGAGGATTTCCATTTCTTCTTAATTAAAATTGATACTCCTCCTTTAGCTCTCTCCCATTTTTCCACTCCACTCCATACATGCATGCATTCACCAATCGTTTCTTGACCTTTCCCTTTCCTTTTCTTTTCTGTCAGAACTGCTATATCCACCCCCTTTCTTTGTAATCTCGTTAAGTACTTCATTATTCTTAATATTCCAACCTTGTATGTTCCAAGTTGCCAAAATCATTGTCCTTTTTCTTAGCCAAAGTCTATGCCTGTTGATCTGCCCGGCTTTATCTCTCTTTGCAGGAAACGTAACAATTATTTTTTATGGAACGGGTTGTCAGCCCTTCGCCAACCCCCGCATTTGGGGGACCTAACCAGAGCCTCATTTGCCGGTTTTCGGGATTCCTATTGGGCCTTCTCGGCTACCGTAGCGGTCACGGGAAAACTAGTCCCCACCGTACATCACCCCAATAGGCTATTCCATACTTCCCGTTGCCCACCCCTCGGAACGTGGACCACTGGGGATGAAAAGTAAGGTGCCAAATATGTAATTGTTAAAAGTGAGCTATGTTCAAGCTGACTTGAAATATACTGTTCAAAATTTTCTGAAGGATCTTTTGGGTTTTTTACAAGTACCTGAACCCCAGGAGTACCGATAAATTGAAATTTGGGCCCTTCTGAACGGCTATTATTCTAACTGGAACTTATATCTGCACTATTTAGGCCTATGCCATTAACATCGCTATCTGATCTCTCTTCCAGCTCTACAACTTCCTTAAACTTCACTAATATTATTACTTGCGTAGTCAGTTGATCCTTCTATTGAAACATCACCGCAAAAACTTGCATCTAATTAACTCACTGGCACTATTGAAACCGTAGGTTCATAAGCTCTCCACACATCCCTACCCTGAGCTAATGTTTTCCGATCATTCCCTGTATAATCTACTTCCTTCAAATCGTGGTTAATGTTATTATCCCATCTCGTTCTTGGTCTGGGCGTTTTCCCCCTGGTTTTCCTACAATAAGGTTCCATGCACGTCTTTCATTCCCCTTGAGAAAACTTGCGTCATTGTCATTAATTTCATAATCAGAAATGTTTTCAATTAAATCGAAATCGATAGATTATATTAGAACACGCTGTTTTTCCTAACCGACAAACACTATATCATATGAAATTTAACTAGTCGGACTCCGGCAACACATAACCATAAACTATTGAAAACTGAAAAAAGATGTTTCACAATACCTTACAACAGTCTGGAAAACAAATAAGGCCACTCTACCTCTCCACAAGCTACATAGTTCTGGTCCCTGAAGTAATATTCCGTCATTGCCACTGTGAGTGGTGGCGATGAAAAATTAAAGCGCCACTTGAGTAAGTCGCATTATTTGACAGTGTGGTGGACAATAAGCAATTTCTCATTAAGTTCAAGCTTACTTTTCATCCCATACTTGAATCAACTCAAAAATGAAATAAGTTTATTCTAGCAGATGAAGATGTGCTCTTTCTAATGGCACTAAAGAAAACAACATTGGAGATGATGTAATTCACATTATTTGAGTTTGAACAAAGCTCACTTTTAACAATTTCATATTTGGCACCATGTTTATGATCTAGTATAATCCTAGATAAGTGGCTATGAATAAAGATATTTGGGGCGGTGCATTGTCTCAACCACCATTAACAAATTTACTAAATATTAGTCTCAGTTTGTTTTTTGTTCTTGAGATATTTGGCCATAAAGAAGGACTAAAATGTATGACAGATTTTGTTAGGCACTTTGATCCACGCTGATGACTCCTAAAGTGGACTTCCTTTCGTCGGACTACATTTTTGGATTTAGGATAAAAAGTTGTGCAAAAAGTAAAAATAAGAGGTCCCTTCTTGCATTTACCTTGTAGAAAAAAGAGTTAAAAATTGAATGTTTTGTACGGTTTCTTGATGGATTCAACAAACAGGCCTCCATATGGAAGGTCATAGTTTCCCAAACACTTGACATTATGATTTGAAATTTTGCAGAGGTTCATCTCTAAAGAAGTTTCATACCTATACCAAGTTTCAGCGAAATTGAACATATTGAGCGCGGGGCACTAGACCACTTGAGATGGGATGACCCACAAGAGAATCTTAAAAGTCGAATAGACGTAATTTAACCGAATAGTAACACAAATTAGGTGCTTTAAGTCGGTACTTGATATATTTATTCTGCTAACAATGATCTTACAGGAAACTGTCAACCATTTCATGCTGAAACTTATCTTTAAATTTCTCCCAGAGAAGCGTTGTGATGTACCAAGGCCATATACAAAAAAAAATCTGCCTTTTTAACTGCCGTCCATCCATAGTAATTCTGCCCGAGGGCAGGTCTTTCACTGCAATCATAGCATTTTCATGCTATGCGTTGCAGCTTTACTAGGGAATTATAGGTGTGGTAGCTTCCCGTTGCTTTCCACACCGGTGAAGAATGATGGTAATGATAAGGATGATGATGGCCGGATGATTTTCGGGAACCGTTGGGCCCTAAGCATCCTGACATTTGTCTTACAGGTGAGGAAAAAGCCCGAAAAATACCTCATCCAGAAGCCTGTCCCGACCGGGAATCGAACCCGGGCCCGCTGCGTGACAAGGCAGCACTCTACCTCGAGACCACAGCGCAGGAGATTTTTAATTGCAAGGTACAGGGAATAGAAGTCATAATCCAACAATGACAACCCACTGTACGGTGATGTGCATCCCCTGCATGAGTTAAGAGCCGATTTGAATGAGGCGGGACGGCGAATAGTGAGGGTTATTCAGCCTGCTAATGCAGGAGTTGTATTACTTCCCTATAGTTTAAATGAGAGATTTGGAGCTGGATTTTAGTGTCTTACAGTTAAAAAAGGCTACTTTTTTTTGGACACGTACTTTGTACATCGCAACGCTTTTCTGGATAAATTTCATGATAGGTTTCGGCATGCAATGGTTGGAAGTTCCCTTATCAAACACAAGCCGAGGAGACAGTCATTTAACCGAATAATCACAAATAGGAATGAGATGCACAAAGAAATTAAACATAGGCTAAACTCTGGAAATGCGTGCTATTATGCATTGCAGAGACTCTTGATGTCCAAACTCCTTTCAAAAAACGTTAAACTGAAAATATATAAAACTATTATTCTACCAGTTATATTATATGGATGCGAAACATGGACTCTTACTTTAAGGGAGGAAAGGAGATTACGAGTTTTTGAGAATAAAGCTCTTAGGAAAATTTTTGGACCAAAGAGAGATGAACAGACAGGTGAATGGAGAACTACATGGTCTTTATAGGAAGCCAGATATAATAAGAACAGTCAAGTCTCGTAGACTGCGATGGGCAGGACATGTTGCGCGTATGGGGAATGAAATACGTGCATGGAAGCTTCTTGTAGGAAAGCCAGAGGGAAAACGTCCAGTTGGTAGACCAAGAATGAAGTCGGAGAACAACATTAACTATGATTTGAGGGAAGTAGATTATACAGGGAATGATTGGAAAGCATTAGCTCAGGATAGGGATATATGGAGAGCTTATGTCCGCGCGGTCATGTACCTACGGGTTCGATCGTGCCAGTGAGTAAGTAAGTAAGTTATACAGATTTGATGTTTTAAGTCTGTATTAATAATATAGATAATATATTTATTAAAAAATATCATGGATTGGTGGTCAGTGTTTCAGACTAAAGTTCATGAGGTCCCGGGTTCGATTCCCGGTCAAACCACAGGTTTTTTTCCTTAAATAAAATTATTCCTGTAGTTGCCCTTGGTCTGGGATTTAGGTTAAGAACTCTCCTGGTTTTTTCGTTATCATTTATCACCCATCATATCATCGGGGTAATGTAACTCCACCTTCCAGGTGCCCCAATCTAAGAAATGGATTACAATTCCGCCAATACCAGGGGAAAAAGCAAGAAATGGCATAAAAGACAACCTGGTGGCGTTAGACAAAAACAATTGTATGTATATTTATTCATATGGATTTGTTATGGTAACAATGATCTTAAATGTATTTTTATATAGGCCTATATTCAATGTCCCATGTTGTCATTTCGACATTTCTGGTGTTCTCTAGTAGCATTGATTTAATTGTAACCTGCTTCTGAAGTTGGGGCACCTGGAAGGCGGAGTTACGTTACCTCAATGATATGATGGGTATTAAATGATAATGTAGCGCCAAGAGAGTTCTTAACCTAAATTCCAGAGCATGGGCAATCAGGAATGGTTCCCTTTAAGGAAAAATCCATATGGTTTGACCGGGAATCGAACCCGGGACCACATGAACAATAGTCAGAAACGCTAACCACTAGCCCATGAGGATGGTCATATCTTAAATTTAAATATATATACATTTTGTTTTAATGCCTCAGGTTGTCATTTCGACATTTCTGGCATGGCGTACTTGTAACCCACTTCTGAGGTTGGGACTCCTGCCCCAATGATATGATGGGTGATGCCGATGGGTAATGATGCACCAGGAGAGGCCTTAAACCTAAACTTAATCTAACGAGGTGAATATGATATTGATGGCCAGATGATGTTCAGGGACCGTTTGGGCCTTAAAGTATTCTGACATTTGTCTTACAGGTGAGTAAAAACCTCGAAAAAAACCTCATCTAGGAAACGTGTCCCGACCGGGGATCGAACCCAGGCCTGCTGCGTGACAAGGCAGCACGTTATCTCGAGCCCACAGCGGTGGACTGATCTTAAATATTTATTTTCACATTTCATAACAATTGTTGCCTGTAACTACCCCGTCATACCCTCCATGGTATCTTTACCTTGTCGTGGTGCAGTGGCTTGCGTGCTTAAATGATCCTGAGAGCTATGCCGGCGCTAGCATTGCTGCCGATAGGGTTACCCATGCCGGACTGGTCGAAGGTGATAAGCCAGACGAAAAAAGTACCTTGGTCGAAAGAGTGACGATCTTTCACCGTAAAAATAGAACCGTCAAGAAATGCGGACATGGGTTCAACTGGGGTAAAATTTTCCGGAGGTCAAATAGTCCCCCATTCGGTTCTCCAGGAACATGGAATGTTAGGACTTTATGATTTGAGGGAAGTAGATTATACAGGGAATGATTGGAAAGCATTAGCTCGGGATAGGGATGTATGGAGAGCCTATGTCCGTGCGGCCATGAACCTACTGGTTCGATAGTGCCAGTGAGTAAGTAAGTAAGTAACTACCCTGTCATAAACTACTATATTTCGATCTCTATGCATTTTTTGTAATGTTTCACAACAAAAAAGGATATCTTGCTCTTATTTACCTAGAGATACGTCAGTGTTGCTTTTGTAACACCCACGCGAAATGTTCTGCATGAGAGCGCTTCTGCAGTACGGAGGTCACAAGGCCGTCCTGCGCGAAGGTCTCCCAGAGCTCACGTCAATGAGTAACTCCCACCACACACTCGCTGCAGCGTGTAACTCCACGTTATATCTCTTAACAATATTCATATTTTTAGAACAGTGGTTACCAGACGTACAGCTGAGGTCACAGCAATTTCTCCCCTGTTCCGCTCCTTTAGTTCATCACACACACAAAGCCTAGTAAATGCACTATTTTTTGTAATATAATAATAATAATGTTTTATTTATTCTGGCAGAGTTAAGGCCATAAGGTCTTCTCTTCCACTCAACCAGCACAAATACAAATTAAATATTTGAATATTTGACAAATATAGATATTCATTCATAGTGTTCTGCTCAAGAGCAGGTCTTTCACTGCAAACTCAGCATTCTCCACTCTTTCCTTGACTCAGCTTTCCTTTTTGTATCTCCATACAAACCATTTATTTTAATATTGTCTATCATCTGATGTCTTTTTCTGCCTCTTTCTTTCCGTTGACCATTCCTTCTACAGCATCCTTCAGCAGGCAGTTTCTTCTTAGCCAGTGGCCAATCCAATTTCTTTTCCTCTTCTTTATGAGTTCCAGCATTGTTCTTCTTTCACCCACTCTGTCTAGCACATCTTCATTTCTTACTTTGTCTGTCCAGTTTATACGTTCCATTCTTCTCCATATCCACATCTCAAAAGCTTCCAGTCGCTTTTCCTCATTTCGTCGTAATGTCCACGTCTCCGCACCATATAATGCTACACTCCACACAAAGCACTTCACTAGCCTCTTTCTTATTTCTCTTGCCAAAGGTCCGCAGAAAATGCTTCTCTTCTTGTTGAAAGCTTCTTTTGCCATTGCTATCCTCTGCTTTACTTCTTGACCGCAGTTCATGTAATATAGATATACACTATACTAATTATAAACAGTTAAAGATACTTTAAATGTAGCAATGTAAATTTCGTGTACAAAAAACATTTTATACGTTAATAACAATAATAATAATAATAATAATAATAATAATAATAATATAATGATAATAATATAATAATAATATAATAGTGATAATAATAATAATAATCATCATCATCATGAACAAATTCGTTTTAGGCCATGTGGCCTGTACGGTAAACCTAGCGAAGATGGTCTTGATCTTTCCACCGATGTTTTGGTCTTCCTTGGTCCCTATGTCCAGTTGGGGTATATTGGAATGCCAATTTTGGAAGTCTATTTCTTGCCATTCTCCTCAGATGATTTTTCCATTCTTGTTGGTATCTTTGTATATTTTCATTTAAACTTGTTACTCCAAGTTTTCCTCTGATAATAGTGTTCCTTTGGTGATCCAGTCTATTAACTCCTAACAATGATCGTAAGAAGCACATTTGGCTTACTTGAAGTTTGTGAGTGTTTCTTTTATTTAAAATCCAAATTTCACTTCCGTATTTTAGAGCAGCTTTTGATGTGATGTTATGTAATCTTAGTTTTGTCTCTGTCCTCATCTGTTTAACAAAATGTCTTCGTTTATAATAATAAACATAATAATAATAGTATGAATATGATAAATTTTACGAGAAACACCAATTAATATATACACTGGGTAATGATGAAGTCGAGGATAAAGCAAATATAAATTTAGATTTCTTTTAAAAGTTGCCAATGTCCGGCAGCCCCTTATTTCTTGTGGTAGGGAATTCCAGTTTCGAGAAGTGAAGATAGTATATGATATATAGTGGTAATAGAAGCGGTTCTAGGTCCAAAAAATAAAACAATTATTTTAAAATGGGTTTTATTGAGTTAGAAGCCTCATGGACTAACTAACTCACTGGTACTATCGAACCCGTAGGTTCATGGCTGCGCGGACATAAGCTCTCCATACATCCCTATCCTGAGCTAATGCTTTCCAATCATCCTGTATAAACTACTTCCCTCAAATCATAGTTAATGTTATTCTCCCACCTCATTATTGGTCTACCAACTGGGTATTTTCCCCCTGGCTTTCCTACAAGAAGCTTCCGTGCAAGTCTTGCATTCCCCATTCGTGTCACATGTCCTGCCCATCGCAGTGTACGAGACTTAACTGTTCTTATTATATCTGACTTCCTATAAAGACCATGTAGTTCACTGTTATGCAGTCTTCTCAATTCATCTGTCTGTTCATCTCTCTTTGGTCGAACATTTTTCCTAAGAACTTTATTCTCAAATATTCGTAATCTCCTTTCCTCCCTTAAAGTAATGGTCCGTGTTTCGCATCCATATAATAATATAACTGGTAGAATAATATATATATTTTTTTCAGTTTAATGTTTTTTGAAAGGAGTTGGGACATCAAAAGTCTCTACAATGCATAATAGCACGCAATTCCAGAATTGAACCTATGTTTAATTTCTTTGTGCATCTCATTCCTATTTGTGATTAGGTATTTGAATTCAGGACTAGTGGACAGATCTGAGTACAGTTCATAGGGTCCCGAGTTTGATTCCAGGTCAGACCACAGGAATTTTTTTAACTAACTCACTGGAGCTTACATGCCCCTCTTGCATTCCCCATTCGTTCCACATGTTCTGCACATCGCAATCTACGAGACAATACTCTTCTAATTATATCTGGTTTCCCATGAAGATCATGTGGTTCACTGTTAAGCAGTCTTCTCCATTCGCCTGTCTGTTCATCTCTCTTTGGTGCAAATCTAGTGCCCCACTACGATATAATGTCCTAACATTCCATGTTCCTAGGAACATGAGCCTTTGTCATGGATTCCCTGAAGTAGTCCCTGTCCGGAGAACTGAATGGGGGACTATTCTACCTTCGGAAAATTTTACCTCAGTGGAACCCACGTCCGCGTTTCTTGTCGGTTGTATTTTTACGGTTAAAGATCGCCACTCTTTTGGCCAAGGTACTTCTTTTTTCTTCTGGCTTCGACCTGTCCGATATAGGTAATCTTTTCGGCAGTAATGCTGTCACCGGCATAGCTCTCGGGGCCATTTAAGCGCGCAAGCCACTCCGCCGTGACAAGGTAAGGATACCATGGAGGGCAGGGATATTTCCTTAAAGGAGATTATTCCTGTGATCGCCCATGGTCTGCATTTAGATAAGTTTATATTTAAGGACTCTCCAGGTGCTTCATTGTCATTCGTCACCTATCACATTATCGGGGTGAAATAAAGTAAGAGCTTCTTATTCGCGGGTAAAAAAAATGCGACACTGAACTTGTATTCGCGGCTAAAATTTCTTTAATCGCTTATCCAGTCGGTATATTAGAAGGATTAGGTATCCTTTATTAACGAATCAGCTATTTTTTTACTGCAGAACGTGTTTTACGAACGAACGAAGACTGATTCAAACCAAATAGATAAATAAATACAATATGTAAAACAAACCTTGCTGTCCGATACTTCGTTGTTAAAAGCCGCCATCGCCGTATTTCACATGCCACTATGTACTCGCCATGATCGGTGTGTTTTATTGTTTCAACTTGTCATCCGTTGCAATACATTTTGATTGAATAACACGTGTCTCTTCTGCTATGTTCCCAATTTATAGGCCTAATTTTGAGTAAAAGAAAAGCTTAAAGTAAAAAATAGAAATGCTTGACACGTTGGAGAATCATTTAAGCGGCAAAACGGAAAAAATTATTAACTTCTTTAAGCCCTTGTCTAAACCTGACAATAATAATTTAAAGGTGTTGTTCATAATCTCTCATTAAATCGATTTTAATTTGACTATTTAACTCATTCCCCAAATGGGAGTCAATGACAAATCGCATTTCAATGAATTTTTATTTACAACCAATCACAGTCTTTTTTACCTCGATTTTATCAATTTAATTTTATCACTTTAAAATCAAGCTCCTCCTTTTTAACATTCTGAATAGGTCATAGCATTATTTTGCAGTGACTGACTCTCTAAGAAATACGTTGAATATAACAATTTATATACTAAGATGTAAGAATCCCAAAATGCATGTGGCTACCAGATTGTATATAATAGTGCACGGATGTTACCAGATAGTGCTTACGGGATATAATATAAAACATTTGTAGCAATTGATTATAACACAAAAAATAAAATAAACCACTGTTTGCACTTTCTTAAACATATTATTTCCCAGGAATTTACGTTCCAGAAAAATATAATTGACATATTTACATCATAGGACATCAGAAATTAATTAATATGTTGGTTACAAACAGTTTGATGTTTCATTTTTTCTCCACTAGGGTGCATACTTAGAATATTGCGATCCTTTGGCAATAAATAATATGATCTGGTTGCAGTGATTAACAAATGAAAAATAATATTTCTCATTTGTTTTCAAACATCGCCGTTTACATTACATATATAAATATTTTAAAATAACTATATTTAAATAATGATTTGTGAGTAAAGAGCTTAATTTTATTCGTTAAATAGCCCTAACAAATGCCACTCTTGATTTCCAAATTCTCTAGATAAATTCATTCCTCACTTCGTGAGCCGTGAATTTATCGATAATTTGGAAATCAATCGTGGCATTGATTATGGTAATTTTTATTTTATTTGGGAACATTGGAACATATCCCCTATATACCCATACGAATTACCATTCTGTATTCGCGGCATATTTACGGAACATTCCCCCGCTAATAAGGAGCTTTTACTGTAATTCCGCTTCTAGACGCTACGATTCCTCCAAGTCGGAGCAGGGTTCGGCGAGTAAATTAAAGTGTACGTTAACACAGAAAACAGTAATAAACAAACATTTGTTTTTGGTAAATAAAACACCAACAATTTAATTTTTAAGTTCTATGAGTATTCTACAGAACAGGCTATTAAATGAAAATTGCATTGTACCATGTTCCATACACTTCATTCGTTATCGGTATTTTTTACATTAATTTGAAATATCACATAATTATTTTTATGAGTCGTTACATTTGATTGATTTTTACAGGTTGAAAATCAGATTCTTGTTTTTAGTTATGTTACCTGTATATAACCGTTTAGAACATACATAACAATATGTAAATATAAATTTATTCAACCGTGTAATCTCGTTAGATTTAATACATAATTTTATAATACTCATGGGTTATTAGGTAAGAATATAATTTTTGGGAAACTGATAATATACATTCTTTCATTTTTCTTCACATTCTGTGTAAATAAATTATTTTCTGATTAATATCTAATAATAATAATAATAATAAAGGTAAAGTGATCCCACAACAGGCCTCAGGAGGGCCTTGGGGTAGTAGGAGGTTAAGGCTCCCACTTTTTCTAGACAATCGGCACTTTATGTCAGCCGGGTTGTCAGCCCTGCGTGACGGCCACCTTTACCCCAGAACAAGCGTCTGGTACTCATTTCAGTTAGAGGCTGAGTCGACCCCAGGGCCATAGTGCCGCCAGAGGGTTTTGGTCAGTTTAAAAATCCTGACCCCAACGGGACTTGAACCCTCGACCCTCCGGCTTGTAGCTCAGTGCCTTAACCACTACGCTACGGCGTGCCCCATAATAATAATAATAATAATAATAATAATAATAATAATAATAAATTATGGTCTATGCAAATATAGGTTTTCTAGAAATAACATGCCACTGAAACTTCAGCATTTTATTAAATATGGGCTAAAATATTGAAAATTAAAAAAAATATAAGAATTTCTTAACATTATACTTTCATGAAATATGCCTACATTTTATATACCGGTATATATATATATATATATATATATTATGACATGATAAGAAACATAAATGCTCGGACGGGACTTGAACCCGGACCTCTGGGTTGGTACCCCAGTGCGCTTCCGATTACGCCACGGAGCAAGTCTAGTACAAACATTCATTTTTCTTTACATATTCTCATTCTTACAAGATGTAGTGGGAACTCGGTCTCCACTGCCATCTGGTAGTTCCTATCACAAGTAAGCAAATTAAAGATACAATTGTTTACTTTATAGCAGTGACGCTTTATCGATGTTATAATTAAATTTTTGACATTGAACAATGCAATCTTAATATGACATGATATGTAATATATATATATATATATATATATATATATATATATAAAGTTTAAAGGGCCTTGTCTGCCATTTTTTAAATGCCGGTGCATTGTGGGCGTGACCTAGTAAAAGCACATAGAGCGTTTTACACAAGAAAATAATTTCATGGTAGTCTTATATGACAATTATCCATGGAATATTTGTCCCAAACGATGTACTTGTCTACAGAAAACAATATTATGATCTTCTACTGTAGTTTCGTTTATTATATAATACTTTGTTACTGTTATGTTTATCAGCAAAAAAAAATGCATCAAATATGTTAGGAATGAGAAAAAATTGAAGAAATTAAGTGCAGAATATGACGAATTGCATTTAAATCATGCTAAAGAGCGTGAAAAAAAATCACTGGATCCTTCAATGCAATGAAGTTGGCAACAGCTGAGACAATGTGGGAAAGATTTATAGATTGTTGTGAAATGAGGTGTGCAGTGATGTTGTCTGACGGTTATTATTATTATTATGATTATTATTATTATTATTATTATTATTATTATTATTATTATTATTATTATTATTATTATTATTAAACATCTGAAGGCTCTCACAACATTTATGATGTTGAACTCATCAAGGAAGAATGCCTCAATAATGTGCCTAAACGGTTAGGCACCGGTATAAGGAACAAGTGCAAGGTATAAGGCGTTATTCAAGGTGGACGAAAAGAAGAAAATGTGTCAGCTCCAACCATAAAAACCTAACATTCCACTTTAGGAATGACCTGAAGAACAACATTCCAAATGTGCACCAAATGAAATCTGCAGTCTATGCTACATTACTGCGCTATATCAGCACTGATGAAGATCAACATCAAGATCCTCACCTTTTGAAGTGCTCTGGAGGATTTCATTCATGATGTTTTGATTCTTAATTGTGTCATTGCCAAGAATGAAAAGACAGCAAGTCAAAAGAAAATTTAAGAAAATACAGCCTACAGTGGTAACAAAAACCGTGCCTGTTTATCAAAGGCTGGCAGCAGATGAACTTCTTTCTAGCTGTGTCATTGGAGGGATTCAGAATATCAATGAGAGCCTTCACAATTCAATATGATCTAAGTGCCCTGAAACAAAGTGTGTGTGAAGAAGAAGAATGGAATGTCCTGTTCTACCTACTGTGAGCCAATTCAACATGGGTTGTGAAACTAGTTTGGAAATAAGGAAAACTGTCACAGGAGAAGAAGCCAGTGACACTGCAAGGAATATCGTGCTCAACAAGATAATCATCGGATCTACCTATCCAAAGCTAGGAACACTGAACAGTCAAGGAAAGTGAGCAGAAAGAAAGAAAGACTAAAGTGAAAAAGCCCTGCGACCCGTTATTAAAATGACAGGTGGTGAGCAATTTCTTTGACCTACTGAGTGTGGTGTCCCGGGTTCCAAAGAAATTGCTCACCACCTGTCATTTTAATGACGGGTCGCAGGGCTTTTTCACTTTAGTCTTTCTTTCTTTCTGCTCACTTTCCTTGACTGTTCAGTGTTCCTAGCTTTGGATAGGTAGATCCGATGATTATTTTGTTGAGCACAATATTCCTTGCAGTATCACTGGCTTCTTCTCCTGTGACAGTTTTCCTTATTTCCAAACTGGTTTCACAACTCATGTTGAATTGGCTCACAGCAGGTAGAACAGGATATTCCATTCTTCTTCTTCACACATGAGGAGAAAACTAACAAAAATAGAGCAGAAGAGTGTATGAAGAAGATGGAGGGTCATGCATATCAAGATTTTACAAAAATTATAATTCCAAACATAGTAATTGGGCTGTAATCTTGAATATAACTCCCACGATTCTACAATGCATTTAAAATTACCCAAAAGTAATAGGCCCTACAATAGGAAATCTCGTGTTACAGGATATTCATTTCTAAAGAGATTTTTTCACAAAGATCAAATAAATCGAATCTATATGTCCCCTGCTGAATTAATATGTTTTCATTTTTTTTTTCATCAGGCAGGGATATATTTATTTTTGTGGCATGTGTTTAAAGTTCTAAAAGAATAATTAGTACTTACGAAACGCTAAATGATAAATATACGCCTAAATTTGGCTTACCTACAAAGTATATGATGATTTATATGGAAATGGTCCACCGCTGTGGTCTCGAGGTAGCGTGCTGCCTTGTCGCAGTTTTCTGGTTGAGGTTTTTATCGGGGTTTTTCCTCACCTGTAAGACAAATGTCAGGAAAACTGTAAGACCCAAACGGTCCCCGAAATCATATGGCCATCATCATCATCATCCTTATCATTATCATCATCGTCATCATCCTTCACCGGTGTGGAAAGCAACGTGAAGCTACCACACCTACAATTCCCTAGTAAAGCTGCAAAGCATAGCATGAAAATGCTATGATTGCAGTGAAAGACCTGCCCTCAGGCAGAATTACTATGGATGGATATGGAAATGCATGTTCTACCTTCTTTTACATATGATATGGAAAGGAGACGAAATTTTGCTATCACTTGTTACTGAATAGGCTATTCATTTTGATAGTGCATATAATAGCATATTTTCGATATTGTTGCATATCTCCTAATTTTTATATTAGGCATGCATATATCAAACAGTTTTAAGGATGGTACTGGATATTTCATAATTTTTGTATGAACTATGCGTATATCTAATATATTAGGCCTACTTATAATTGGAAACACTTGAGCATAAGTCTAAAACTCCTGTATGTTTAATGCATATGTTTATATTTTTAGTGCATGTTTTACATATTTTAGCAACATAACTGCATGCACTGTTTTAGTGCATATAAATCCGAAGCTTAATAATAATTCATTGTCATTATGCAAAAATCATCATCATCCTTCACAGATTAGGCCTTTCCCAGTTCCGATCTCACATCTGTTCAGCCCACCGCTTTCTTGGTCTTTATACCGATCTTCGTCCTCCAGAATTATACATTAGTGTCATCTTTGGTATCCTATCCTATGTCGGTCTTTGCAGGTGTTCTATCCAATTGTTCCGGTGTTCTTCTATTTGTTGATGAAGTGGTTGTACTTTTAGTTCCTCAATAATATTCTCATTTATAATATGTTCTTCTCTTGTACAACCTTTCACAGCCCATATGAATCTCATTTCCGCTGCCTGAATTTTACTTTTTTTTATTTTTTCTTCAGAACTAAGGCCTCACGTTCATACATCGCCACTGGTAGTGCCATCGTTGAATAAAATCTTAGATGTAAAGGAAGAGGTATTTAATACACAACTATTATATGTTTTTAATTTATTTAGAGCCCCACCACCACCCCCCGGGTACCTCGGGCATAATGCCCTTATCCCCGAGTCTGCTTTATGTCCCTAACTACTATCTAATCTTTATTGAATAAATAAACGTACAGATATTGGGCATGTGAAGTGTAGATGTTACTTAAAGTAATAAGTGTTGTGTGTTTGTTTGTGTCTGTGATTGTGAGTTTGTAATTAGTGATACATAAAATAAATATACATAATACTAAAAATAATGATAATTGTTTTGACGATACGTGATATGAGAGTAATAGTGTTGTGTTTGTTTGTGTTAGTGTGTGTGTGTATGTAATTTGTGTTTGCTGTTTGTTTCTGTTTATGTGTGTGTGTGTGTGTGTGTGTGAGAGAGATTGTGAAGATCGGAATGTTAATGACGGATCATTCTTCTTCTGCCATCTTCTTCAGTTCTTAATCGTAGAACTCTACCGATGTAGCGTGTGATTGCTTTGTAGAACTCTACCGATGTAGCGTGTGATTGCTTTGTAGAACTCTACCGATGTAGCGTGTGATTGCTTTGTAGAACTCTACCGATGTAGCGTGTGATTGCTTTGTAGAACTCTACCGATGTAGCGTGTGATTGCTTTGCGCTTGGCATGGTTGCTATTACAACAAGAGAGCATAAGAGACCTGTTGCAGTATAATGCAAACATACAGTGAACATACAGGCTTTATACTAACTTTCGATTAGTCTATGAACAATCGCCACTCATCTGACTGGTGTTGATTTCCAAGATTGAACATACATCATTTAAAAATATGTATATATATATACTTTTTTAGAGAAGTACTCTACGAAATCACTACGATGAAGGCATATTATTTTATCTTTTTTGGAGTGTGTTTCAACCTTTGACCCTGTACCGTACTTAAAAAGCCCAGCCGACTGTTTAGACAAATTTAAATCCTGTATAAGATCATTAAGGTCTCTTGAATTAAAGAAGTGAGAGGTTTTAATGAACTAGTTCTTCATTTGTAGGGTCACTTCTCTCGTTTCTTTAGTCTTCAGTCTTCAGTGTGAGCTGAATCGGAATTATCACTTAAAGTAAAGTGATCCCTCAACAGGCCCGGAGGCCCTTGGGGTAGTAGGAGGTTAAGGCTCTCACTTTTTCTAGACAATCAGCACTTGATGTCAGCCAGATTGTCAGCCCTGCGTGAAGGCCGCCTTTACCCCAGAACAAGCGTCATTTCTGTTAGAGGCTGAGTCGACCCCAGGGCCATAGTGTCGCCAGAGGGTTTGGGTCAGTTTAAAAATCCTGACCCCAACGGGACTTGAACCCTCGACCCTCCGGCTTGTAGCTGAGGTCCTTAACCACTACGCTACGGCGTGCCCCCGGAATTATCACTTATGATTATGAAATCCTCTTTGTTTCTTTTTTGTATCTGTTATCACTGCTATATCTATACCTCTTTCTTTTAATTCTCTTTCCAGTTCGGTTTCTGTATGATGTATTCCTCTGACATTCCATGTTGCTGCTTTAATTTGGTCTTGAACTCCAAAACGTTTATCCTTATGCTTTGCGTTTGTCGTTATCGGTTGGACAGTCCGGCTATCTCTTTGGAGCTTGTAAGTATTTTGAAGTGTCCCCTGAGTACGTTACTAACGTTCTGCAGGGTTAGTCCTTTGGAGGAGCTGCCTCCTTAAAGCCTTTGGGCTTGCTTCCTTGTGTTTTATCCCCACAAGGAGGGTTGCCTCTTCCGCCTTCTGCCGTTGAGGACTTCACTCTTGTGACTCTTGTTTCTCCGAGCTGGGTCTCTTATTTCATCCCCAGAGATTGGGTTGCCACTTCCGCCATTTTTGCCGTTCCAACATTTCTATCTCCGCCGTGTCTGCCGTTGTGGTCTTCCGTGATTGCAGCTTCTAGTGTGGCCATTGCACCCACGTTGCGGATTATTCTTAGTTCCCTCTCCTCTTATCTAACCGCAGGCCAAGGCTTCCCGGTATGAGAAAACAAAAATAAAAAAATAATCAAAGGAACCAATACATATAACAGGAGGAGTTAGACAAGGTTGTCCACTATCAACCACTCTTTTTAACATTTATTTTGACGACATGATGGGATGATGGAAGCAAATGGCGACTGGGGGAATTAACTTAGGAAATATAGTAATAAAAACAGTAGCCTTCGCAGATAACCAGATTTTAATTGCAAAAACAGAAGACGAACTACAAATAATGCTATATAAACTAAATGAAATATAAAAAATAAATAAAACATGGAAATATGATCAAAAAATATAAAAAAACAATGGCCTTCAAGGGCGCTCATCCAGTTCGGACGAATATAATATTAGAAAATAAACCAATAGAACAAGTGGTAAGATATAACTTCCTAGGTTGCGAAATATACACAGCACAAACAGATATAAATAACAAACTAAATAAGTTTAATTATATAACAGGAACACTGAAAAGAACTTTGAAAAAATAAAGCCAGGAAAGACTCTATAATGAAATTATACAAGACAATGGCAGTGCCTATTATTACTTATGATCCGAAACATGGACAGTGACAACACAACAATCTGCCAGGATACAAGCTGCTGAAATGAAATTCCTCAGACCAATAGCAGGATATCAAAGAACAGACAAAAAACATAACACAGAAATAAGACAACAACTAAAAGTAGATGAATTAAACAAAACAATAGTGAAATACAGAACAAACTGGAAAGAACACTTGGCAAGGATGACAGAATAGAATACCAAAAGCAGCATACAGCTATTCACCATGAGGAAGAAGAAATTTGAGAAGACCAAAGAAAAGATAGAAACAGCAGCAATTTGGAGCCGGAACAGGCTAGTAAATAAGCCTAAACCGTGAAGAAGATGAAGAAGAAGATTATGAAATCTGGATCCCGCGCCGTAGTCGAGTGGGTTAAGGAAAGATGCCTTGGCTTAGAGATACGGGACTGCGCTGGTTCGGGTCTCCGTGGAGGAAGAAATTTGCTCATGAAATTTCGAGCAGTATGGGACCGGTGTTCACCCAGCATCGTGAGGCATTTGGATAGCTACAATACGTAGCGGCTCCAGGTTGAAAAAAATATATAACGGCTGGGGGACCCGACATGCTGCCCACGTCACCCCTACAGCTTTGTGATTAACACATGTGGATGTGAGGGCAGCAGCCGGCTGGTAGGTCAAGGACCTTCTATGCCTGTCGCGTCATGGAGTTTTATTTTATGAAATCTGGACACTTTAGTACAGGATACTCTTTACAATGTATCACAGGTTTCATTGCAGTTGAGATGTGAGATACTTAACTGTTTATTTTGTTTTGTACGTGGTTTCTTTAATGCTAGTTAAGCAGAAATAGTCATGTGTTGAATGATCCCAAGCAAATCATAGGAACTGAAAATGGCATATGATGTGTACCATTTTTCCATCCAGTGAGAAACCTAACACATGATACATCTGCTGCCCAGTCGTTATCAAAATCGCCAGCTTTACACCGAAAATAAAGCTAATAACACTTTTTCACGAGAGGTTTGATATTTCGCCTCTTTTAGACTTGAAGGTTAGTTCACCAAACACATAGCAGAAATTGTTTGGTTGATTTAAACATTTTCTTGACGTGTGTAAACGTTTATAAAACTTGCAAAATGAAAACAATATGCGGCAGAAAACCAAAATAAGTGATGACAGACTCATTAAAATTTTAATACTGGGTACTTGCTGCCCAGGGTTGCCAACGCCCTCTGAGAAAAAGTGGCTAAAACTGAGTCCTAGAAATGGCTAAAATGCAAGTTTTATCCGTGAAGGAAGCTGTATTTTAAAGCTTAAAAAATGAACTTGCCAATGTGTATTTCTGAAGAACAATTTTGTCAGCATTTTTCTTTTACTCTATTGGAATTGATGTAATTATAATATGGTGACTGATTATTGAATGTAAAATCTATTTTAAGAAATAAATATATTATTACAACGAAAGATTCTGTAATTCTGAATTAAAAAAAAAAAGTATTTCTTTAATTTATTTTCCTTTTAAGTTTATCCAACTTATGTGTTTATACGTCTTCTCGCCAGAAATTATATTTCTATGTGATATTCTTTGTTTATTTCTTACTCTCACTGAGTACTGGTCTGAATCATTTCCTCATATATAAAGTGATCCCACAACAGGCCTCAGGAGGCCCTTGGGGTAGTAGGAGGTTAAGGCTCCCACTTTTTCTAGACAATCGGCACTTTATGTCAGCCGGGTTGTCAGCCCTGCGTGACGGCCGCCTTTACCCCAGAACAAGCGTCTGGTACTCATTTACGTTAGAGGCTGAGTGCCGCCAGAAGGTTTGGGTCAGTTTAAAAATCCTGACCCCAAATATATATATTTAAACATTTTCTTGGCGTGTGTAAACGTTTATAAAACTTGCAAAATGAAAACAATATGCGGCAGAAAACCAAAATAAGTGTTGACAGACTCATTAAAATTTTAATACTGGGTAGTTGCTGCCCAGGGTTGCCAATGCCCTGTGAGAAAAAGTCTATATATATATAGACTTCAGCCTGTTCTGCATTAATACATGGTCTAACTGATTATAATATAATAGTACCATTATAATATAATAGTCCACCGCTGTGGTCTCGAGGTAGCGTGCTGCCTTGTCACGCAGCAGGCCCGGGTTCGATCTCCGGTCGGGACAGTTTTTTCTGGGTGAGGTTTTTATCGGGGTTTTTCCTCACCTGTAAGACAAATGTCAGGAAAACTTTAAGGCCCAAATGGTCCCCGAAATCATATGGCCATCATCATCATCCTTATCATTATCATCATCATGCTTCACCGGTGTGGAAAGCAACGGGAAGCTACCACACCTACAATTCCCTAGTAACGCTGCAAAGCATAGCATGAAAATGCAATGTTTCCACTGAAAGACCTGCCCTTGGGCAGAATTACTATGGATGGATGGATAGTATATGTCCACGTTTCTTTGGGTATGTTCTTTGGATAGAAGGTACTCATTTTGCTTAATTTATTTTTGTAGTCGCAGAATCTATCAATCTCCATCCGTTATTATTACAAAATGTATACAAAATAATCAAATAGTAATAAAAATGACTTGAAGTGGCCAAAGAAAAGACAACAAATAGCTAAAAAAGGTATTAGTAGTTTTTTTCACAAATGTATAGCTAGTTATGTTTTGAAAAGCCAGATCTAGCTACAAAGTGGCTAAATTGGCAACACTGTTGCTGCCTGCTTATTAAAGCAATGCAGTATTTGAACATGTTAGAACATGAATAATGGTGCACATGTTTCAACATAAATAGGTCTGTCTGATGCCAACTTATTCTGAATAAAATTGTCACGTATAATTTTCGATAACTATAACCAACAAAAACCTAATATGCAGAAGTATATTACACAAAAAAAGTCCACATCTGTGATCTCGAGGTAGCTTGCTGCCTTGTCACGGGTTCGATCCCCGGTCGGGACAAGTTTCTTGGGTGAGGTTTTTTCGGGGTATTTCCTCACCTGTAAGGCAAATGTCAGTAAACTTTTAAGGCCCAAATAGTCATCTCGGCCATCATAATTATCATATTCACTTCATTAAGATTAAGGCCTCTCCCGGCGCATCATTACCATCATCATCAGTCTTATCATTGGGGCAGCGTAACACCGCCTTCCATGCGCCCCTACCAACTGACTTGAGTATCACATTCGGACAAAGACCGCAACGAGTTCATAATGCTTGTGCATGTTATTTATATCAGACCACATAACTCCAGTATTTGAAATGTTGTCTTGGCTCCGATTGGAAGACAGGCGAAAGATACATTGCCTCTGCTTCTTATACAACACTTTGTCCACCTCATCGCCCCTTTATATTTCTACCCGCTTTCATTCGCTATCCTCCCACCATAACTTGAACACACGATCGAGAGAAAATTTAAATCTAGCTGTTCCTCTATATGGAACATCTCACTATTCCTCGTCCTTCCTTGTTTCAGCCACTCGACTCTGGAATTCCCTCCCCCCATATATTATGGACTTCCTGACTCAAAAACAGTTTAAAAAGAAACTCACTTCACATTTCCTTGACAATATAATATATAACCATGTTCCGTGTATACTTTTATTCTTTCTTCATAGTTTACACTTTCTTTACCAAGCGATTTACTTAATTTAATTATAGGTTATTATTATTATTATTACTATTTTTCTTTCTTTCCCTTCTCAACTTTATATCTATTATGTATAATTTATCATAATTCTTATTGTATGTGTAATTAAACCCCGATGAAGTGGAAGAAAAGACCTTACAGTCTTAACTCCATCAGGTAAAATAAATAAATAAATAAATAAAAAGAAGTGGATTACAATACGCCAATGCTAGGAGAGAATACCAGAAATGTCGAAATGACAAACTGGTGGCATTAAATTAAAAAAATAATCAAAAATGACAGTCACTAAAAAAAATGCCTGATGGAAGATCATATAGTTGAATTCAATATTTAAAAAACTGTACTAGGGTCACTAATTTCCTTGTGGGTAAAAAAAAAATACCAGTGTAATTAGTGAAAGAAAATTAATTTTTCACCAGCTACGTCAGAAATGTACAGTATCGTATATATTTTTATATTTTTCAACAGACTGAGTTTCGAGATGTTCCTGGACCGAACAATCTGACTGCAATTTTTCCTTGTTTTCCTCGGCCCTAGAGGGAAATACCGAATTGGAATAAATTATTTCATTGTAATTATTGAATGGCAGTCTCATAAATATAAATTATCATTAGTAGAGAATGGATTTTAAGGTGCAAATTTTGGTCGTAAAACGGGGGGGGGGAAATAAAGGTTCTGAAAATACATACAAAAATGTGCAAAAACAGGTGCTGCTGAAACAATTGAATTAAGGTTAAAATCAATTACATGAACTCAGTTTATATAATATGCATATCATTTTGCACCAAATTTTTCTTCTTTATAGAGTCCATAAAGAAGTGATTCATAGTTTTTTAATTTATTGTAATATTTACTTCGCGGGAGATGGAACATCGAAGAATGATACAATCAGTTTCGATAAATTGCGTTTTGAATTCTAAACGTGCATACAACTTATCCTTCTTAACATTCACCATGTTATTGTTGTGAAAACCCAGTTGTAATACTAATAAAAATACGTTGTGGTTCAGACAAGTAAAACCCAACCAACAACAAGTCGGTAGATAGAAAACTGTTATATTATTGCCAGTACTAACTGAAATTATTTTAAACTGTTACAGCAACAATATTAAAATTTAAATTTGACTTCACAGCTGCAGATTGGCCATTGTTTCTGGGGTATACATTACATAAATTACATTTTAATATTTATTTAATATTGCTGACTTCTGATTGAGATTTTAAAAAGCTGTACAAGAAGAATAAATATACATTGTTCTGTCCTATCTTTTAAAAACGCGGAGGAAAAGGTGCTGAAGCATAAAACAAGAGGGGAAAAGGGGCGAAATGTAGTAATCTCAAGAAAATGTGCAAAAAAGGTGCAACAAATAGTGTTCATTTCGCTTCATTTCACCCCCCCCCAAATAGACTACATATATTGAACTATTGGTATGAAATGAGGCTATAGTTTTGAAAAGGTGCTGCACCTCAGAATCCTTTCCCTAATCATTAGTCAGAGTTTTATACCACTATAGATACTATTAAGATTTTAACAAACATTAATGGCCTTAAATGCTATCGAGAATGTCGTCAATCAGATAATCAACCCCGAAACCAAACAAAGTATCTCGGTCATTTTGGTCATATTATTTTTCATTCTTCCTCACTCTGTTAGGGGTTCAAGTGTCAAAAGTCTGCTTAAATACTATCGGGACTGTCACCAATCAACTTAGTTACGCCTAAATCTATGAATTAGACCTTCATCTCGGGCTCTTTTGGCATGTTATTTTTCACTCCTTCTCACACTTCCTTAATCTCTTTAGGGGCATTAAGGTCAGACTTTGGATTTGTCATCTGCACTGTCACCAAAAAGCTTAGCGGCCACCGAAATCTGTGGATTTGACACTAATCTTGGTCGATGTTGTCACTTTTTCAATTGTTCACCCCACTTACGATGCTTATGGGTCAAATTTGGACTTAAATGTCATCGGCACTGTGACCTATCAGCAGAACGGTCCTGTAAACTATGGATTCGATGCTAATCTTGGTCACTTTTTGAAATTTTATTTTTCGCCCCTTTTCATTCCTCCACCTTAGGGTTGCTAAGGAACCAAGTTGGATAAATGTCATTGAGAGTGTCGCCAATCAGTTAAGTAACTCCGAAAACCATGTTTTCAAAACTGTTCTCGGTTATTTTGGTCATTTCATGTTTCGCCCCTTCACATTCCCTTAAGGGTGCTAGGGATCTCTAACCTCCCACGGAACATTTTCCAGATTGTAAATTATGTGGTGGAAATGACTCCAATTGTTATAAAGTTAAACTGGAACATACATAGCCTATATCGTCGGTCATTTTCTTCCCATTTCAACCCCCTCTTACTCCTAGGAGTGCTAGGATATTTTATACCTTATAGCCACTTTACCTGATCGTAATGCAATTATGTACCAAATTTGGCTGAAATTTCAGCAGGCATTCGAGTGTTACGCTGCACATACATACTCACACACACATCAATTCATTATATAAACGAAAGATTTGAAGTAGTTGCTTACTTTGTGTCGAATTACACAATACACAGTAAGAAGTAATAACTTAGTTACACATGATTTTGTTTTCACTACGCTGCGACGCATTTAAATAACTGGCACGAGAAATTAGTATTTCGCCAATTTAACGGTTAATGCGAAATTACGCAAGATTATTAAATTTTACTTTAAGTTTTTATTCTGAAACTAGAAAATAATTTATAGATTATACTACACTAGATAATGGAAAAGGTGACCTAATAGAACCTATAACAGAAGAGGAGGTAAGAAACGTGTTGAGAACAGCAAAAAAAATGGAAAAGCGGCAGGTCCAGAAGGAATAACCATGGAACTAATTAAGTGTGGTGGTTCAGGAATTATAAGCATTTTAACTAGACTTTTTAACCAAGTGATAGAAGGAGATCCTATTCCAGATGAGTGGAAGTTATCGTATAATAATGCAATATACAAAAATAAAGGGAACAAAAGAGATCCAGCAAATTATAGACAAATCATTGTTATGGCAGCAATTAGTAGAATGTTAAGTACAATTATTAAAATTAGATTGGAGGAAGTAATACAAAATAAAGTATCAGAAGAACAAACAGGCTTTACAGCAGGTAAATCGTGCCTTGATAACATATTTGTAATTATGCAGATTATAGAAAATATGTTCACTAAAGGAAAATAAGTTCATATAGCATTTATAGATCTAGATCTGTGCCCATCAACAAGCTATGGGTAGCAATGGAGAAGTTTGGAATACCTAAATCTCTTATTTATTTAATAAAAAGAATGTACGATTGTAGAGGAAGTATTAAGATTGGAAATAGAGTATCCTCAGAATTTGATATAACAAAAGGATGTTAATTATAAAATTGGTACCTGGTGCTGGAAACAAAATAGCCTACAATACCAGAAGAATGGAAAATTGGAAAAATAATCTCAATATTTAAAAAAGGCGATAAAACAAAGCCAGAAAACTATGAGGCATAAGCTTACTATGTGCAGCATACAAAATATATGCAAAAATGATCAACCAAAGATTAACAACTATAGTAGATGCAATAATATCAGAAGAGCATTTAGGAAAGAGGATTTAGGAAAGGAACAAGCTGCACAGACAACGTATTCACTTTAAAACAAATAATAGAGAAGCGAAAAGAATTCAACTTAGAGACGCACATCCTCTTTATAGATTATAAGAAGGCCTTTGATAAAGTGTCTAGACCAACATTATGGAACATATTAAGTGAAAAAGATTACCAAATAAAATCTTCCATTATTTTCCAAGTGGAAGAAGAGATGTCGGACGTCCTCGGAAGAGATGGTCTTAGATCTATTAGTGAAGACGGAACAGGCAACTCTTGTCTAAACCAGGAAGTGAAGAAGAAGAAGATTAAGTGAAAAAGGAATTCCACTACACTTGATAGCAGTACCGTAATTAAGAAAATGTATGAGAAAACAAAAATCAAATTAAATCAAAGGGAACCAATACATATAACAGGAGGAGTTATACAAGGTTGTCCACTATCAATCACGCTTTTTAACATTTATTTCGACGACATGATAAGATCATGGAAGCAAATGACAACTGGGGGAATTAACTTAGGAAATATAGTAATAAAACAGTAGTCTTTGCAGATGACCAGGTTTTAATAGCAAAAACAGAAGGTGAACTACAAAGAATGCTATATAAACTAAATGAAAAATCAAATAAATACAGCATGGAAATATCCTCACAAAAATAAAAAAAAACAATGGCCTTCAAGGGCGGTCATCCAGTTCGGACAAAGATAATATTAGAAAATAAACCAATAGAACAAGTTGTAAGATATGACTTCCTAGGTTGCGAAATATACACAGCAGAAACATATATAAATAACAAAATAAATAAGTTTAATTATATAACAGGAACACTAAAAAGAACTTTGAAAAATAAAGCCAGGAAAGACTCTATAATGAAATTATACAAGACAATGCCAGTGCCTATTATTACTTATGAATCCGAAACATGGACAGTGACAACGCAACCATCTGCCAAGATACAAGCTGCTGAAATGAGATTCCTCAGACCAATAGCAGGATATCAAAGAACAAACAAAAAACATAACACAGAAATAAGACAACAACTACAAATAGAGGAATTAAACTCAACAATAGAGAAATACATAACAAACTGGAAAGAACACTTGGCAAGGATGATTGAGAATAGAATACGAAAAGCAGCATACAACTATTCACCCACGAGGAAGAAGAAGCTTGGGAAGACCAAGGAAAAGATGGAAAGAGCAGCAATTTGGAGCCGGAACAGGCTAGTAAACAAGCCTAAACCGTGAAGAAGAAGAAGAAGAAGAAGAAGAAGAAGAAGGTACTTGGTAAGTCAGTCGTCCTCAACTAAATTATTAAACTTCTTTAAGTTATTTCAATATGGAGGCCTTTCAAAAACACTGTTTCATCTTCTGCATTTTAACTGGAACTAATGATAACAAAAGGATTAAGACAAGGATGCGGGATGTCACCAACATTGTTCAAGATATTTTTAGAAGATGTATTGATGAAACGGAATAAGTCCATCTTAGAAGAAATACACATGGAATCTTTACTTACTTACTCACTGGCACTATCGAACCCGTAGGTTCATGGCCGCGCGGACATAAGCTCTCCATACATCCCTATCCTGAGCTAATGCTTTTCAATCATTCCCTGTATAATCTACTTCCCTCAAATCATAGTTAATGTTGTTTTCCCACCTCATTCTTGGTCTACCAACTGGGCACTTTCCCTCTGGCTTTCCTACAAGAAGTTTCCATGCACGTCTTTCATTCCCCATACGTGCAACATGTCCTGCCCATCGCAGTCTACGAGACTTAACTGTTCTTATTATATCTGGCTTCCTATAAAGACCATGTAGTTCATTGTTATGTAGTCTTCTCCATTCACCTGTCTGTTCATCTCTCTTTGGTCCAAAAATTTTCCTAAGAACTTTATTCTCAAATACTCGTAATCTCCTTTCCTCCCTTAAAGTAAGAGTCCATGTTTCGCACCCATATAATATAACTGGTAGAATAATAGTTTTATATATTTTCAGCTTAACGTTTTTTGAAAGGAGTTGGGACATCAAAAGTCTCTGCAATGCATTTCCAGAATTGAGCCTATGTTTAATTTCTTTGTGCGTCTCATTCCTATTTGTGATTATTGTTCCTAGGTATTTGAATTCAGCCACTTCCTCAAAATTTCCCTCATTTGTCATTAGCTGTCCATTTCCATTATATACTGAATTTCTACCTGTGACCACATATTTAGTTTTACTGATATTTACTTCCAGTCCTAATTTCTTAGTGTTACTCAATAGTGTGTGCGTGTTGGCCTTTAGTATCTCCTCGCTATCGGCCAATAGTACTACATCATCAGCATAAACTAACAGCTTATTAATACCATTCAGTTGTGAGCCTTCCTCATTCTCTAAAGATTTAATGGCATGCTCTAGTACAAAATTAAATAGTAGAGGAGATAGTGCATCTCCTTGCTTCAACCCATTCTGGATTTCAAAAGTGTCCGAAAACTGTTTGCCTACACGCACCCTACTATTTGAGCCATTTAGACACATTCGTATAAGTCTAACTAACTTTTTAGGAATTCCGAACTCCAGCAGGACATGGAATCTTTAGAAAACAAAATTTCTGATTATAAGTCAAGATGGGTACAACATGTTCATCGAATGGAAGATCACAGAATACCCAAACTAATGTTAAGATATCAACCTGCAGGAAGAAGAAGACCAGAACGTCCACTCAAAAGACTTCTGGATGGTGTTTCTCTTGAGGCCGAAACAGGTCAACAAATGGCCTAAATTCGTGAATGTACTATGATGATGATGATGAATAAGTCATGTAGGGGAATGGGAATCAACATTAATGGTCATTTACTGCACAATTTATTATTCACTTATGACCAGATTATAATAAGACAAGATAAAGAAGATATAGAATATATGATCAGAAAGTTGGTCGATGCATTTGAGGTAGGTGGACTGAAGATAAATTATATTAAAACAGAATATATGGTAATCGGAGGAAATTCAGAAGACCTACAAATAAATAATATGATAATTAAATGTGTTGAAAAATTTAAATATCTTGGTTCTACAATAGATAAATCTGGTACATGTGAAAAATATATTATTAATAGAGTACATTGTGCAAGGAAGGCGATTATATCCCTGAATGGTCTTTTATGGAATAGAAATCTCAGTAGAAAACCAAATATATAATTATACAAATAATAATATAAAGTATACTTACATATGGATCAGAAAGATATACAATAAATGAAAAGATGCATAAAGAGTATTGGTGACAGAAATGAATGGATTACGGAGAAGTATGAGAATATCCAGGCTACAACATATTAGAAATACATATATCAGACAAGAAATGGATGCACAAGAAACTGTTATCGATAAGATAACAATGAGAGCTTTACAATGGTATGGATATGAACAAGGGATGTCGGAAGAACAATGGCCTAAACAGATGTTAGATTGGATAGTACCAGGTAGAACGAAGAGGGGGATAAGTGTAAGAACACGGCATGAGGGAATATATGATGTCATGATGAAGAGGGGTATGGAAGAAGGACAGCGGGGAGATAGGAATCTATGGAAAGCAGGAATCAAGGGCGAAGTGCTGTAAAGTGGAAAGCATGTATTAAGTTCTAGCTAATGCCCGACGTACGCTGCTACGCCTAAATAAGTCATAATGTGTTTTTACTTTAGTTGAATAAGTAAAAGGAAAAAAATATATTTATAATTTTTTATCATAATTATTTTTAGATACGCCGTGCTGTTTACCCGGCGTTGACCAGAAATCTACGCAGTCCGAAGTACTTGGTATTAATGAGCTGAAAGACTAAATTCGTTATTTTGAGTTATCCGTAAAAGAATACCCGCCGTGCGCTGCTATGCTTTCCCGGGAATCTACTTATTCCGATCTTCCTGGCATCAATGAAAGACAAAAATGGTTAGTGTGAGTTATCATAAGTAATGCCACGAGTGATTTCCAAATTTATCTAGAGAATTTGGAAATCAAGAGTGGCATTTGTTAGGACTATTTAACGATAAAATTAAGCTGTTTACTCACAAATCATTATTTAACTATAGTTATTTTAAAATATTTATATATTTAATGTAAACGGCGATGTTTGAAAACAAATGAGAAACGATAGGTACGCTTCTACTGCTTCTTTTGTTTATCACTGCAACCAGATCATACTATTTATTGCCAAAGGAACGCAATATTGTAAGGAGGAGCTTTCTTTAATATGGTAATTATAACACTGATAAATATTTGGTGAAACACGACTCTGATTGGTTGTAAAACAGAAATCATTGAAACGTGATTGGTCATTGACTCCCATTTGGGGCATGAGTTAAATAGTCTGTAAAAGATAAACATATGCTGTCGCGGACTTTTTTGTACAGTTTTTTTTTTCAGATATTCAATTCTGTGTACATTGATTTGGTTTATTTATTATGGTTTAGGCAGAGTAAGCCATTTAAGCGTACAAAACATGTTTTTTTCTCATTTTTCACTACAAAGGGTGATTTTTAAGGATGAAGAGCTTGATCATTAGAACTCTCTTATAGCCTATAACGTTCCCGGGAAAATCCTGAAGATTTTGCAAAAATCCCCATCACAATCGGATAAACGGTATGGCAGCCCGGGAATCTACTTATCCGGATCTTCTTGGCATCAATGGAAGACAAAAATGCCTATTGTAAGTTATCTGTAAAAGATAAACATATGCTGTCGCGGACTTTTTTGTAGAGTTTTTTTTTTCAGATATTCAATCCTGTGTACATTGATTTGGTTTATTTATTATGGTTTAGGCAGAGTAAGTCATTTAAGCGTACAAAACATTTATTTTTCCACTACAAAGGGTGATTTTTAAGCGTGAAGGGCTTGATCATTAGAACTCTCTTATAGCCTATAACGTTCCCGGGAAAATCCTGCAGATTTTGCAAAAATCCCCATCACAATCGGATAAATGGTATGGCAGCCCGGGAATCTAGTATCCGGCCGGATCTTCTTGGCATCAATGGAAGACAAAAATGGCTATTGTAAGTTATCTGTAAAAGATAAACATATGCTGTTGCGAGTTTTTTGTAGAATTTTTTGAGATATTCAATTCTGTGTACATTCATTTTGTGTATTTGTTATGGTTTAGGCAGCGTAAGCCATTTAAGCGTCAAAAGAGGGACTTTTTCACGTTTTTTACGTGTTTAAGGGTGTAGGAGTTTAATATCACAACTCTCTTATAGCCTATGTTCATCCCGGGAATTAGCTGAACATTTTGCAAAAAACCCATTACAATCGGATGAACGGTATGGCAGCGCATAAAATTCGAACAAACAAACATGCATTTTTATGTATTGCATTAAGTAAGTAAGATTTATTCTGAAACTCGTCTTTTCTGTGTAGACCTATCAGTAGACTTTGTATTTCTATTGTTTTGAGTATTCATGTATTGTCTTGTGCAAATTCAGCTGATGAAATTTAATGAAATGATCATTTGATAGTAAATTGGCTCATGATAATGAAATTTCAACCCGAAATTTACATTTTTTGCGATTGAGGGAAATCTGGAGAAAAATAAGTGCAGATCAGTCAGTACCGGAATTTCAACTCGGGTTCTACAGAAAACGATTCTATCATCAATGCTAACTCGGAATAAAATTTCCAGATCCATTCTTCAATTATCTTTCGCTTTGTGAAGGTTGCATTGGAGAGTTTTAACGTGCTATTAACGAAGCTTATCATTTTATCACTTCAGTCACTGTTGTATCACGTAAGCTTAAATTATAGCAGAATTGACGACACCTGTGGTGCGATAATGGAACAAGTATGAGTCATGCGCTGCAGATGGCAGATTTTATTTAACGTGCAACAAGTATAAAAAAAAACGATTTTATGCGTTTTTAGCTAATTTCGAAGGAATGAAGCTACTGAGGTTATCATGAAAAGGTTTTGAAATGTTTTACTGATTTTCACCGATTCTATCCAGCAGACACCGAAAAAGACCATGACCAATATTTATATCTTTACATATAGTCCACCGATGTGGTCTCGAGGTAGCGTGCTGCCTTCTCACCCAGCGGGCCCGGGTTTGGTTCCTGGTCGGGACAGGCTCCTGGGTGAGGTTTTTTTCGGGTTTTTCCTCACCTGTAAAACAAATGTCAGGAAGCTTAGGGCCCAACGATCCCCGAAAATCATCCGGCCATCATCATCATCCTTATCACTTTCATCATCTTCACCGGTGTGGAAAGCAATGGGGAAGCTACCACACCTATAATTTCCTAGTAAAGCTGCAAAGCATAGCATGAAAATGATATGATTGCAGTGAAAGACCTGCCCTCGGGCAGAATTACTATGGATGGATATATAAATGTCTGTCTGTCCTTCCGGATTTAAAAATTACTTGACTGATTTAAATGGAGTTTCTACCATCATTTAGAGATTTTTTTGGGGACAATTAAACTTTTCAATATTAATAAAATTCATATCAAATTCTATTGAGGTGAATAGTCATAAGATAAAAAATTAAAATATGTACCTGTTGGCAGGTGCCGTCGTCCTCAACTGTGTTAAAATACTATATTTAAAATGTTATATGGAGGCATTTCGGAAGTTAACTTCCATCATCAGCAGGATGAGTGTTTGCTACTAGATGTTGTTGTTTAGGACGTTGTAGACTTGAAGTATCGTTAGTAGCAACTGACTTGTTTTTAACGATCTCGTATAATGGGTTGTACGACTGGGGTTTGTTCTCATTGAGTAGTAATATGTTGTTTATTTTATTATTATATCTTTCTCTTCTTCTTCTTCCTTCCAAGTAATTAGGCCAAGACCTGTTACGATCCTATAGAAAATTTTTCCTTCAGCGTTTCATAGGACGGCCCAGTGATCTTCGTCCTCTTGGTATTGGTATATAATTATAAACAGCTTTGGGGATCCCATTTGAACTCATTCTTTCTAGATGGTGTTTCCAATTTAGTTGGTACTGTTTAACATATTCCAAAATTGGCATAGTCTTCAATTCTTTTAAGATATCGGTGTTCCTTTTCCGATCCCATCTGGTGTAACCCGCTGTTCTGCGCATGAATCTCATTTCACAAGTCGTTATTCTGCTTTCATGTTGTCTTTTTAGTGTCCATGCTTCACTATTCTAATTAACGTATATAACATATAACCGTACGACTATAGAGCCGGATCAAAAAAAGGGGCATGATAATGATGATGATAATAATGATAATAATCTTCTTCTTCTTCCGAATGCAGTATTGGGTGATGATGCCCGTTCTGCGACTACAAAAACTGATCTTTCCATCGGTTGAAGGGTCTTCCGAGGTCTCTTTTGCCTTTAGGGTTGAGGTGGTAAATCATCTTTGGTACCATGTGAGGTCCCCTTACCAGGGAACGGTGAAGACCTCAACGGCAATGAAGGCGGAGAGGGATACCCTTAATACGGCAGATTTGGCGGAAGAGGCACCCTACCCTCACTCAGGGAAAGAGAGAGGAACCTCTGCCTTGCGGAGAAGAAGAAACTTCAAAGGCTAAGGGAGCATCCCCTACAGAAAAGCATGCCTGTCCAAGAGCCATTGAGGTGGCAACCCCACCACTGGACTTACCCAACTATAGGCTGGTAACCTATAATGGGGAAAACTTTAAATACTCGGAAGACTACAAGAAATAAGCAGGCGGATAATAAAACTCTGATTATAAGTCAAGATGGATACAACATGTTCATCGAATGGAAGATCACAGAATACCCAAACTAATGTTAAGACATCAACCCGCAGGAAGAAGAAGACCAGGACGTCCACTCAAAAGACTTCTGGATGGTGTTTCTCTTGAGGCCGAAACAGGTCAACAAATGGCCTAAATTCGTGAATGTACTATGATGATGATGATGATAATAAAACTATGACGACAGGCAAAGAACAAAGGATTTATGATTACTGGAATTTGGCAACCTGGAACGTAAGAGGACTTAATAATGATAATAATAATAATAATAATAATAATAATAATAATAATAACAGTAATAATAATAATAATAATAATTTATTTTAGCTGGCAGAGTTAAAAAACAATAATAACAGTAGTAATAATAATAATAATAACAATAATAATAATACTAATAATAACAATAATAACAGTAATAGTAATAATAATAATAATAATAATAATAACAGTAATAATAATAACAATAATAACAGTAATAATAATAATAATAACAATAATAACAGTAATAATAATAACAATAATAACAGTAGTAATAATAATAACAATAATAACAGCAATAATAATAATAACAATAATAACAGTAATAATAATAATAACAATAATGACAGTATAATAATAATAACAATAATAACAGTAATAATAATAACAATAATAACAGTAATAATAATAATAATAACAGTAATAATAATAATAACAATAATAACAGTAATAATAATAATAACAACAATAATAACAGTAATAATAATAATAACAATAACAATAATAACAGTAATAATAATAATAACAATAATAACAGTAATAATAATAACAATAATAACATAATAATAATACTAATAATAACAATAATAACAGTAATAGTAATAATAATAATAACAATAATAACAGTAATAATAATAACAATAATAACAGTAATAATAATAATAACAACAATAATAACAGTAATAATAATAATAATAATAATAACAATAACAGTAATAATAACAATAATAACAGTAATAATAATAACAATAATAATAACAATAATAACAGTAATAATAATAACAATAATAACAGTAATAATAATAATAATAATAACAATAATAATAATAACAATAATAACAGTAATAATAATAATAACAATAATAACAGTAATAATAATAATAATAATTGTTTATTCGTAAAAGAAGGAATTACTTTGGCTATTGAGAAACGTTCGGCTTTTTACACGCAGTAAACATTTGTTATGTGGCACGAACACTACGTGACTTCATCCCACGTACTCACTGCGAGAATACCGGGATAGAACATTCTCCACCTCTTGTTACCAGGACACGAGACTCTCGTGGCTGCACTCCCTCTCAGCCGTACTCGCCTATGAGCCAGAGTTTGACCGCCTCTGATAATGCATTTTACGAAAGCCTTCGATCTAATGGACAGAGGATTAATAATAAGCAAATTGAAAAGTACCCTAGGAGAGGAGAACGTGTGGACCCAAATCATTACATCAATAATGAAAGAAAATAGCATAGTTATATCTGATGGTCTCTCAAAATCAAAAACTATACTGCAGACAAATGGGGTACTGCAAGGAGATCCACTGTGCCCACTGCTATTCATAATGGCAGCCGAAGAAATGGTAAGGAAAATAGAAGAACTAGGAGAAGAAATTTTCGTATATGCATACGCAGACGACATCGTAATCGGATCAACGGATATAAGTAAACTTCAGAACGCCATAATAACTATGGAAGAATGGTGTAAAACCCACAGCTTCTATATAAACAAAGAAAAAACAGAAATGATGGTGTTCAGAAACGGAGGAAAGATCGCTGCCACAACAGAAATAAAACTGGACAAAGATAACATCAAAATAGTAAAGGAGTTTAAATATCTAGGCATTACTTTACAACCCAGTGGAAGAAGCTTCACAAAACACTTAGCAGAAAGATCAAAACAAGCAATAATGGCAATAAATGATATACGCAATATACAAGCTCTAAGCCTGGAATCAGCGATGAAACTATTCAATGCAAAGATCCTCCCAATAATAACTTACGGGATGGAAATCATATGGCCACATCTTACAGAAGCTAATCTGAACACACTGGAAAAAGTGAAAGCTACATACATAAAAAGGGCAATAGGAGTATCAAAAACGACAAGAAGCCGTCTAGTGTACCTACTGGCAAGGGAGACTTTCCTTATCGAGGACTTGAAAACATCATACCTACTACCAACCACATAACCCTATAAGCATGCGCTACAAAGTCTACGCAGGAAAAGAGAGGAAGTATGGCCGGAATTCTTCAGCACCGGAGCGATGATAGACAGGAACAGGACAGAAGCAAATTTCTAGATACGACACGTCATCACAAGATTAAGCGTGCATGGATTCCACCACCTAAAGGTACGTACACACCTGCGCGCCGCAAACACGAACGGCGCGCGCGCCGCACCACGTTCGTCAGATTTGGACGGGGTTGTAAGGTGCGCGCGAACGGCGCGCGCGCCGCGCCCGCGTCTCTCACCACGATCCACTCATTGTCGGTTTTTTCCACAAACACTTTGATGGTTCGCTGTTTAGATTTGGACGGGTACCTGAGAGGTTCGTTGCTTTCGGTGTGCACCTATTATTTGAGTGGTCAGAGGAAAACGTGTTAAAACTTGTTGACATTTATAGAAGCAAGCAATTATTGTGGGATCCACAACATAAGGATCATTTTAAAAAATCATTGAAAGGAGATGCCTGTTTTTTTTTTCAATGATATGTTTTTTTTTCGTGTGTACTGTAATTGTATAAATAAATTAGAATTATTTAGAAAACATTATTTATTAAAGACGTTCATTTCATAATATTATGTATGAAGTATCACAAAACAATACAATATATAAACACATTTATTGCTAATTATTTATTTATCTCTTCAAAGACTCCAAAGAGCAAGACTGCTCATGTTAAGGGGCAATATACAAAAATAATGGCCATAAAACAATTAACAATAAAAACAAGAAAACAAATTCAGGCATAAGTTTAAGTAATACAAACTACTATAGATGCACAATATATATACACATATAAATACAATATTTAAACAGGATAATATTAATAATAATAAAATTAACAAAATTAACTAAGAAAGCAATGAGAAAAAATATTTTTTAATACAATTAGAAAAATGTTTAACATTCGTGAAATGTTGATATTCAATAGGTAAGTAG